>OZ026556.1:140000-165000 GCA_964020155.1 Chondrilla cf. caribensis | reverse complement strand
AAGTAATCTTGTAAGAATACCCTTGTCTGTGGACTCTCATATGACATTTCTTCACAGAATCAAGGAAGCAGTAACTGCGAACTAGTTCAGTTCATAGCACACATCGCATTCACACACAGACTTCCATCAGGATAACATCTCCGCTTACAATTCAATAGCAATAATGAGGATGTGAGCAATATGGCTTCCAAAATGGAGTGATACGAAGAACTAAACATATTCGTACTTTATGCATCATATAAAATGTAATGTGTGTCCCATAAACATAGCTCTGTGATGGCAGCGTACATTAGGTAACTGTCGACACGTCATCTGTCAACACAGAGAATAAAGTAATCGAGGATGGGATGAGGTATTAGAACGTGTAAGGATACTGACAATGTCCTTGAGGAGATACGCCTCCACGGGCTTTTCAATGGCCATTGTAGCCGCCACCAAAGTCGGCATCTAAATTAGGTAAAAGTAGAGACAATTTGAGCTGCCTCGCCCTATACGCCATTGACTCTCCACTCGTGACGTCCCGAGAGCGAGAACAAGGATAAATTGGGCTGGGAGTTTATACTTACATGTTTAATGTTTGCCAGTCGCTGAGAAACAGTCGGACCTTTGCTCATTTCCACCTCCTTCCTCCACAACGCACGGTTTCAAGTTGATCGACCTTTATACTATTTTGTATTACAGAACAACCTAGTATACGACATACAATGATCACGTGATGGTCACAAGAAGGCCTCGTGCGTGTGTATATTATGTACTATTATAATTGTGTTAGTTGAGACTTTTCTTGGTCTTTAGCAGCTCAAAAGCGTCTTTGAGAATAAATATCTTCTCTGCTTCTTCATCTGTTATCTCCACATCTACAAATGAATAAAGAATAAACAAGGACAATGTCATATACAAAAGTCTTCTTGAAGAAAATAGTGTGTAGTGTTGCATAATAAGCAATAATTAGTCACAAGATTGCTGTGTTGGATAATAGGTGTACATCTCAATGTACTGTTTTATGTTATAGGATCAAGATATCATAAGGTTACTGTGAAAAAGGGATATAATCAATCAATCAATATTTTCAAAGTGCATCACACCAGAAGGTGCCAGGACACAGGAGGGCCCGAAGTAGCACTGTACAGGACAAAAGGATACAGCATGCAGTAGATAGTGGACATCATAAACCATAGGGGCATAGATTGTGGAGACGGATTACAACATGAATCATAAATAATGATATGAACAGAGAACAGGCTTGAGGACAGGTGGATAGGTTAGGTATACTTATTTAGCCCAGGGAGGCCACTAGCTGGGAGGGCTACTACAGGAAATAGGAATAAATTGAGGCACTCCAGTTAGAGGCTCCATTTGGTGAGTAAACCACTTGATCTTGGCTTACAGACATGTTCACCTCAGCAATGAATCTGAGAACTTACCAAACTCATCTTCCAAGAACATGACTATCTCCACAACATCTAGACTATCCAGACCCAAGTCATTTATAAAGTGTGCATCCATGTGCACCTACAGTGTGTGGGTGTGTTTGTGTTTGTGTGCGTGGTGTGTGTGGTGTGGTGTGTGTTTGTGTGTGTGTGTGTTTGTGTGTGTGTGTGATGAAGGCAAACCAACAATCATCACATTTAAGAATTCTAACAAACAAACAACGAAAACCAACCTTCTCGGGGTTCACTTTATCAAACAACTTTATCGTGTTTAAAAGCCTCTCTTGAAGTTCTTCAACCGTTAGACCTTCTGCTGCATAATTCCTTTTCAGCAAAGAAACTCGTTTCAGAGCAGAATTTCCACGAGCAGACCACACAGAACTTTTGTTAGGCGCGTAGCACGTCGAGATTGAGACGGTTCTTCTGAAAGTGGGTACTGCTACCCGTGTTGACGTCCAAAGCCACCTCGACACACAACGACCCACCAACAATCTTGAAGCCATTTTTCCACATGCACGTGCAAAACCAATGAATATTATTGAAGCGTTAAAATCAAAAAAGTTCCTGAACTTCATTCAACCACTGTCGGGTCAATTTTATCTCTTCGCGAATGAGCTTGATGTCATCTCCCTGTGAGAAAACGTGAATGATCAAGCTGCACTACCTGACAAATGTCTTCAATTCACTAACCAAATATTCATCATCTCCTTCATTGATGTGATAGTTGCTATGGTAACTATAATGGAATGGGAGGCTAATAAGTATACCTTATCGCTATTACCAGAAAAAAACTGTCACCTTCCACCAGTCCTCTCGGCTAACTTCTTCAGGAAATTACAACTGGTTCTAAAAGGAAATATACTGTAGGTAGTAATTTTTACACACAAACACACACACACACACACACACACACACACACACACACACACACACACACACACACACACACACACACACACACAATCAACCTATACACACATGTACCTTTCCCTCACAGACACACCAACTGGGTGGATACAAGTCTCCGCAATGGAAGATAACCTCTTAAAGAAGTACTCCTCGGTGTGGTCCTGGTGGCCATCAGAGATGACATAAACATTGTTTGGCCTGTGCTGGATTGCTTCCTGTAAACATTTCAGAACAATGCACTCACTTGGACTTACAATCACAAGAAATCCTCCCCCAGATAGACAGAGGAATACCCTGTGTGATCCATTGGTCAATGAAGACCAGGATCAGGCCAATATAAAACAGACTATTTAGTTCCACAGTACACTGTCGAGTCACATGTGAGTCACATGGCTGAAGTACATACATATGTATGTGCTATCTCAGTTACATGTCCCCTATGTCTCTGAGTGACAACTCACTTCAAGTGCATCCAGTAGTCTGGTGTTGCCATGACAACATATGCCCTTCAACCAATTTGAAAAGGGAACAAGTACATCCCTGGTTGCTATGGTGAATTCACTCCTCCACCACTGTACAGCACCTCCAAAAGTTGCACAATTGAAGCTATGTAACGAACAATACATACTCACATGTAACAATCAACACAACTTGGAGCAGCATCTATTGAGAAGGCAACAAAACCCACCCAACCCCCCTAGGGAGGAGTTGCTCCAGGAAAACATCATAGAGCTTGCTAGTCAGCTCTGTCAGATGTTGACTTGTTGATGAAGAGGTGTCCAACAGAAATATAACTATTTTCCCAGAAATACAGCCAAACCATTGTCTGCTCTCTGTACAAGTGTGTGTGTGTGTGTGTGTGTGTGTGTGTGTGTGTGTGTGTGTGTGTGTGTGTGTAGGATACATGCACAATAATGGGGCTTGGTCTCCACAGCTACCTAGCCAGACTAGAGACTTACCTGTTGTGATCCACGTTAGCCTCTCCTCAAACATTCTCTGACACAACTTGAGGTCTCGGGAATACTGGACCAGAGCATTGCGGTCGAGTCCGAGGTGGACCACTCCTCCCTGTGAAAAATTATCTACATCACCATGGCAACATACTATATAACATTTGAGGAATGGCTTCACCTGTCTTGTAGGATGCTTGAACATTTTCTGCTTTAGACCAGCAGATTTGTATCGAGGAAGACTAAGCCCAAGAGAGTCCAGGCTGTACTTCTCCAACCACTGCTGGTGACAAGGGTTACAGTAATGCACACAAGAGGACGCATACACTGTATGTAGCACGATATTCATAATGCACAAACCTTCGCAGAAGAGCAATGCTTAGTGACAGCCTTCATCAGCATTGTCTGTAGGTCTTGTTTGGTCTTCTTCTTCCCCAATTTGTCAACCTCACTCGGTATGAATCCTGTTGTATTGGTAACATGAAAGGCAATTCTGTGGACCAAAACAAATATAAAAGCTCACCTTTCTTTAGACTTTTCCCCACATAAAAACCTTCAACAAACACATCACTAGAAAGGGGAGGATACTTCTTCCTCAGTTTACTGTTAACCTTTGACCTCTCAAGTTTGCTGTCTGCAGACAAATTCTGAAGCAACAACATATGTACATACCTCACAGGGCTAGATACACACAGGTGCGTATACGTAATTACAGGGTCTTACTAATCTTGCAACTGTCGTCAGTGTATGACGGGGATAGAGGGGAGGTGGTGTAGTAACTGAAGTAGGCGTGGTTTCTGAAGTAACTGGCATAGTACGCCGAACCTGTACATTGGAACAATGATTACTTCATAGCTGTTTGTTGTCGTGGCAATAACCAACTCACCGCAGACTGCTGCTGACAGTGATCATGAAATCTCTCTAAAAGTTCCACAGCCTAACCCAATGCAGCAGAGGAACTGGATGATATACATAGTACTATTGTGTGTGTGTGTGTGTGTGTGTGTGTGTGTGTGTGTGTGTGTGTGTGTGTGTGTGTGTGTGTGTGCGTGTGTCTGTCTGTCTGTGTGTGTATGTGTGTGTGACATCCAATGAAAGGCACAGGTCCACTCCCTTACCATGTGCTTGGATGATTGCAATAGTTCTAGTTCATTTTGAATGAGGTGAATATCGTCACCATACACAACGTCTAAGAATGGGGACACGTGCGTAAGTACATTAGTAGAAATACAACAATTGTCAGTGAACAGAATACATCCACAAGACACCCACCCACACACACCTTCAGCTACATAATGATGGAATCTCCCATGGCCATACTCTGCAATGTCACTTAGATACTCAACAATGGTTTCTGGAGTGTGGTAGTGGGTGGACAGTGAACCTGGGGCCACAGAGGGTCTCTCAACGTATACAGTGTGGAGCTGTATACGTCTGCCGGACAACATTTGAGCGAGGAAGCTGCAGAGCAGATCCTATCGGGAACAGGAGTGTTTGAGTCAGTGTTGATGTTAGCACAACCACACCCAACCACGCCTTCCCAACCTTGTCTTGATCGGGACACCCACTGGTGATCACGTACATGCCCACTTCTTCTGTCAGAGATATTCGACTGATCATTTCAAAAACAGTACCAAGAGCCCCAGCTAAGTTTATGGTGCCATGACATAGCCATTGTGCAATCCACCTAACATCATATAGTCAATAGAGACACATAGTATACAACCATTGTGCAACCCATCTACCAGCAGACACCATGACCACACTGCCTTGCACAATACTCACTTCCACATGGCCTCCAGGTTGTCTGGTGTGTTGTCTTGAAGCTGACTGCACCATAAAGTACAACTTGAAGAGAACTGTCCAATGTTCACCTTCCTGACATGTGGCCGCCCCCCGCTGGGTGCGAGAAACTGCTCTTGGAGTAGTCGTCGCAAGCTCTTCTGCAGTTCTATTAGATGCCCACTCATTGCAGATGATGTATTGACGAGCAAGACCACTCTACAGTAAGGGACATTCCCCATGACATGACATCATAATCTCTGCATTCCTGTACTTACTGTGCTTCAGTGACTACACCAAACTCCCTTCGGCTGCCATAAGTAAGACCCTCAATTCGGTCTTGGACCACACCCACAGCTTCTTCTAGCTGATCTATGTAGTCCTCCAACTTGGGGACATCAACGTGTACCCTGCGCTGTGTCCCATCCCACCAGTCTACTTCCATCATCACCTGACAATCATGTGATCCATAAGTAGTTACAATCATATAAAAGAACACACTCACACACACTCACACACACACACTCTCTCTCTCACACTCACACACACTCACACACACACACTCTCTCTCTCTCACACACTCTCTCTCTCACACACACACACACAAACACACATTCAATACTTGGGACTGCACAGTGCTTCCAGTGATGCCGATATACTCCTCTTTTGGTTGGTAGGCGTCAGGTTCCAGTAATTGATATAAACTAAGACCACGCCCCTCCACACCATGCCTTCTGATCCAGTCCTGCGAGGTGACTCTGTCAAATGTACTGTAATGAGATTCATAGCCCATGTCGCACAGAGGAGCACATAGGAATCTGATTGGATCCAACAGTGTATTCTTCACCTCCGACAGCTATGTACCAGTTGATGGGCAGAACAAGCACTCAATTGCTGATGAATACCGATGTCAACACCAACGTACTCACACTCATCATCAGCCCGTCATCCACCTGTCCTTGGACACCTGAGGATTTGGTCCGCAATTTCTTTACTCCTTGCAAAGCCAAGCGAACCCTGTGGAGGCAAGCTTGAAGATGACTGCAGGTAACCACGCCCCCTTAGAGCACCACACCTTCTCATCTCCCCACTGATGGCCTCACAGACACTATCCTGGAAGGTGTCCTGACATGCGGACAGTCACAGGTCAATGTACGTACGTAGGTAGCCATCACACAACACTCAACAACACAGTCATATAACCACGTACCTCTTCATCCAGGTTGTTATGGTGATAGACTCCTCCCAAAACTTTCACAAGAAATTTCATCATTTGTCTTGTGGGCGGGTCACAACCACAGGAGACAAAATGCAGTTTCGGCCTGTCATAGCCAGTCACAACTTGTAGAACATGATCAGCAATGATCTGACAATCTTGATCTGGGCTGGTAGGATTCAACATGATCACATGGAAGTTACTGGAAGTAACACACTATCACCACACCCTCACCACTGTTACTATCACTACAGCCTCACCACTGTCACTATCACCACACCCTCACCACTGTCACTATCACTACAGCCTCGCCACTGTCACTATCACCACACCCTCACCACTGTCACTATCACCACACCTCTCCACTGTCACTATCACCACACCTCACCACTGTTATTATCACCACACCTCACCACTGTCACTATCACCACACACTCACTTGCTAGCAAGTATGCAGCAAATGGACTCAACATTTTGCTTGAGAGCCAACTTCAAAGCCGACAGTAGATTACATGTTCCTGAAGGTCGGCAGCCGTCAATCCATTCTTCAGCAATGGAGGTACTCCTGGACAATGTGGGTGGAGTAAGAAGAGCCTGGGACGAGAGCATTTGTGACTCACTCAAACTTATCAGCAGTGAAGTTCAGGACAACACATTCTTCAACATTGCTACCAAATTTTATCAGGTGAACAAATGATTTCTTTACAAGCTGCTCTTGGAGGAGAAGGTGAAGGTGATCAAATATCCTCGAGGACAAAGAATTGTCAGAAAGTGCTTTAGTGGAGCAATCTAACAATAATGCAACTGATCTTGATTTAACAAGTCCAAACCAGTTACGACTTCCTTCTGCCATCCAATTCAAACGCTCCTCGTAAGAAGTCAACAAACGATCCAAATCTTCTTCTTTCTTTGCAAGTTCTTCATCATCATAGATTGCTGGAATCCCATTACTACGTACAGAAGGAGATAAAAGACAAAGACAAACTTTGGATACATGGACACACCTCAGATATGTGGACACGCCTTAGAGATGTGGACACACCTCAGATACGTGGACACGCCTTAGAGATGTGGACACACCTCAGAGATGTGGACAAGCCTCAGATATGTGGACATGCCTTAGAGATGTTATACCATCTCAGTACAACATGAAGGTGGTATATTGAGGAGATGGGTCACGGGTGTGAGTGTGTATGTACAAAACAAAGGGTATATGGGCCAGACTAATCGTGATGGAACCATCATCAAGTTCAGCAGCACTTAGCAGTTTAGCAGAGGATACAGCACTCACGGATAAAAACTTGTGGAATCGAATGGGAAGAGGGGAAATGCGCTAGCGTGATGCCTAGAGGATGCTAACAATAACCACGGCGCCTCGAAATCTAGGTTAAACTTATAGTTCGTTCTAGGTCTTGTCTTGCCTTAATTTCGAGTCCTCTTTGATCTTCTCCAATGTCAAACCAACGGAGTCCAAAGTTCTTCCAGCTAGCCAATCGTCCTCTTGGTCCGGATGGTCTTCCATGAGCACTCGCACAACAGAAACGCACTTCGGGAGACAAAATATTATTTCACCATGAATTATTCATCAGAAGCAGATGTATAATTATAATCAACTTCGAGGACGGATTAGGAACAGTACCATTAGCCGCGTTAGCTGATCCACAGACGTTATGTCTCCGACTGATTTGTGCCTGGTTCGTGCTACGGCAGGGAGCAGTGATTTCTTCTCCATCTTCCGAGGAAACAGTTTTCTCACTTCAAATTGTTAATTTTGAGAGATCCTTCACTAAGGGCCCCTCGGGGGGAGGAGACAGCTCTGACGTCATATATATTACCTTATATATAACTAGTTGTGAACAAAGTTCAGAACCTCGCAAATGCTTGATTCTATTTCGAATGTTAATTTTGTCATCAATATGTCATGCAATATTCAGTCCCTCTATTTCCAGACCCCACACCAAATATTTCAAAAGTCCTATAAAATCGTTCCCCAGTGTCCATATCATACATAATAATGATACATATACTTTTATATGTACATTCCAGTACACCTTGTGGTGATCACTCAGGTAATTTCACATTCCGTTGCTGGTCACCAGGGGATGCCCAGTGTCCATGCCAAACTTACCAACACGAAATCGGATGCATGCACACACTCCCAGATGTGCAACGGACCCCACAGGGACCAGCAAAATAATGTCAAATTTCATTGCTGGTCACCACAGCCACTCTGTCCATGTGATGCATCATAGCACAAATACTCATGCATGTACACCCTCCCTGGGGTACGTAATACGGACATAGTGGTCCCCAACAAAATGCATTTTGTCACTGATCACAAAGCTCCCCAGTGTTCACACGATGCATACTTAATGTATTATACTTTTATATGTACATTCCAATATGGAGGTGCTATAGACCACTTGGTGACTGCCCTGGTTATTTTACCTTTTGTTACTGACCACCAGGGGATGCCCAGTGTCCACATCCAACTTATCAACAAATTTACTACACTTACTCCAAGTGTAAAATTTGAAAATATAATAGCAGAAGAGCAGTCTGTTTTTCGAATGCTTAATCTGTAGGCCAGAAATCGTGTAACCTAACCACTGTGCCGTGTGTTGGGAGACGTGTGCAATTGACATTTTCATTCTCGTCCAATCAATATTGATAGAGAAAACCTATTCCGGGCAAATTCCTTACAATCAAATTTCTCTTTTTGATATGCACATACATTTCCCATTTACCAGGGCTCATAGATAATAAGAATAATAAATATTATAAACCAATTCATTTAAAAACAGTAATCATAAAGGTATTATTAACACTAATCAAGCATAATAATACGTGTTCTGTTATATTTGATGGTAATAAAATATGCATTTCTCTTTGGTAGCATTCAAGGAATCAAATTCACGTGAGAATTCTCCTCTTGAGCACGCTGTAGGCCTCCATTGGGGATAAGCTGTTGACGCTCATGTCCTTCAAAGAAGCCACACAAGTGTCATACTCCTCACCCGTACCTCCGTGGACAGAGGAAAGCAGGTCTAGTACCAGTCTGATGGACCCCGGTAGCATGTTCAACAGGACACAAGCGTCCTTCGACCTACGGTAAACACCACAGGAAAGACAGTCCTCTCAGACATGGCCTTGGGCACCACTGATGAAGGCTTACTTCAATAAGATCTGGTCTGATGGAGTATCGGTGTACTGTGCAACCAGCGGGACCAGGTTCTGCACAAGGTCCACTCTGAGCTGGGCCGCACCGCCATCACTGAAGTGGCTCGAGTAGACAACCTGTAGAGAGGAATTACTGCTAACACCTTCGTACTCTCACTACAATGATTGTAAGGTCAAAGGTCAAACATGAGGCGCTACACGTACACTACATCACTGTATGGCTAAAATTAATATTCCACTGCTCACCTCCTGCAACACCACGGAGTCCAGCCCCGTGACGATCTTGCTCCAAATGTCACCTCTCAATTCAGGACTGACAGCTCCTGTTAAGAGATGGAGACAATCTCTCAGACAAACCATCACCTCCACTGCTCCATCACTGATTCCAATGATGGCATACTCCTTTGGTGATGGCATCACATGCCACCTATCAAAGCAGACACAAGACAACTGCCTTAATGCACCATCCCTGGTAGGGCTTGCAAACAATCACTCATCAATCCATGAAGTCGTCAATCAAGACATCTTACTTCTCCTTCTGCCACTTTTGAGAGGCCTTCTTGGAGAACGTTGAAACAGTGTGTTCAGCTATTGTCTCCTTTATCACCTGCACAATGACAATAAATACAATAAACAAACAGTAAACAACAGTAAACAAAAAAGAACAAGCATGTAACACTAACATTGACAATCTCCTGAAAAGCTTTGATGGGCACATTGAAGGCAGTCGAAGAAAGATGGAATAAAGTGGGATCCTTCACAAAATCATCACGAAATACTTTGACATCAAAATCTACCGTACACAGAGACGCATCGAGTTGTGTACCAGGGGCTTCCCCTGTAATCCACTGATGACAATATGCTAATTCTATGAAGAACTGCAAAACAAACATGCCACAGTGAGTTCTGTGGGAGCACTACAACTACAAATGATGGATGGTGACACACACACACACACACACACACACACACACACACACACACACACACACACACACACACAAACTGGTCACCACAAGGTCTGTGCCACCTCCACAGAAGGTCACATACTTGCTTAGAAGTGACCAGAGAATATCCTTCCTGGTCACCACAGCCTTCTCAGATCCGTATTACACATACCAGCATGACATTAACCTTGGGATATTCAAACCACTTCAAAGTCACCCACTCCCCAGGTGGCCTCTATAGCCCCTACAGTCCCCGCCCACTCACTGGTTCCTCCTCCCACTGCTGGAGGACTCGCACTATGTAGTGGGAGGCATTCAGGTAGGCTAAGAGCTCCAGGGAGAGAGGCCTGCCCTGGGCCTGGTGCAACGCTGAGGAGAGGTCGCAGTGGAACTCCAACAAAAGGTAAATCTGAAGATTGAGGAAGTCCAAATGATGAGGAAGACTGTGGAGGATGTGGTAGCGGTCTGGAAAGACAGCAAGATGTGAACACCAGGAGTAAACACAAACAAACAATGTACACACATAGCACATGTTATCAAGCACCAACCTTTAATGCCTGCTATCACCCCCATGAGCTTCTCTGCACATTGTGGAACGAAGGACAAATCACTGGACTCAACTGATTCATGCAGTGGATTCCAAGCTGTTGGCGAGCCCATCACTGTGCTCAGCCGCTCAACAGCCACTGACGAGGCAGATCAAAGGACACAACAACATCATGACAATGTTGTACCAGGACAATCCAACTTGGAGCATACACAGGGTGTGACCATACAGGGTGGGTGTGACCACACGGGGTGTGGCCATACAGGGTGTGACCATACAGGGTGTGGCCATACAGTGTGTGACCATACAGGGTGTGACCATGAAGGGTGTGACCATACAGGGTGTGACCATATAGGGTGGGTGTGACCATACTGGGTGTACAGCCACACGTTGCGTCCCAATCTACTTGGATTATGCTGTCTGTCTACTGTACTTACACTTCTTCTCAATGACAATCCATTTACTGAATGGGATGTCCGCCAGCAGAAGATCCGTGCAGGAAGGTAGGGGGTAGGGGTAGTCCAGGGCTCTCAGCTCCAGCTCAAACTGGAGCAGCTCGTCAATCCAGTGAGACATCAAGGATTCATCCTGGACCACCTTCCTATCGCTGGTGAGGATGGCCTCTCTCAGCTTGACCTGCAGTACTTGTATCAGTCCTCTGATGAACTCAGTCTGCAGTGGTGCAGGGGGGGGGGGGACTAGCAAGAACACCAGCATTATGCTCACACAGACACAGTACACCCACCCACCCACTCCACAGACCTTGAGGCCAACACTGGCATAGTTGGAGCCCTCCAGAAAGGGCTGTATCTTCTCCTCAATGAAAGGACCATGTTTCCTGATCCATGAGAGCACTTGAGAGAGTATCCATTCTGGCTGTACACCAACCACAACCAATCAGAATAACGAACTTGGTCATGTGATCTACACACAAACACACACACACACACAAACACACACACACACACACACACACACACACACACACACACACACACACACACACACACACACACACACACACACACCTTAGTCCTATCATTGGTCGGCTTCTCCCCATAAAAGTGGTAGACAAACCTCTTTTCTAATGACTCCAAAAGACCGCGAACAGCCGTAGGAAGAGGATCACTCAGAGTGGACAGGGGGGAAAAATGGCTGCCAAAGAGATACGTTGAGGGTTGTAAGCAATCAAAACACAAAATACACACTTTGCATAGTAACTTTGTGCTTCATTTCATCTACACATCCCTGGTAATCCATCCACTAGTCCACTAGTTGCACATACAAACACACAAACATACACAATACAATGCATATGCATAGAACGTACTAATCCAAATCAAGGTTGAACATGAGGAGAATGGTGGTCCTCATTCGTTTGGAGGCTGCACTCCAGACACCATCCGTTGGGAGTGCACCGGAGATGAACGGCCAGCCAATCGCAGACAGGTCACTCTGCAGGGAACTGAACATAGACCACTGTTGCCATGCCAACCCGGCTACACTCAGCACAAGACTACATGGTGACAACTTTGTGTAGCCATCGGAAATGACTGGCTGAATTGACTCGAATTAAAATAACATACAAACACACATCCATTGGTGGTTAGTCTGAATGCAACTACTGAACGTAACACACAACATACAAACCTCACTAAGTGGTCCTTTATACAGTCATACCAATGGAGTTTCATGTCACTATAATATTTCTTCAAATGAACACACTCTGAAGCTGCTACATCCTCGCAGCTCTCTACGAGAGAGACGTACTCTCTTACAGCAGACTCCGCTGATCCGGGAAAGACAGACTGGATCTTCTCACTGAGTCCAGGAGGAGGACAATATGTGCAGTGCGACACACAATGGCTTTCAAAGACCCACTCACTGCTCACCTCTGTCTTTTGATTCTGGTCAACCACTGGAGGTATGTCTGTAGACCCCACAACTCCTGCAACTCGCTGGTGTACGGGTTAACCTTCTCTGAAAAAGCTTCTACTTCTTGTAACGAGAAGCAGTGACCCTCCTCAGACTGGAGTTCCTTGCAACGTTTCTGCAGAACGTCAAGACGATCCAACATCTCCTCGACTTCTTTCTTCACGACGTCCCAATCATCAGAGCCTCCCTCAGAAGAAACGGGTCCACTCAGCTTAGAGCAAGCAGAGAAAATTGATCGCTATAACAAAGATTTCGAACCTACTTACTTGCACTACTTACCCGTCCTTCCAAAAACTTCTTTTCGGATCTTAAACTCTTCAATATATTAGGAATTGACTTCCTATCCACTCCTATCAGAGTGTTTATTTTTCGCTCCAGGTCAAATTGTTCTTCGTTAGCCATTTTATATATTGCGCAATAAACCATGACTCTGATTGTAACTCTCCCAATATTATCATGGATATTCCATACCAATGCTACACGGTGCTCCACCTCATAGCATGAGGTAGGCAATCAGGATGACAAGGATGGTCAACACAACCAGCACACCACTACGGCCAACCACCATACAGAATACACTGAATGTGTTCATGATCGATCCTGTGATATTTGCCTTCTTGAACAGAGCACCGGTGTCTGGCTTGGAGTTGTGTCGCTGGTCCTTCTTGATGTATGGCAGAATATTCAACTCATCCACTACAAATCCCTTTCTCTCCAGCATATCATGGAGAGCTGCATTTAGGAGGAAATGTTACAAAAATTTAAACTTTTATACCTCATTTCACACTCCCTCTCCCACTCTCCCACTCTCCACACACCCTCTCCCACTCTCCTCCACTCTCCACACACCCTCTCCCACTCTCCTCCACTCTCCACACACCCTCTCCCACTCTCCTCCACTCTCCACACACCCTCTCCCACTCTCCTCCACTCTCCACACACACCTTTGTCTTCTTCTTTGTTCAACTCTCCATTTGGGGCCTCTATAAACAGCCACGCCTTCCCTTCATTAGCTAGATATGTGACAAACGTCACTGACGGACAGGTGTCATAGACCTACAGTGTGAGTGGGCGGGAGTGCGATGGGACATGATGAGGTCTCGTGAGTATAACCATCACTAAACACTATCAGCCCAAGCGCCCCATCAGCCTAGCTGGGAGGACCTGGATGCAAACCACTACTCCACACAGCACTGGTACTGGCAGAAGACAACCAACTCACATTCTGCTCCACCTCAAAGGACCATGTTGTTTTACTATTTCTTGTCACCATCCACTTGACTCGACCAACCAGCCATATTCTTCCATTGTCGTCAAGGTAACCAGCATCCTCAGTTCTTAACCACTTTTTATTGGATGCATCTATTATAATTCTACTTTGAGGTATCTGTGGTTTTGTCACATGACTTTCACATGACCAGTGAATATAAATAACCCCCCTCAATCCTACATACCTGATAGGTGTTGACATGCCATCCCGAAACCACTATCTCCCCAGGGAGGCCCACACCGACATCAAGGTCCTCCAACAGGGCATCAGAGGTGGGCTCACCAATCCTAGCAACTTTCACGCTGCCCTCCACCACTGGTTTGCCCACACAGGTCCCTAGGGTCTTGGGGCTCTCCACTGCCAACTTGTCCTTGACCGAGATGAAGCTGATTGGCTCTGCTTCCGTGCTGCCGTAGGTGACGATGGCAAACTGAGGATCATGGACTGCTTGCTTCATGTTGTGGGCAACATGTCTGTAGATCGGTGCTCCACCCACTATGAGGTACTTGGCCCTCAACTTGAGACCTTTCTTAACACAGAAATCGGCAACACGGGCCACAAAGTAGGGGGAACCCCCTAACAATGTGACATCATACTTGTCCACATTAGCAACAGCCTCAGCAGGATCAAAGGACGATAAATTTTGTTGTAAAATGGCCGTTGATCCAATCTACTGAGGGGAATACCATAAAAAAACTTTTTTACTAAAACATTATGTCACATCATCAATAATAGTTGGTCTGAGTGATGCGTCGTCATTAGTGCAATGCAATATCTACATCAACTAGTCGACAACAGCACTAATGTTGGTTCAATATCCCTTCCACTCAGTGATACAACCAAGAGTGAAGTGTTCACAAGGTGACACACACACACAGAGCAGTTTGCACAGACTGTAGACTGATCCTAACCTTGAGGCAGTCCAGCAGGAAGACTGGAAGGTTGGTAAACTCCACATCTTCCGAAGGCGAGTAGAGGGGATCAATGAGGGTCTTGGTGCTGCACAAGGCCTTTGATTGGTTCATTAGGAATTCATGCTTCCTCATCAGCATCTTTGGCATTCCTGTACTACCAGTTGTAAAGGTGACAAGGGCGTGGTCAACAGACTCCACCTCTAGGGGTGACATATAAGAATCAACTCCTCCAACCGGTTCGTGCTCGGATACATTTTTGTCAAATTCAATTTTCAAAGGAACATTTCTTAAAGATGGGATTATCAACTATTTGAAAGAGAACATGATATGATTGAAACTGAAGCACAAGAGGACCATGCAACACCACACACACACACACACACACACACACACACACACACACACACACACACACACACACACATGCATCCACTTCAGCCAGGATGTCTGAGCACATATCCACACATCCGGTTTAGCCAGCTTCATGGCATGGTTGATCTTGATCAATTCCATCTTAGGATTCACCAGCACCACAGCTCCTCCTGAGGGAAAACACATCACAGGAGCGTCTCATAATAATGCAATGAGAAAATGTCTGACATGCTCATAGTAGTTGCAGGGGTGGGTGATAGTAGTTGCAGGGGTGGGTGTTCTGTTTGGACTAGTAATGAATGTCATGATTAATCACCTTTGTGAAACAATTCTGATGTGTGTTAATCAGTCAGATAGAGGAACACTCATCTCTACATTCAACAATGATGATGGCTACGATAGTAAAGGCTCAAACATAACTCTCGTCCTCATATCGAGTTCGGTCCACTGTGCATGACCATCACATACCCCAAGCGGGATACAGTACAGTCCAACTCACCAATAGCGAATACCGCCACTGCTAGTGCATAGAAGTCGACTGACGGGGTCACAGTCAGCAGGACACGATGCTCTCGCTTGGCACCTCTTGCCTTCAACAAGTTAACGAACGTTGTTACCTTCTTATGGAACAATCCGCGTGTAATGACTTGCTCTCCTATCACCTGGAGGACAGGCAAGGAAACATCATGCACTGTACAAGAGGCGTCAAACCGGACATGCAAATAACACAAGAGCCATCAAGAGCGAACACGCCGTCATCCCAATGTCGAGATCCCAAATATCAACAGGCTGAACACAAGCTATTTTACGAAATAAGACGACAACAAATAATAAACACTCACAAACAAGTCATCAATAGTAGTCAGGCTCACCAGGCATTTCTTGTCGTGTTCCTTTGAAATAGACTCTAAGACATGATAGGCAAAGTTATCCATCGCCGGTTTAGCAGGAGAGTTAGGGAGATCCCCTTTTGCAAGACTAGGGAGCGGTTGGTCCTGGTTCTTCTGGTCTCCGGGGTGATCAGTCTGGTAGCCCTTTTGACTATTGTGTCCGACCGCCGGATTATCCACAACCGTTACACAACGGGAGCGATACCATGGATGATGGAGAAATCGTTTGATGTGAGGAAATAGCGGTAGTATTCAAAGACCATACATGTACAGATCTAGAGGAGTATGATTTGAAATGCTGTTTATGTTCATGTAGTGTGTGCACAATTGTCCTCCATGGTACTGGACTACATGGTCTTCGTGTACCAGGCGGTGCGATGGGGGAACCAGAAGAAGGAGGGTGGTAGCCAGTGCTGTCTGCCTCAGCACCCGTGGTTCCCTCTCATGCCCGAGGTACGGCAGTGAGGAGTTTGAAGCATGCAACGAATTTCCTTGTTCTTTCAAGGAGAAGGAATATGGAGGACCTGGTGAGCGCACATGTTTGCACTCGTGCACAAGCTGGGACATCCAGAAGGACCAGTGTTTTATTGCGTTCTTCACCATGTACAATGACTGTTAAGGGGTTGAGTGCATGATTGGAAGTTTGGGATAATCCTTTTGGATTGAGGAGTGTTTAGAAACACAGTCATAACTTTGGGAGGGTGGGTGGGCGGAACTCAAATTGGAGAGTTTGGGGGTCTGGTCTGTGGTTAGGGGTCTGGTCTGTGGTTAGGGGTCTGGTCTGTGGTTAGGGGTCTGGTCTGTGGTTAGGGGTCTGGTCTGTGGCTAGGGGTCTGGTCTGTGGTTAGGGGTCTGGTCTGTGGTTAGGGGTCTGGTCTGTGGTTAGGGGTCTGGTCTGTGGCTAGGGGTCTGGTCTGTGGCTAGGGTTGGTTTAGTGCCTGTTGTCTGTCTGTGATGTACAGGGGAGGGGTGTGGCCATGTGGTCACAGTATGTGATACCAGAGTGGTGTATGGTTCCACCTCATCAACGCAGATGGTCTACCTCCTGAGCCTTCTAACCCGTACAACCCTCCCTTCTGGATGGACCAGTCGCAGGAACCTTGTACTGAATGGGTCACTGAGTACCAGAAGACTCACCAAGGTGTGTCTTCAGCTAGTGGAGGTCATCTGTGATATGTGCATTAGATCAACAGAGGGTTGGACCTGACTGGCTAAGTATTTGTACTACTAATCGTGTACTTGTGTGCATATGTGATTGTTTGTGCTTATCTATGTGCCTGTATTTGTACATGTGTATATATGTGTGTATGTGTGTGTGTGTTTGTGTGTGTGTGTGTGTGTGTGTGTGTGTGTGTGTGTGTGTGTGTGTGTTTTGTGTATAGCCTATTCAACATCACGATTTTTCATCCATTTCTATGTTCCACGTGTCCCCAGTAATCACGACAGGTCAACGAGCCCCCTCCTACCTCATCTACAGTGCAGCTCACCCTCACCACACACCAGCTGGTCTGGCGGGGAGAATCAAAGGGATAACAACAGTATTTGTATTAGCAGCTCTCTTAGGTATGGTGTCTCACGTGCTGGACCACTCTTGTTGTGAATTACCCTGTTTAGAATATGCATTCAAATTGTGTTCGATCCTGTACATGTGATAACTGCGGGGGTGAGATTAGCATTGTTCAGCTGAGGTGTCCATGTAGGTGTAGTTCAAGTTGATGTGAGTAGTTGACAAGTTTGTGTGGTTGTACATGAGGTGTTTGCAGAATGAATGCCAACTGTGGTATGGCCAGTGCCTCCTCTTCAATAACAGACAATAGAAGAAGTGGTTGTTGCTACTGTGATATGTGTGTGAATGTGCCACCTGACAAGGCACTCACCCCTACACTAACTACCCATTAGCAGGCTTTTACCTCATCCTTTGGCCTTGTTTTGCACACACGTTCACTGCCATCCCATGGAGTGTGAACCTCAAACAATGCAGGATACGTACAAGCCATATTTGGTGGTCAGTAGGGGCCATTGTACCTATCACTCTGTGTATGGAGCTCACGTAAATGTTCATGAGTGACCCAATGGAAGGGCTCTCTGTCGGCGGTTGTTCTTAAATTTTCCCAATTCAGTGGAAGAACATTTGTGTTCTTTACTCACTCTGTATGGGGCCTTTGTAGTCGTCATGTTTGCATAACTCAGTCAATCTATCGTAGCACGTCTCATTCAAGCTTGAACAGCGATGAGATGCTGGTCTTTCAAGGCCACAATTCATCCCATAATATGCCGTAGTTACATATTCCAGTGTCGCATTTCTTGTGAAACACGTTCATCACGTTCTTGTGCATACAGATTGAATGGCTGACACTTGATGAGTATGTGGTGGCGAGTGTTGTGCAAAATGCTTTGCCGTGCAAATAGCATTCTTCGTATTCATGTTACACACAAAAACATGTACGTGCAGGTGTGTACCCTGTACACAGCCACACACTCACATACCTGCCTAAAATAACAGGTTTAGAACTAAAACACAAATTAAGCAGTAATGACTATTTGTGTTGTACACAAATGGTGTCGGTACACCGTATGCGATTTACCTCACAATGTGCGTACACATCACACACAAAAACATGCAAATGGGAATGTTGGCCTGCTCACAGCCGCACACTCTGTTGTGTTCCTACATGAGCAAATGTTTTTTGAATCAAAAACACAATTTACATTATTTGAATTGAAAACACAAATTACATTATTTGAATCAAAAACACAATTTGGAACAAAACTGAATTTGAACTGAAAGAACAACTTAAACCTTACCTACACATACTGTATGCAGTAATGGGAACAGTGGAGTCCTACCTCTTATTATGGTATCCTAGGGCAAGCACCTGCCCTTTAGCCTCCATGATGTCATGTTGCATCCAAGTGTAGGTAGTTGGACCTAATTAATGTCTTCTCCTCGATGAGATAATGGACTTAGTTTGGTCTACCCAATTGGTAATGAGCTGACCACCAGTGGAGACTGTTATGTTGATCCATCCATATCAGTGGTTTGTGGTGCTACGACAGGTGTTGCTTGTCACAGAAGAGCAGGCAGGAATGTACTCAAGGCCTGGAGCTACCCCACACTGGGGCTTTTTGAGACACAAGACTGAATAGATCATCAGTGAATGATGTCATGTCCTTACATATGAACCTGTCCTGGTGAACCGTACTACATTGTAAACTAATCTTGTGACTGTGAACTGTGTGTACATCATGAGCTAACCCTCTCCCAGTGAATACATACATCCTGAGCTAACCTTGTAGCTGTGTCCTCCACACATATTGTGAGCTAATCTTGACCTGTGTCATTGGTGTAGTTGTGAATTAGCCTTACCATATCTTCCTGTCAGCCTGTGGTTGTCATAACAAGGCACCCTGTTCACCTTGCTCTCCAACTCCTCCTACTGCCCACTAATGCATGTAGTTAACAAAGCTTTGCCAGTTTTAACATACTTTGCTATGTACTATTCTGTAATCCACTATTTGGTAATCCTCTTGGTGTATGTCTTTTATTGCAGGTAGAGCTTTTCTTATCCAATGGGATAGTGACGATGGACTGCATAAGTACCTAAAGCCTAGTATTATTGATTGGCACAGCTCTTTGGAAGGTCTTCAGCTTCCGGATTCAAAAGATTACCATGAAATTGGGAATTGGGATGCTGTTGTGAATGGTCGAGACGGGGAATGGTTTAAAGAGACAAACTTTCATGAGCTGTTCAACAGATCTGTTGAGGTAGTTCGGGCACCTTCCTATGACTTCTCCTATGCCTTACTTCGGAACATACACCTCAGGACACAGGCATACAAGATAAAGATGGATTTGAACCGTTGCCTCCTATGTTGTTCATGGCACGCATTGTTCAAATTCCATGACAGTTTTGAGGCAAGGATGAAGAACAGACTCGCTCATTCGGGTGTAGTTCTTGAACGTCTGATATCCATTCAGTTTAGGTCAAACTTGGTACAAAGCAATAGCGTGCGGCATCTGGTAGTTTGCGCAGAAGAAGCAGTAAAAGCAGCTGTCTTTGACCCAGGAATGACCCAGTTTGTGATGATCACCAACCAGCAGTTTCTTTATCATGTTTCAAACAGATCTGTGACCAGCAAGTATGCAGTGTTTGTTCACCCCTTTGACACTATTGAAGGCTACACTCACATTCACCTGGGTAGCAAGCACCTGCCAACAAACAACAAAGAACTGATGCGTGAAGTTGAAAAAGTGACATTTCAGCACCTCTTTGTTATGTTAAAGTCAGCCATTTTAGTGAGAGAGAAAGGCCATTCCGCTAGTATGGGAGTGATGGTTGATGCTATCCGACGCCATTTTGATCCCAGAAAGATTTCGTACATTGCAGAAAATGGGGGCTGTAAAGCCATACCAGGGAACTACACACAGTCCATCCATTGATGTACTCCTTTGACATTGCATGAATTTCTTATTCACCTTAATATATTGATTGTATTCATTGTAGACTGCCCTCCGTATGAATTGGATTGTACAATGATGGTTGTAACCTTATGAGCAGCTGCATGTGATTGCTTGGAGTGTTTACACAGTAACTGCCTGTACCTTATGGAATGCAGAGGAGTAGGTGTCTGCCTACACATTGCTGCCCACTACCCCACCTCCAACACTAAATCCTGTACACACTCTATAGATAGCACCACTTGATCTACAGACACTTCCTCAAGGTACATGACATCATTGTAACCTATTTATTATCATTCATGTCAATTTATAATATATTATATTAATAATTTTCTGAAATCACATTGTGACAGCCAAAGACACACAGGCACACACTGGTGGACAATTGAGGAACAAAAAAATAGATTGTCTTCAAACCAAAAAAAGATGATTTGAGTCAGTGACATAGCAGATCAAGTGAAAGTAAATTACATGTAAATTAACTTGGTACATAAATCATAATATTAAAGTAAATCTACATTAATTAAATGAATTAAAGTAGTTAAGTGTAAAATTACAGGTAATTAAGTACATAATATCTATAAAACTTAACTAACATTACGATCTGAAAGTAACTTAACATTAAGAGCTAATTAAACTACATTGCATTAAATGTCCTTCTGATCCAATCCAATGACCCAGCCATTGGAGAGGTTCACAAAGGACAATATGTTACAGTTATCGCTCTACAAAACTTAGCATTTTAAAATTAAACTGGTAGCTTACTCCTTAATGGTTACTTTAATTACTACACTAGACATTAATTTACCTGTTGGTAGTGTTATCTACGGAAAATAATTGCAAGTACTGCATTAGCTGGCGAGCACTGGAACTGTGGAGCTGGAAAGAGACATCTGGGGATGAAGGAGGTTGTTAACTTAGCAAGCGCTAACTGGGAACAAGGAGGAAGAAGGTGTGTTCCAGGGAAGGTAGGTGTGTCTCTGGCTGTCTGCTGCTGTCACTGTTTGTAAGGTAGATTCGTTGGTGTCCTTCTGACTGCCCTCAAACTGACTCTTTCCATCGTATTCGTCCAAGGTGTCCTGGAACCCACTGTCGCAAGGGTGCACCATACACAGAGAGGTGGTGGCATCGTTGAACCAGGGATCGGCTAGGTAGCTGTGGACCTCGCTGATCTTGCATCTCTTCTGTGGATCAACGCAGAGAAGCTTGCTGAAGAGCTCCAGTAGACTGGGAGAGAAGTTCCTCCACAGGTAGGGGACAGTCGAGGAGATCCCTGTCTGCCACTTGACAAACTCGTAGAAGTTGGGGTCGCTCAGGGTGGCCTGCTCCCAGGGGAAACTCCCAGTCAGCATACAGAAGAGAAGTACTCCTACAGACCACACATCACAGGCAGATTGGACGTAGAACCCTGCTTCATCCGATGCGCTGCAGATTTCGGGTGGAGTGTAGGGGATGCTACCGCAGACTTTACTCACGTGTGTACCTGAGCGAAGGGTCATCCCGAAGTCGATCAGTTTCACGGAAGATCCGTCCTTCTCCGTTAGCACGACGTTCTCTGGCTTAACGTCCCTGTGGACCAGCTTCTTGCTATGCATGTACTCCAAGGCCTTTGCTATCTGACCGAGGATTTTCCTCGCCTTTCTCTCTTCGAGACCGACCTCTGGTTCGATGGCGTCAAAGAGGTCGCCTCCTTCAGCATAGTCCTGAACAAGAACGTATGATGTCTTGGTCTCGTAGGCGCTGTCCTGAGTGAAGATAATGTTAGCGTGTTCCGAGAGTAACCTCGAGTATTTGAACTCCTTCTTAAAACAGGCTCTTGAAGTACCCTGTTTGCTAATGGCCTTTACGACCACTTTTCTCCCCGTGTCTCGCTCAATTGCGATCCAGGTTGTGCCGTAGGTCCCTTTGCCAGCTTGGGTAAGAAAATGGAACTTTTCGTCCAAACAAGTTTGAGAGTCTCCTGGGTGTTCGGTCGACATTTCGCGTACAAAAAGAATTGAATCGTTCAAGAATAAAGTGTCTTTAGCTACGCTCCAGGCGTGTTTAGAAACTACGTACTGTTAGCAGTTAGTCCTGGTTTATAGAGACGAGAGAACGTCACCTAGTCTTTTATAACTACTCCTACAAAATACCTAAACTTCTAAAATTACGGAAGGTGGGTGTGTTTGTTTGCAGGAGGTGGGTCTTGGACCGACTATGACGTAGTACGAGCGGGAATTGTACAGACCCACTCGCGTGCACCCACGTGGTACAACTACTGTACCGCGAGTTGTTACGAGTGTTACCCTGTGAGTCTGACCATGACTGTATTTGAATAGTTCAACATGAACTTGGTGGCACAAAATCACTTGTGGTATCTTATCTTCTTTAGAAAAAGTTAATCAGTCCTGTTATGAGTCTCCCCGATACTTTCTCACTGCCCCAAACCCTTGAGTACTTGGTGAAGCTGCTCGTTTTACAGATCTGACGTAGGTTAGCCAGTCGACTGGTGGCAAGTCGTGGTTGCTAGAATAGATTTCTTTATAATGTTGAATTCTATTAGTGATGGGTGAAATAGAATAACTAGTGTTTTGAAGACTAGAGACATCCATCACTCACCACACATCTCCACACACCATCTCCACTCACCACTCACCTCCACTCACCACACACCACCTCCACTCACCACACACCTCACCCTATCTCTCATAGCCATATTCTCAGTACATGTCATCCAGTGGTGGTGTACATTAGCAGACTCTGAGAGTTGTTCCATCACACATTCCTCCAAGGTGTGGCCGAGGGAAGGTCACTGCTGACTGTATGGTGTTGAGTTGGTTGTGGGTGTGGCTAATAGAGATGGATGACGGGTAAGGTGTCACCCAGACAACAACTGAAAGGAATGTCACATCACAGTACACCACACACTACCATCACAGTACACCACACTCTACCATCACAGTACACCACACACTACCATCACAGTACACCACACTCTACCATCACAGTACACCACACACTACCATCACAGTACACCATACACTACCATCACAGTACACCACACTCTACCATCACAGTACACCACACACTACCATCACAGTACACCACACACTACCATCACAGTACACCACACACTACCATCACAGTACACCACACACTACCATCACAGTACACCACACACTACCATCACAGTACACCACACACTACCATCACAGTACACCACACTCCGGTATTATGGTACAATTCTTTGAGTAATGTTATATCAAATGGAAGTAGGAAGCCGGATGAATGTGTAACCATGGAGATACATCAATGAAATGCTAAGTAGTTCCTGAGGTATTTCAATAGCACAATATATGTCTAGGAACAGCTCATTCCAACACAATGTCCATCAAGGAACATCCCATTCCATGCTTCATTCCATTCTCTAAGACTTCCTATGTGGTGAATTCATGTCAATCTGCTTCTAGTACTACGAGCATACCCATTCTGAAATCAAGTGCGCCCATTTTTGTTCACTAATGATTTTGGTTTGTGTGTTGGGCTGATCCACATCGTATTGGACTGATCCACATCGTGTTGGGCTGATCCACATCGTATTGGACTGATCCACATCGTGTTGGGCTGATCCACATCGTATTGGACTGATCCACATCGTGTTGGGCTGATCCACATCGTATTGGACTGATCCACATCGTGTTGGGCTGATCCACATCGTGTTGGGCTGATCCACATCGTATTGGGCTGATCCACATCGTGTTGGGCTGATCCACATCGTGTTGGGCTGATCCACATCGTGTTGGGCTGATCCACATCGTGTTGGGCTGATCCACATCGTGTTGGGCTGATCCACATCGTATTGGGCTGATCCACATCGTGTTGGGCTGATCCACATCGTATTGGGCTGATCCACATTGTGTTGGGCTGATCCACATCGTGTTGGGCTGATCCACATCATGTTGGGCTGATCCACATCGTGTTGGGCTGATTTATTTGGTGTGGGTAATGTTTTTGATGTGTAGTCATGTTGCTTGATACCTTTGTTGTGTAGGTATTGCCCCTCAGAAGAATTCATGTAGGGGTAATATGCACATTCGCACATGCTTACACAACTGAATGTGGTGTATAACACAGTGTAACACACCTTGCTAGGTCGTGTATGGACCTTGTGATGTCAGCAGGGTATTTCAGGCCATCCTGACCAGCAGACTAATAGG
>OZ026556.1:0-132500 GCA_964020155.1 Chondrilla cf. caribensis | reverse complement strand
GGGGGGGGTGGGGTTAGTCCTGACAGCAACAAGACACGAAGCAATCCAACCATGTACCTCACAAGGCCAAGTTGACTGGCTTCATCAGCAGTGAACTTCCGAGCTGAATATGCTAACTCCCTCAGTAAGCTGCAACCACGGCAACAAGGACTGTGTGGACACTCAGCACAACCGGCTGTCAGCACAAACACCATCCAACCTCTGGTTTCCCGTGACCTTGGGCATCCTCTGCAGAGTGCCTACATCAGCAGCTAGACCAAGGTCCACTTCTTTTATCTGAAAAATTGTTTCTTCACTGCAATATCGAATATCACAGGCCGATATCATATCTATACCTGCAAGTGAGGATCCGATATGGACCACAGCTAACGCACATTGCTGTCATACATGAACCACTCCCCTGCAGCCCCATCCACTCAGCACTACCATCAAATTCTTCTACTAACTGATTTCTCTCACCCCAACATGGCCAGCACTCACTCCCCTCACCTCCACCAACACACTCACTCCCCTCACCTCCACCAACACACTCACTCCCCTCACCTCCACCAACACAAGCACCATGAACTGCTGCAATGACCGGTTGTGGGCATAGCTCCACAGAGGACAGACAGTCTTGAAAGTACTTTATGAACTCCAGGAGTGCCTTGGCTTTCCTGGCCACATCTCCCTCACCAAGGTTCATGAAGATGTCAGCGGCTTCAGTGAGGTCCAGGCCTGAGCAGGTGGAGAGTGGTCATCCTAGCTAGTTGGGACTGTATCACACACACACACAACTACACACTCACCACACACACACTCGCAACTACACACTCACCACACACACACTCGCAACTACACACTCACCACACACACACTCGCAACTACACACTCACCACACACACTCGCAAATACACACTCACCACACACACACTCGCAACTACACACTCACCACACACACACCACACACACTCACCACACACACCACACACACTCACCACACACACTCACCACACACACATACTCACCACTGCAGAAGTTCTTCCCAGCTCCTGTTAACACCACCGCTCTACAATCTTTGTCTTCCGAGATACTAGTGAAGACATCTCCAAATTCCCTGGCATGAGAAATGGACAATTTCAACAAAAGATAGTTTGCAAGCTGAAAATACAAACAGACACTGGACAATGTATAGATAGTGGACAATGTACAGACAGTGGACATGCACACCCTCCACTCTCTCACGTAGGGTTTATAGACAGCACTGCAGAAATAACTGCGCCTCACTTGAGGAAGGTCTTGTTCATGGCATTGCTCTTCTCTGGTCTGTTCAACTCCACTCGAGTGACGTGTTCACTGGGCTTGCTCACCTCCATGGTCTCGTAACTATAGTAACGACGGCTCACACACACTTGGAGATGCTTCACTTCTGGACGAGGTAGACATAATTTACAAATACCTCAACTAGGTGGTGGCTGTCTCCTGGAATGCAACCAGGAATAAACACACTCTTTATTGACTGAACAATTTGTGACATGACGTCATAACCGTACATACATACAAAACTAGTATTAGCATAATACACACTTGGATAGGTCATGAATTAGTCCTTAGGCAGACGACGTGACATGAACGACTAGTACCAGAAATGGAACGAGTATCGTACATTTCATTTGAGTTCGGGAAATCAGCTTACCATTTCGGATTACTGCTTTCGCAATTCTTCCTAACGTCGCTCCAGCAGCCATTTTTAAAAGTATCGTTTACAAACTAAAAATGAAAATCCGGACTGTGACCCTGGACCTCACATTGTTGGAGAATGAAGCTCAATTTCAAGGTACCCACCAGCTCAACAGCAGGACGCGTTGTTTTTTGCAGTCACCATAACCCCCAACACGAACCATTTGCTTCATTGTGTAGTTTACAAATCTCTGCGGAGCAGTGTACAAGGAAGGGAATGTTGTCTTCTCCAAAGATGGGGACTGTGTATTCAGCCCCGTTGGGAACAGGATCACTCAGTTTGATTTGAATAAGTTTGTGTTGTAGCATTGCATCTCGTGTGCAGACACCAGTTTGGTGCTTACCTTGGTTTATCTCCTCACAGTAATAAAGCTACGACTTTTCCTTTTGAGAATGCAAAGAACATTCGAACAGTTGCCGTCTCCCCAGATGGAGTTTTGATGATAACAGTTGATGAAGGTGGTTATCTTGTTGCATCACCTAATCCATAGCATATTACATGTTATGAGAACCATTCGTATCTCTGGCCTTGGCTTAGGGCCAGTTCATGCTGCCTTGTTCACAGGTATATACATGGCAATTTTTGTGTACATCTTCTTTTCCAACTTGCTCCCCAAGATTACAATTATTGGATTCACTCAAAGAGTCTATAACACTAAGCCCTAACCCACCCTAAGTGCTACACCGTTGGGTGCAGTATTAACCAATCCCCGGGTGGTCTGTACCATAATGGAGACCCTCCTGATACCTAGGTCTGGTTCATTGATGTACTCCCTCTATTTCTTGTTCATCTGATAAGTACTTGACTCTTGTGTACATTGACACTACCAGCATAACCCTACTTGAGGTCCCACCTTATGTAGTGGGGGGATCAGGCCGATTTGAAGCATGCTCCGTTAACAATCCTATAACTAAACTAATGCTTCAAATTCATTCCAATAATATCATACATGGGTGTTAGTGGATGGCAGACATTCAGCTGTAGCTCAATATATCGGTGTTGAGAGTTCCGTCCGACATTACCTGGGGAGTTCACTGTCCTGCTTTGGTGCTGTGTGTGAGGGTGATGTCCTCATCCACTGATGGCACCGAACAAAGCAGCATCCTATGAACCATTGGTATAGGAATCTAGTCATTAGCCGTCTGCAATCACTGCTCACTGCTCAGAGAAGAAATTAATTGCATTCTAGATGAGGTTGCTGTCGTTGTATGAACACTTAATCTCAAACACTCTATCTGGTGTTCAAGGTCCCGAGTGCCATAGACAGTGACTGCTGTGGCTTCATACTCATCAAAGCCACCGCATGTGATTTCAGTGGCTAGCCGTGCCACCCTTGTTGTTGTGTGTCTGTGTGATTGCCCTCCCTTGGGTCTGGCCGCCCACACTAACTCTAAAAAGTTATCTTTATCTTTTATCTATTCTGCGCACATGTACACGTGGTGCAAACCCACCCACACTCACGCACACCTACACCCACACCCACACATGCACACATGTCCCTCCATGCACAAACCACTTACACATATGCACACAAACTCACTTACACATACAACACACACACACACACACACTGACACACACACACACACACACACACACACACACACACACACACACACACTCACACACACACACACACTCACAGATGGGCACTCGCTGTTGATCAGTCTTCACAAGCAGGTGGTGCTTCATAGTTTCAATTTTAAGAAAACTGTTTATGACCTCAAGTTCAGTCCAGATGGAAAGTACTTTGCTGTTACCCATGGCAACAAGGCCCAGGTGTGGCATGTCCCCGGGGCAGTGAAGACCTTTGCCCCCTTTGTGCTCTATCGGGAGTATCCCGGCCAATATGATGAGGCAATGTGTATTGATTGGACGGAAGATTCAAGGTAGTTTAATTGGTTGACTTATGCAAGGGGAGTGGTTGGTCCATGGGATGCATTGTCTGATAGGTTCTTTGCAGTTGGTTCCCGAGATATGAGTTGTCGTATCTTCAGCCTCCATCCTATGCCTGGCTTCCATTTCGTGACGCTAGCCGGTCACCGTAGTCGCGTTGTGATGTGTGCATTTGAGCACCGCTCCCTGGATGTGAGTTGATTGCACTAGTGTGTCTTACCACTGTACCAATGGAGGTGTGGCTACATGAAGGTTTCATGGGAAGTAACAGCATGTGGGTTTTAGGGGGAGTGGCCTTTTGAGGGCTTCATGGGAAGTGATTGCATGTCTATGGGCTATGTCGTCCCTGTCTTCACCAGGTGTAGCTACACCTGTGTCGTCCCTATCTTCACCAGGTGTAGCTACGCCTGTGTCATCCCTATCTTCACCAGGTGTAGCTATGCCTGTGTCGTCCCCGTCTTCACCAGGTGTAGCTACGCCTGTGTCGTCCCTATCTTCACCAGGTGTAGCTACACCTGTGTCATCCCTGTCTTCACCAGGTGTAGCTACGCCTGTGTCGTCCCTATCTTTACCAGGTGTAGCTACGCCTGTGTCGTCCCTATCTTCACCAGGTGTAGCTATGCCTGTGTCGTCCCTATCTTTACCAGGTGTAGCTACGCCTGTGTCGTCCCTATCTTTACCAGGTGTAGCTACGCCTGTGTCGTCCCTATCTTTACCAGGTGTAGCTACGCCTGTGTCATTTGTGTGTATAACTACTGTTGTGTGTGGTTCAGTAAGAGATTCAAGGTCTCAACTGACCGTAAATTGACATTCTCCTCATATCATTGTGTGAAGAGTTGTGGAATCGGTCGAAGCCTTTTGATTGCAAATAGATATGTTTTGTCTTCTCTGTCTGTGTAAAGATGATCCCTCTGATTGTCTAACCTTAACCATCCCATGTTTGCACGGCGTATAAGATTTGTGCAAAATTCAATTAGTATGCTCTCGCTGTAGGTGTATACTGTTAGCAAGGACGGGGCTGTCATTGTCTGGGAGTGCTCTCACACCTTGGAGGAGCTGGAGGACCATGTTTCCATGACAACACATCCAAATGTGGACAAACAAAAGAAAGTGAAGACAGTGGATGGTTCTTCCAAAGTTATTGATGCTGCTACAAATGAAGGTAGTCTGGAACAGGACCACGCAGAGGTGGTCCCTATGAACAATGAAATACTTTCATCTCCAGAAGAAGATGAAGGTTTCTGATCATCAACTGGTTGGTCCTTCCAAGATCACAACTTGAGGTTTCCTCTTACATTGCAGGTGATGAGGACGGTCTGGTCCTCCCTCCGAGGAAGAGAGATCTGAACCTTTGCCTTTGGGAGAAGAAACAAAAGTCAGTAAATATGCTCCTGCTCTCTTTACGCATGACTGCTACCAAGTCTGTGTGTGCGTGTGTGTGTGTGTGTGTATGTGTGTGTGTGTGTGTGTATGTGTGTTTGTGTGTGTATGTGTGTGTGTGTGTGTGTGTGTGTGTGTGTGTGTGTGTGTGTGTTTCTGTGTGTGTGTGTGTGTGTGTGTGTGTGTGTGTGCGTGTGTGTGTGTGTGTGCACGTGCATGTTGTATCTGTGTGTGAGAGTGCATGCATCCGTCCGTGTGTGTTGTACTTGATATAATTGTTATCATGTTTCTCAAGACCACCTGACCATCAAATGCTCACTGATCAGGCTTTGGTGTGTAATACGAACTCCAGAACTGACCAATAGGATTGATCGCACATGCACATGCGCTGGGGGAAGACATGACTGAGGGATGTTGTGGATATGTTGTCATGTTATCTTCATTTGCAGGTTTCTCTTCAGTCAGGAATATTCTAGTGTTTCCTGTGCCTGCTATCACAAACCCAGGAACCTGTTAATTGTAGGGTTTTCCTCAGGTGTATTCACACTGCATGAGATGCCAGATTTCAATCTTATCCACACACTGAGGTGAGGTCATTGACTACCTGATTGTGGGTGTGGTAGATGGGTGTGGCAGTAACCTGTGTGGTGGGCGTGGTGACTAGTACCTTGATTGTCAGTCATGCAGAGAAGGCATCTTCTTTCCTTTTGTTGTGAAATATGATCCATTGTATTGAAACTGCCAACAACCCACGTCATGCCTTATTTGGGAGAGATGATACCTCGTAAATATTTTGTGAAGTGCCTTCCTTTGTTCTCCCCTGTTGGTCATCTGGGATATCCCATTTATTTCACGATAGGTTAGAGTGTTATCTCTCTGAATTCCTAGTACCATCGTTATAGTCTATCACTTATTGTGGCGGCTGTACCTTGCCATGCTTTAGAGATAAAAATCTCTTTTGGAGTGTGCAGTCTGTACTTCCAAATTTAGATAGCGACATCCAGACTGCCTGTCTTCGAAGAAGGGTCTTGGTTGCCACAGCGATCATGATCCATATATCCTGTGTGCTACTCCATTATGGCCAGCTGTATCCTGCTCTCTCGAACTGGATGGAGGACCATGTGTTGGAGTGACGTTGGGACGTTGATGGAACCTATGGCTTCTGTTGGCATAGTTGTGGCCATAAACTATGGAGTATTATTGTTTCCTTGGGCACCTGCAAGTGTGAGAAGTAGCCTCATTTAGTGCAGGAATTCTTCTTTCTTGCATCATGTACATGAGGTTCTCTCCCTGTGTCCACTCACAAACTCTGAGGATGTCCTTTCTGAGGTCAAGGCCCTTCCTTTGTCACAATGGTCTTTGCAGCTTCAGTTATGATAAAGGGCTTATTTAGCATATGAAGTGTTACATCCCCTGTGAAGAGAATAGACCCCTCCCCTTATCAGCTCAGCTACCCCTCCCCTTATCAGCTCAGCTACCCCTCCCCTTATCACCTCAGCTGCCCCTCCCCTTATCAGCTCAGCTACCCCTCCCCTTATCAGCTCAGCTGCCCCTCCCCTTATCAGTTCAGCTGCCCCTCCCCTTATCAGCTCAGCTGCCCCTCCCCCTGTGAAGCCACTTACTGCTCTTCCCTTTCCACAGTGTAGCCCAGGAGAAGGTCACCACGGTAACTGCAAGCCCCTCTGGAGAATGGTTGGCCTTTGGGTGCCGGTCACATGGTCAGCTGCTTGTGTGGGAGTGGGCTAGCGAGACATATGTTCTGAGGCAGCAGGGGCATTACTATGACATGAACTGCATGAGCTATTCTCCCGACGGCCATATTGTTGTCACAGGAGGGGATGATGGGAAGGTGAGTCACTGATAGTGTACAAGTACACCTATGAGTGTTGATTGTGCGGGTGGGGACCAGCTGTGGTAGTGATGTGATCATGATGATAGTGATCATAGTGATAGTGATCATGGTGATAGTGATCATAGTGATAGTGATCATAGTGATAGTGATCATGGTGATAGTAATCATGGTGATAGTGATGATAGTGATCATAGTGATGGTGATCATGATGGTAGTTGTGACATTGTTCATGTGGATGTGTTGTTATGGTCTGATGTACATACACACGGCTATGGCGTACTCCTATTGACTATGGAAGTTGTGTGTTGTGTCTATCAAGAGTGATACATTGTCATTTGAGGGGCAGTCTGTGTGAAAGTATGTCTCATATTGTGTTTAAGAATGGCTATTGCACACACACACACACACACACACACACACACACACACACACACACACACACACACTGCAGGTTAAGCTGTGGAATACAAGTAGCAGCTTTTGTTACATCACGTTCAGCGAACACTCTGGTCCAGTGACTGATGTCTCCTTCAGTTCGTCCGGTCATGTTGTGGTCAGTGCCTCACTTGATGGGACTGTGAGAGCTTTCGATATGAACAGGTGAGGGTGAATAATGGTGAGGGTGAATAATGGTGAGGGTGGACAATGGTGAGGGTGGACAATGGTGAGGGTGGATAACAGTGAGGGTGGACAATGGTGAGGGTGAATAATGGTGAGGGTGAATAATGGTGAGGGTGGACAATGGTGAGGGTGGACAATGGTGAGGGTGGACAACGGTGAGGGTGGACAATGGTGAGGGTGAATACTGGTGAGGTTGAATATTGGTGAGGGTGAATATTGGTGAGAGTGGACAGTGGTGAGGGTGGACAATGGTGAGGGTGGATACTGGTGAGGTTAGAGATTTGTGTTGTTGAGTTTTGTGTTGTGGGCTTGTGTGAGTGATTTGTATAACCATGGTTACCAATGGTTATGATTTGGAAGGAACACATCAGTATGGCATAGCAGGGTACATCTCTGTTGAGGTGGTGTACTCTGGAATGTCACCGCTATGAACTGTCTGACCTGGCTTGAGTGTGAAGAGAATTGAGTTGATGGTACAAGACATATTATTTCAATTCACTGGTAGCAGAGATCCATTGATTTATTTGATGTCTTCAATTGATTGTGTCTGTCTCCTCCCCTTGTCTGCGTTGGTCCTTGAGTGCAGCTGACTGATAACATGCATGCCTCGCTCCCTGCACCCTCCATTGAGGTAATCTGTACCCTGAGATACCAAGCATGTTTGGATACTCATCAACTGCACTAAGTGCATTTCTTCTTTTTGTCATTGAGTATCTGGTCCACTAGTTGAGTATCTGGTCCACTAGTTGAGTATCTGGTCCACTAGTTGAGTACCTGGTCCACTAGTTGAGTATCTGGTCCACTAGTTGAGTATCTGGTCCACTGGTTGAGTACCTGGTCCACTGGTTGAGTATCTGGTCCACTAGTTGAGTACCTGGTCCACTGGTTGAGTATCTGGTCCACTAGTTGAGTATCTGGTCCACTAGTTGAGTATCTGGTCCACTAGTTGAGTATCTGGTCCACTGGTTGAGTACCTGGTCCACTGGTTGAGTATCTGGTCCACTAGTTGAGTACCTGGTCCACTGGTTGAGTACCTGGTCCACTGGTTGAGTATCTGGTCCACAGGTTGAGTATCTGGTCCACTAGTTGAGTATCTGGTCCACTAGTTGAGTATCTGGTCCACTGGTTGAGTATCTGGTCCACTGGTTGAGTATCTGGTCCACTAGTTGAGTATCTGGTCCACTAGTTGAGTATCTGCAGTTTATGAACTTCAGTGTTATTGATCATGTTTCATATTCGTTCTTGTGTGGATGCCCTAGATTATCCCTCAGAAACCTAATCTGGTGAGAATGTGGAAATGATGCAATATATGCACTCGATACTTGATGTCATGTGATCCCGAGTCTTGATATGTTCGTGTGTCCGTGATGTCAGTCATGTCTGTGGCAGATGTTGCGGTGTGTGGGCTATGCTATGCTGGGTCATTATTCTCATATTTAACGCTTCTATTGCTTCACAGGTACCGTAACTTCAGAACGTTCACTTCTCCGCGACCTGTGCAGTTTGCCTGTGTGACTCTTGACCCTGGTGGGGATGTGGTGTGTGCGGCCACTAGAGACACCTATGAGATATACATGTGGTCCATGCAGAGGGGAGTGTTACTTGAGGTGAGGGGTGTGGTCCATGCAGAGGGGAGTGTTACTCAAGGTAAGGGGTGTGGTCCATGCAGAGGGGAGTGTTACTTGAGGTGAGGGGTGTGGTCTATGCAGAGGGGAGTGTTACTTGAGGTGAGGGGTGTGGTCTATGCAGAGGGGAGTGTTACTTGAGGTGAGGGGTGTGGTCTATGCAGAGGGGAGTGTTACTTGAGGTGAGGGGTGTGGTCCATACAGAGGGGAGTGTTACTTGAGATAAGGGGTGTGGTCCATGCAGAGGGCATGTTGCTTGAGGTAAGGGGTGTGGTCCATGCAGAGAAGAGTGTTGCTCCACAAAAGAGGTGTGGTGGTGGGGATGAGGGTAGTGTTCAGAATGTTGTTATTCCTAGCGTGTGTGGTGAGTGGGCATTCTGGTGGCAGACAAACAATGCATGCTCTGTAAATACCAGTCTGGCTGATGTCTGGAGCCAGTGCTGAATTAGTCCCCTTTGTCCTAATTTTCAATTGCAGTGAGCTTTGAAGGTGGTCCTTCTCATGTTCGCCGTTAGTCATGATAAAGTCTGTGAAGGTGCTACCTATTAGCACAAGCTACTTTCCAACTCACCGCAGGTGCTGGTGGGTCACGAGGCTCCCATATCAAGTCTCAGGTTCAATGCTCTCAAATCTCAGCTGCTGAGCTGTGGCTGGGACAAGACCCTGCGGGTGTGGAGTGTCTTCATGGAGCGGGGAGGTTGTGAGAGAGTGCAGCTGACTGCTGACGGTGTGTTGGTTGCCATGGGGATAGTGGTTAATTCTGTAAACATCTGCTGTGTGTGACTTACGGCAGTGTTTGAATCCTTTGGTGGGCCAACGCAAAACAAGCTACGTTAGCACAAAGCTGTTCAACTATTTGATGGTATTTCCTGTAAATAACATGTATTGTAGGAACAGCAGTTTACTGGTGCTTCCATTGAAGTGCTCTATACTCTCCTCTCTCCCAATCCCCTAATCAAAGCACTTCCCACCCATCACCTCAGGATTCCTATATACTGCTCAATAGTCAATAGGATGTGAATGTTTGGAATGTGTGGACTTGAGCAAAATTTGCTTACAACCTTTGTCTGTAGCATTGGTTGTGGCACCACGCCCAGATGGGGAGGGGCTGGCCGTGGCCACTCTCGATGGTTTGATATCTCTATGGGATGCCCGAATTGTACAAATTGGTACTATTGAGGGACGGCGTGACCTAGAGGTTGGGAGGAGAGTAGATGATAAAGTCACTGCCAAGAAGCTATCAGGAGGAGTGTGCGTACTGTGTGTGTGTGTGTGTGTGTGTTTGTGTGTGTGTGTGTGTGTCCATGTAAGTGTACTGTGTGTTGTGTGCTTGCATAGCTATTTGTATGTACTGGTATGGGTTTGTGTGTAACTGGTGTTCTCACCTTCACTCCCATCTAATGTGTAGTGCATTCTACAGTCTGTGCTATTCAGCTGATTGTTCTTGTTTGCTGGCTGCTGGAAGGTCAAAGTTCATCTGCATTTACAGCTGTCAACATCAAGTTTTACTCAAGAAGTTTTTAATCACAAGAAATCGATCATTTGATGGGATGAGGGTGTGTTGTAGACCCATCACACATCGGTCCACCTGTCCTTGTGTACACTGTCCCTTTGTGTGGTCTCCCTCCTCAGAGATACCTCAACAGTGCTTCGTTCACAGAAGCTGGTCCTCTAGAGATGGTTTCAGAGGATGGGGATAGCGAAGAAGATGAGCCAGTCAAGTTACCTGGAGTTGTGAAAGGTTGGACAGAAGACCGACTGGTGTAGTGTTCTGAAATGACCTTTGTGTTGTCTTCACAGGTGATCTGAGCAGCCGGAGAACAAGACCTGTTATCAGTGTCAGAGCTCTTCAGTTCAGCCCAACTGGTTTGTAGAATGAAAGAGCTATGTGTGGCCGGATGACACCTGTCATGTCTGACTGTTTCTCAAATTTGTAGTGTGTTGTAACCCATTGCATGCTCTGCATAGTAATGACATCACTTACAAGAGAAATCCTTTCATCCTTCTGGTGATTTAACAGTTGAACTGTTCTGTTATTGCTGGGCATAACCCGCTGAACAGACGTGACTGGGTGGTGTGTGTTTTGCCTAGACCAACCAGCTGTATCCTCCGTTATGTTTTCCGCAACCTCTACACAATGATATTCGCAATTCATGCAGTTGTGCAGTCACATTATGTACATTTGACAGTGTGTGAAGATTATACGGATATGATCATCCATTTTTAGGAGATTCTTTTGCTGCGGTCTCTACGGAAGGTCTTCTCATCTACTCCATGGATAGTGGGACCATGTTCACTCCTCATGACCTGACAGTTGATGTCACTCCGGAGGCAGTCCTCGCTGCTCGGAGGGACAAAGACTATCTTCTGTCTATCGTTCTCAGCTTCCGTCTGAATGACAGTCTTTTAGTCCGAGAAAGTCTCGAAGCAGTCCCTGTGACCGATGGTATGTCCACTGTGGTTATGATATGTATAGGCCTGTAGCAATCATGCCGTTGTCATGGTCACTGTTGTCATGGTTACTGTTGCCATGGTTTCTATTTCATACCTAGTGCCCCTCCTAGCTGCAAACTTCCCCCGCCCTTATTTGGGTAAAATGATGGATGTGCTATCAGCAGGGCTAGAACAGAGTGCTCACCTCCAGTTCTACCTCTCCTGGTCGAAGGAGCTCCTCACCCACCATGGGACCTGGTTGAAGGACAATAGCAGGTCTTTGCTAACATCCTTGACTGCTTTACAGAAGTCTTTAGCTCTTAAGGAAAAGGGCTTCTGTAAACTGTGAGTAATTTTGTGTGTGTGTGTGTGTGTGTGTGTGTGTGTGTGTGTGTGTGTGTGTGTAGCTGTGGATGCAGGTGACGGTGTGGGGGGTATGTATGTGAGTCAGATGCATTTTCCAACACCTTGTCCACCTTACTACGGTGCATGATCTACCAAGAGATTGTGCCCCGAACAGACAGTGTGTCTCACACACCACCCTACCAACTTTTTCAAACTACTACATTTTCTCCTTATAGGGTTGAAGACAATACTTTTTTCCTGGAATACCTAACAGATGTCTAACCCAATGATTGTTACTGATTTCAATTATTTACTTATAATGGATCTTGGTACAAAGCACCACCACGACTGCCCCACACCATGACCGGCCCACATCCGGCTGTTCGAACTAGTGAACTAAGTGAAGTGAAGTGATTTTGGAAACGCAGCTGCTTTGGTTACAAGACGTTGTCCTCATGACATAGAGTTTGTGGGTAGCTTCGGACAAAGTGTGTTTTAGTCTAATCACCGAAGCTATCCGGAGTACCCTATGAGTGCTCCTCGTATCCTGTAGCTATTAAAGGGTGTTGATGACGTCACGATGACCGTTCCGAGCGCTATAAAATGATCTGCAAATCCGAGTGATGATCAGTTCAGTTCATAGACGTCCTCTTAGCTTCAGATACCATTATCATAAACTTCAAGCATGAAAGGAATTAAGTTTATCTCGTTGCAGCTCGTGGCCTGGCTGGCGGTCGCAGTCTGCTCCTTTCCCATCCAGCCCCCCGTTTTTTTTGAAGAGATCAAAGAAGAGCCATCTCTTTATAATCATTGGAATCTACATCACGAGCGAACACACAAGAGTTACCTCGGGAAATGGTAAGCGACCACTTGCACGGCGTGTTCTACTGTCGATGGAGGCATCGTCGTCAATATTTGCGTTTGTCACAATTTTGCAGGACACCGAATTGCATGGTGGACTTCCCGCGCTCCCTGGCGTGGTTGGAGCACCACAGAGGGACGGGCAGAGTGAGGCTCATCAAATACGTGGACGAGACGACAGACGCATTCGAGTGAGTGGATCGATACGATATCAATTTCTGGAGGTTTAAAGCGCTTCCGGGTGTCACGTCACAGAAGGCTCTCGTCACGTTTTGGCTCCTTGTGATTAGAGTACAAAATAATGATCGTATTCTTAATTTTACATCTATTGTCTCCTTTTCTAGGGACAACAGGGATTATTATTACTTGCAAGAGTATGTTCGCGACATAAGACACGGGAGAGAGCAGAAGCTCTGCCGACACAGCTCCACTCTCTTCTCCACCTGGTTCTTCAGCAGTAATGACAATAAGAAGTTCAACCAGGAGAGTTTGAACGCCAGTGCTAATGACAGCAGGGTCTACTTCCCCAGCAGGGAGACTGTGTGGATGGTCAGTTACCCCGAGCCAACCGATGTTGTTCTTACTCTGAGCAATTTGCATCTGGAATGTGATGAAGGGTGCAAGATGGACTATCTTTCCTTCTATGCTGGAGACCTTGAACAAGGTGGCAAGGTTCACACAGAGTTCATATGTTGTGAACGGTCGAACTATCGGAAGTACTTTTACAATGTCACCAACTTCACTATAAAATTCCAAGCCAACGAGAACCTCCAGTACAGCGGCTTTGATGGAGCACTCGTTCCAAATATCAGTGAGTCTGCCAGTGTGTGTGCACCCATATTAGTACATCAGTACAATTCATTCACTGTTTGGGATCAGGTTACTTGTGGTTATGTTGTGTGTTTTCATGAAATAACTCAAGATTATTGATAGTATGGTGACTTGAATCCGGAAAGGCATTTTATTGTTGTAACATCTGCCCTTCACTGGCTTCTCCAGTCGGTGTAAACGGAATTTGAGTGGTCAGTACTTGATTTCTTGGAGTGAGTGGCTGACACAGCTTGGTACGATATTCAAACCATTGCAGATATGAAGATTGAAGGCATGTAAAGTCCATAACTACTTCTGTGGTATTAAATAATAATGAAATTCATGAAAATTTAAGGATATATTTGGATTAAATAATTAGATCTAATTTTATTCAAGATTCAAACCTAAATACATTGATGGTTTAATGTGAATATGCCCTGCAATTATGCTGTCCTTTGATTGGTCTCTCTCATCCAGACTCTTCTGCTAACCAGTCTTCATCAAAGCGTTCCAGCAGAAGTGCCAAGAAGAACAAAGCTAACAATGATTTGGAGGAGACGGTGGAGTCTGAGGTCAAATCAATGACTGGCAAAGTGGTTGAGAGACAAGACAAAGGTGATAATCCCGATTTGGAAGTAAGATCACTTTGTGCATGTATCATGTGTGCAGTTGAATTTAATTGAGTATTTCTGTGGCTTTCCCCAGGGAATGTCTCTGCTGGCCTGCGTAGAGCTCATCCTTGAAGGGAAGTTGGAGGTGGTGTTGGAGCCGAACAACCACAACGTCTGTAAAGATGCTATAACCAGCTATTTGGATTATTTAGATCTTTAGAACATTATTCACAAGTTACAATGAACCATTTTTAATCATTGGACCAAGAACTAATCATTTTTCATCACAAAATAATTTACATTTCTATTTTATTCTCAAAGAAAGTAATTACTTAGTTGTACATTTACACCACTTCTATAATTATTCCTTACAACATATGTTTATGGCTTTAAAGGTACATTGACCAATGAGAAAACTGGTAATAATCTACGTTCAATGGTTGCTGTCGGTGATGATCACGTGAGTCGATTGATTCCCGCCTGAAGTGACCTATTTTATGATTGCGCTAATTTACATTTACAAGTCCCTGGAATCGAGAAGACGAACATTTGACTTCACCGTGCAAGCGAACAATGAGTTTAGACTTCATTCCAGTGAGTTCCTCGTGCATGTATCCGATGCAGCCATCTTGAATTACTGCATGAAGTGACTGATGACATCTCTCGTGGTGTCCGCAGGGCAGCAAAGTGTGGTACCCTTCCCCCGACGGCTACAGCGCTCCGGGAATTGTCGCAGCAAAGCGCTCAAGTCACAAGTTTGACGTAAAGCGTGAGTCACTCAGCGATGAAGTGAGCCCCAACTCTTGGGTCGCCTGCATTCTGTGCCTTAAATAGAGTACTTTATTTCATCAGTTGACGACAGTAGACTTGAAGGATTTGAAGAAAAGAGAAGATTTGGGAGAGAATGGAGTGGAGGACATGACCCAATTGAGGTAAGCCCTTGTCGGTGGTCATCCAATCCGACGCGGCTAGCGTCCCAAGGGACCGTCCGCGCGTCGTTATGGACTCGACGCCACTCTCTAAATAGACTGTTATGTAATTAGCGCGAAACCTGATCCGACCTTTGATACCTTACTATGAATAATGCAGCGAGCTACATGAAGGGGCTCTTCTCCACAACATAAAGATGAGGTTTCTCAAGAATCTCATTTATGTGAGTTCCTGGTTGAGGATGTGGGGGTGGTGTGTGCATGAAGGATGACGTGTCCTATGGTATCCTCAGACGTATACTGGGAGCATTCTGGTCTCGGTCAACCCATATGAAATATTTGACATTTATCGTATGGAGGACGTGAGGATGTACAAGGGCAAACCTTTGGGGAAGCTACCTCCGTGAGAACACATTCACATGTTTAAAGTGTCCTTACCACATTAGCACCTTCCATCTGTTCCTTCAAAACAGACACATTTTTGCAATTAGCAGTTCAGCCTACCTGCAAATGAGGAAAAGCCAAACCAATCAATGCATCGTTATCAGGTCAGTCCTCTAGTTGTGAGGAATGTGTGTGTGGGTGGGTGGATGGTGTGATGTGTGTGGGTGGGTGGTGTGATGTGTGGGTGGGTGGGTGGGTGGTGTGATGTGTGGGTGGTTGGTGTGATGTGTGCGGGTGAGTGTTATTGGGTGGTGTGATGTGTAGTAATTTTGTTATGAGCTCAACCTCATGTCATAACCATCCTGATATCGTATGACTTGGTGTAAGGATTTCCACTGCCACATCCTGGTGATAATGGGATTGCGCTATGATGTCCTGTTCCATTTTTAAATGTTTTTAAATACATTGTACACGTGTGTGGAGTTGTTTATTATGTAAGGACTGTATATGGTAAATACGTTATCAATTACAAAACAGCCACATTCCATCCCATAATAGCATCTACTCTATAACCTGTTGATTGTACTTTGCTCTTCCCACCAGCGGAGAGAGCGGTGCCGGTAAGACTGAGGCCACCAAACTGGTGATGCAGTACTTGGCAGCCACTAACGAGGGGGAGGGAACCAACATGACATCCGAGCAGGTCTGTCCTCACCCCCAGTCTTTGCTGGTACATTGGTATTGATTAACTCAAGATATTGCCTTCTGAGCAGATTTTGGAAGCCAACCCACTGCTGGAGTCATTTGGAAATGCAAAAACAGTTCGAAACAACAATTCCAGCCGGTTTGGCAAGTACCTGGAAATATACTTCAATAATAGGTATGTATTGTAGAGGAGCATGTATTGTAGAGGAGTGTGTATTGTAGAGGAGCATGTATTGTAGAGGAGTGTGTATTGTAGAGGAGCATGTATTGTAGAGGAGCATGTATTGTAGAGGAGTGTGTATTGTAGAGGAGCATGTATTGTAGAGGGGTACATGATGAGGGGACGTAGCATGAAGCTGACACTGTTACATCGCTCTCAGTGGCAGCATCAGTGGAGCTCAAGTCTCGGAGTATCTTCTGGAGAAGTCCCGCATCGTCAGCCATGCAAGAGGAGAGAGGAACTATCATGTCTTCTACGAGCTGCTGGCTGGGTTGACCCAGGATGAACTCGCCAAATATGGACTGAGAGAGCCCACCCATTTCTTCTACATCAATCAAGTGTGTGTGTGTGTGTGTGTGTGTGTGTGTGTGTGTGTGTGTGTGTGTGTGTGTGTACATAACAGTAGTGTACACTAGATTCTGAGACAAATCATTTCTTATTGGTTTACCCCTGTGTGTGTGTGTAATGAGGCTGGGAAGCCATTCGTGTATCATATAATTTTGAATGGTATGGTAATGGAGTCTGAAACCCTTCCACACGCAGGGTGCATCTTCCAGCATTGAAGGCAAGGACGATAAGATGGACTTTCAACGTCTGATGTCTGCGATGGATGTACTTGGAATTAGGGTACAGTTGAATTTCAATTTAGTCTTGTGTTTTCAGTCCATCATCCCAAGTCATTATGAAATGGGAGGTTTCTTCCCAAATCAATTACTCAAATGGCAGATCACATGTCACTCACCACTACGTATGGCTTTCCTCGTGTAGAGTGATGAGAAGACTGTGATATTCCAAATCCTGGCATCAATCCTTCACCTTGGTAACGTCCTGTTTGATACGACCACGGTATGTCATGTATGTGTGTGTGTGTGTGTGTGTGTGTGTGTATCACCTGCTAAAGGTACATACGTATGTTTGTTGGCATGCTTGGATCAGGTCAATGGACAGGATGGAGTGACTTTTTGTTCACTGGATGGAGTGCAGAGGGTGGCAGACCTGCTGCTGATTGAGCTAAACCAGTTGAAGACCCAGCTCATGTACAAGGTCACCCTCACCAGAGGAGAGTACTTCCACACACCCCTCTCACTGGACCAGGCACTGGACACAAGGTACGTTAGACTAGTAATAACCGGCCCTGACTGGTGACCAATCTCGTTGATCCTGTGTGCCACCACCACTGCTTCCAGAGATGCACTGTCGAAGGCAATGTATTCCCGTCTGTTCACTTGGCTGGTTGGGAGGATCAACCAGGTCATTTCGGGAGACCAGAGGGACCACTCCATTGCTGTGTTGGATATCTTTGGCTTTGAAAACTTTGAAGTCAATAGCTTTGAACAGCTGTGCATCAACTTTGCCAATGAAAGCCTCCAGTTCTACTTCAATCAGCACATATTTGCCTTAGAACAGGTCGGTTGTGGGTGTGGTGTGGGGGTTGTGGGTGTGGCTGCAATGAGAAGTAGTGGGGTAGAGCTGCTCACCTTCAAGTCCCTTGCCTTCCTTACCCCAGCAAGAGTACCACAGGGAGGGTATCATGTGGAGCACACTGGAGTATAGGGACAACCAGCCTTGCCTGGACCTCATCAACAAGAAGCCAGATGGGCTATTCGTGATCCTGGATGATGAGAGCAGCTTCCCTAAGGTACGTAGTGTGTGTGTTTGTGTGTGTGTGTGTGTGTGTGTGTGTGTGTGTGTGTGTGTGTGTGTGTGTGTGTATGTGTGTGTATGCAACACCTATCAATGTACATTGCATGGGTGCATGATGTGTGGATATACAGATGTATGTACCTAATTGTATGGTATTTAGCAATCACTACTATTGCAACCAAGTGGTCCGATGGTCCACCCACGGAGACCGGCCCACTTCCCACAATCAATAACATTCAGCCATAACAAAGTCCAATAAAGTCATTTTTATTGATTTCATTAAGAAAACCTGCCTTCAACTGTTCCAGTTTTCCATCCAATCTTTTCATTCAGGCTACAGACAACTCATTTCTAGACAAATGTCATCGGCAACATGCCAAGAACCCATTCTACCAAAAACCAAAGAAGAGCTGTCTCCAATTTGCCATCAACCACTACGCTGGGACTGTGTGGTACACGGTATGTTGACACGCCCACTTATCACTCAATCACCTGGGATCACCTGACCACCTGTGTCCGTCCTCTCGGTTGGTGTATGTAGATTGACATGTTCCTGGACAAGAACAGAGACACGATGCGTTCTGACCTGGTGGAGCTACTCTGTAACAGCCAATCACAAGTGAGTCCTCTGTGTAGCCACTCAGTGTATGCCAGACCTGAGAGACAACACGCCATCCCAACAGCTGGTGAGTGATCTCTTCCTGGGGGTCATGGAGGAGATGAAAGACACCAAGAAGGGAACCCTGAGCACCAGGAGGAAGGCCAGAACAGTGGCTTATAACTTTGCACAGTCCCTCGGGAAACTCTTGAAGAACATGGGAAAATGCAATCCGTTCTTCGTGCGCTGTGTCAAACCGAACAAGCACAAAGTGAGCTCCACCTACCACACTCCACCTACCACACCCACTTGCCACACCCACTGACTGTACTTCATGTGTAGCGTTCAATGGAGTTTGATGACGTCACCGTCATGGAGCAGCTGAGGTATTCCGGAATGTTGGAGACCATTCGAATCAGAGGGTGTGGCTATCCCTCGAGGCTGGAGTACCGAGCCTTCTTGAACAGGTGCACACACACACGCACACACACACACACACACACACAAGCGCGCACATGCACACGCACACACACAGGTATTCCCATGTTCATGCTACATCACCTGGTTGTATATTGGTCTGTCCTTCTTCTTCAGGTATAGTTGCCTTCTCTCCGATGCTGACCGCAAAGAGCTGATTGGTGATGAGAATGTGGGTGTGGCCTGTAAAGCCATCCTCCAATGCCTGGAAAAGGATTCTTATCAAATGGGACAGACCAAAGTGTTCCTAAGGGAACCCACAGAGAGGTCCTTGGATGAGAAGAGGATGGTCACTCTACAGAGATGTGCCATTAGAATACAATGTGTGGTGAGTGTGTGAGTGTACTTGATTAGTGTGTGGGTGTATGTACATAATATTATATCCACAAACAATTACAGTGTGTGGGTGTGGGTACATGGATCACTACTGTGTGTGACAGGTATGGTTACATTACAGCAAGAAATCATGTCAATATCTCAACACGATTAACACAGGTACGAGGCCACATCGCTAGAATGAGGTTCTTAGCTCTCCGCAGATCAGCCGTCTGCATTCAAAGTGCTTTGAGAGGTGTCCTAGCCAGGTGGGATGTGCCCCTCATGCCACACCCACCTCATCATGCATGTCATTGGATCCACTCTTGCTGCTGCAGGAGATGGTACTTGAAGGTCCTCCGTGGGGTGGTGCGATTCCAGTCTCTGTTCCGGATGCACAGGGAGAGGACTGCCTACCTTCAGTTGCTGGCGGAGAAAGCAAGAGAGAGAGCTCTGAAGCTTCAAGCTGAGGAAGAAGAACGTCAAAGGCTTGAAGAAGAAAGGAGAATCCAAGAAGAACTCAGAAAGGAGATGGAAAGGATCGAGGAAGAGAGGAGGAGAAGACAAGATGTGTTTAGGATAGAAATACCAGCTGATTTGGCCTTTATGTTGCATTGTGTGGAAGGTGTGTTTAGGTTGTGCAATAGTCAATGACACACCCACTGATCCCCACCACTCATGGTGACACACCTACCAACACACCACTCCTGCCACGCCCTCTCCTCAGGTTCTGCTGGAGCTCCCTTCACTTCAACATTTGTTCCAGTCAAGTCCAAATTGCTGGGCTCATCCAAGCCAAGCAGACCCCTCCCTGATGACATTGAAGGCTTTGCTTTCCAGAAGTTTGCCGGGATGTACTTTCAAGTCAGTCCTACCTCTGTGTTCCACACCATCTACTTCATCATATTATTATGTCTACTCTACAATGTTGTTATGTCTACTCTACAATGTTGTTATGTCTACTCTACAATGTTGTTATGTCTGCTCTACCACATATTGTGTTTACTGTGTTGTTGTGTCTATGAACACACACCTCACCCCTGTGGTCCATGGTGGTGTTCACACAGGAGGACCATGTTTGGGCTATGGCCAAAGAACCTCTACCAAAAGCTCTGCTGAAGCAAAAGGACCCCGAGCTTGAAGACATGTCGTTAACACTATTCAAACTAGTTAGTTCTCGTACTTCCAACCTGTTTGCAATACGACTGTGCATTGATTGTTGAGTGCTTTATTAGATACTGAGATTCATGGCAGATGTAGCACTCACGGACACCAAACAGCTCATTGTTGGCAATTACATCCTCCATAAAGTGTGTATTTATTGTGGAATGCATGTCACAGCAACATGTCATGTTGGGTGTGTTGGTACATACCTTGGTAGGCTCTGAAGACCAGTCCTTTACAAGAAGAGCTGTACTGTCAGCTGTGCAATCAGACTTGGTGCAACAAGGACCAGGGGAGCCGGAGGAGAGGATGGCTCCTACTGGCCATGGCCGCTAGCTGTATCCCTCCTTCACCCCGCATGGACTCCTACCTTCTCAAGTGTGTGCTGTGTGGGTGTGCGTGTGTGGACATGGAGCATATACGTACATACGAACTTATGTATGTATATCCCTGAGTGCGTGCGTACACATGCGGTAGTCAGTATGAAGTGTATATTGACATCAGAGGTAGTGGGTGTATGTTTAGTGGGATGGTAACTACAAAGTGTATTGTTAGACTCAGTTTTTTGTCTACATCCTGTGTCTGAAGGTTGGATACAACTTGGTGTGTTATGTGTCCTCCTACTGTGTAGCTATGTGTTCTCCTACTGTGTAGCTATGTGTTCTCCTACTGTGTAGCTATGTGTCCTCCTGCTGTGTAGCTATGTGTCCTCCTACTGTGTAGCCATGTGTTCTCCTACTGTGTAGCTATGTGTTCTCCTGCTGTGTAGCCATGTGCTCTCCTACTGTGTAGCTATGTGTCCTCCTACTGTGTAGCTATGTGTCCTCCTACTGTGTAGCTATGTGTCCTCCTACTGTGTAGCTATGTGTTCTCCTGCTGTGTAGCTATGTGTTCTCCTACTGTGTAGCTATGTGTCCTCCTACTGTGTAGCTATGTGTTCTCCTACTGTGTAGCTATGTGTCCTCCTACTGTGTAGCTATGTGTTCTCCTACTGTGTAGCTATGTGTCCGACTATGGAGATGAAGGCTACAAGAGTGTGTGCCAGGAGAAGCTGCTCAGAAGTGGTCCTGGTAAGATTCCTCGCTCCTGTCCACCTTCTGCCATAGAGTGGAGGGCGACCAGGTTGTCCTCCCCCATGGCGCTGCCCGTGGTGTACCCGGATGGTGAGTTGCAGGCCCCTTTGCACTTCAGGTGGGCTGACTTCATTTGGAGCCATTTTCTGTACAATCCTCTGCAGGGAACAGGGCCATCGTGGAGGTGGACTCGTGGGTGACTGCAGAACAACTTGGAAAGGTCGTAGCAGAGAACAGGTACGTATGCACAGTCTCCTGATGTGAGAGGACTGTAGTAGTTGTATTATGCTTCCATGGCAACCACTTTAGGGGACTACCCACTAGCAATGTTGGTTCTTGGTCGTTTACATTGGAATCACGAGGATCGCGAGTGGACCTAGTGGGCCACGGGTACGTGCTGGACGCTGTGTCCCTGGTGGAACAGCCGCAGGGGGTGGAGCAATATGGGTCTGACCACCTGACCTCCTGGAGGGATCAGCAATCACATAGGTACATACACACGCACGCACACACACACACACACACACACACACACACACACACACACACACACACACACATACACAGGTAAACACAGTCAGCCTGTTCTTGTCTCCCTCTCCACAGTGGAGTGGATCATGTGAACACTTTCGTCGATGCCATATTCGGAGACATATTGAAAGGAGTGAATGGTGACATATCACCAGTTGAGCTCACTGCTGCTATCAAGGGTGGGGGGAATACTCCACCCCCACCCCCACCCCCACCACCTGCAAAGGGATCTGCCCAATTTCAAGCTACAACACATCCACCTCCTGTCCATGGGTATGTCCCACCTCCCCCACCTCTACCCCCTGTGAAGGGGTGTGCCCCACCTCCTCCACCCCCAGTCAATGGGTGTGCCCCACCTCCTCCACCTCCACCCCCAGTCAATGGGTGTGCCCCACCTCCTCCACCTCCGCCCCCTGTGAAGGGGTGTGCCCAAACCTCCTCTCCACTGCCAGTCGCAGTTGGTAGTCACAAACCAACCTATTCTACTCCAAACAAAACAAGCAATTTACCAGATTTCCAGTCTGAGCTGATAGCCAAGATGAACAAGTTCCTTCAAAGTAATGGTCCTCCAAAGACAAGTGACCCCACAAGCTCACCAAAAGCACCGGTATTGGATTTACAGAGCGAGCTGCTGGCCAAGGTAGCCAAACAGAACAGCTCTGTCATCTCTGAGTCACATGCTATTGTGACCAAAAGAACTTCAGTCAAAAAAGTGTCCACTGTTGTTACTATGACAACCAGCAAAAGTGGTGCTTCACTATCAGTGGAACGCACACCCCCTCCACAACTTTCCCAGATACTTCCACCTCCACCACCCTTCCCACAAACTGCCCCGCCTCCACCACCCCTCCCACAAACTGCCCCGCCTCCACCACCCCTCCCACAAACTGCCCCGCCTCCACCACCCCTTTCACAAACTGCCCCACCTCCACCACCTCTCCCACAAACTGCCCCGCCTCCACCACCTCTCCCACAAACTGCCCCGCCTTCACCACCCCTCCCACAAACTGCCCCGCCTTCACCACCTCTCCCACAAACTGCCCCGCCTGTACCACCCCTTGTCAGGACCAGGTCCCCTTCCTGTGGTGAACCTCTGACTGATTCCAGAAACAGGCGACGTTCAAGGAGACGCTCCAGTGGAGCTCTATCACGGAGGAGGAGTCAATCCTCAAGGAAGTGGTCCCTCATCACAGCAGATCCATTGGAGGATGCTCCTGATGGTCCAGAGGAACCAATTCAACTCCACCCCCTCGATAATGATGCACCTATTTGTTACGATGGTGATGGTGTGCGTCTGGTCCTACGCAAGGAGCTGATGACCCCAGTGGAGAAACCCACTGATGGGAGCGAGATGCTCATCATCTACAGACAGGTATGTGCACAGGTGTCCTCCGCCAGGCATCAGTGATGGTGGAACAGCAAAGTTCAGCCCAACACCATCAATAGTACCACTACCATCATAGCTGTCCCAACACCCCACTGTAGGTTGTTGGTGATGTGTTCTCGGACAATTCAATACTCTTGACAGAAGAGGAAAGAGAAGAACTGAAGACCTTCCTCAGTGGGTCTTGCAGTATCCCCTCATTGATCTCCCCACAGCTCACCTCTCTCCTCTGCTCCACCCACACTTGCAGAACACCACAAGGTCTCCCCACCATCCCTACAGGCCAGTCTCCCGGTGATGAAGAGCACCATTGAGCAAGCCATGAATTCCATTATGTATTTCTCAAGAGTGTACAAGGTAGAAGACCCCACCCCCAGCCCCACCTACACACATGTTTGCATCACGAACAAAGGTGTGGTCTTTGCTTGTGGGATTGAATGTGGGAGGAGTCTTGAGATCAAAGGAAAGTACAAGTAAGTATCCGTGACGATTGTTAGACCATGGCCATAGTTGTCATGGTTACCCATGCTGCTTTCATCGTCTCCATGGCAGGTTTGAGGAGGTCAAGTCGTGTGAGCGAAGTGGACAGTCTGTGACTATTGCTATGACAACCAAGGAATACTGCTTCACTACACGCTATGTGAGATTAGGTGGTAATGTCACATGATTGTCACATGACTGTAGCATGCTTGCCTCTGTCTGCATGTAGGCTGAGGAATTTGTCAATCTTTTGAGATCGCAGATCAGTGAGCTAGCAAAGGTGAGGCTATCAGCGAGCGGTTGACAACTTGTACAACTAGTGCAGTGTGTGGAACTAGCATAGTGTGTGGGACTAGTGCAGTGTGTGGGACTAGTGCAGTGTGTGGAACTAGCATAGTGTGTGGGACTAGTGCAGTGTGTGGAGCTAGCATAGTGTGTGGGACTAGCATAGTGTAGTGTGTGGAAGTAGTGTAGTGTGTGGAAGTAGTGCAGTGTGTGGAAGTAGTGCAGTGTGTGGGACTAGCATAGTGTAGTGTGTGGGACTAGCATAGTGCAGTGTGTGGAAGTAGTGTAGTGTGTGGGACTAGTGTAGTGTGTGGGACTAGTGTAGTGTAGTGTGTGGAACTAGCATAGTGTGTGGGACTAGCATAGTGTAGTGTGTGGAAGTAGTGCAGTGTGTGGAACTAGCATAGTGTAGTGTGCGGAAGTAGTGTAGTGTGTGGAAGTAGTGCAGTGTGTGGAAGTAGTGCAGTGTGTGGAACTAGTGCAGTGTGTGGAAGTAGTGTAGTGTGTGGGACTAGCATAGTGCAGTGTGTGGAAGTAGTATAGTGTGTGGAACCGGTAAAATGTTATAGTAGATGACAGATAATCTCACTCCACCTAATCTCCTTGTTGCCCAGGCAACCCAGTATGTTCTGGCTGTCCTGGACTACGACGCAGTGGAGGAGACCCTCCTTAGGTTCAGGAGTGGAGCAGTCATCAAACTGCTCCCCCGTGATGGAGCAGAGGAGGGTGAGTGTGGGCACTAGTCCAGGGGTGTGAGGGTGAGAAAGGGCTAACACTACATGATTGACTGTATACAGGATGGCTGTACGGAGAGTGCAGTGGTGAAATAGGGAGTTTCCCTTCAGAACTTGTTGTTCCCATAGCAACACAAGGTATAGGACCACCATCACAAGATGCCATTGAGGTAGGTAGACCTCCATACTCTCCTGGAGAGACCTCCGATGTGATGTACAGCAGGGCTCAACATCTGTTGACCCGTGATGTGTTCTTGTCTCTTCCATTTGCATATCTGTGTACAGTCAGCTAAACTCAGTGCAGTCCGCAGTGAGAGGGTGAGGAGATTGAGTGCCGTGCTGTCCACAGCAGGGGACCCCATGTACTCCACTGTGACCGCGGAGTCAAAAGTCGAGACTGTCTGCTCAGCTCAGAGTACATCCATTGCCGCTGTTGTGTCTACCGACCAGACAGGGGCACCAGAGAGCAGGGAGCTGCGAACCAAGACCACAGGCCTTGATCCCTCTGTGGATCCGAAGTTGAGCTCTCACAAGCTGTCAATGATGAAGTTTGCCATGGACCACTTCAGACAAGGAGAGGAGAGGTGGGGTCATGGCCTTACAACATCACATGATGGAATTGCATAATCACTGTGCTGTCTTGCAACATACTACCCTGCGATTGCATAATTACTTCACAGGTGTGAAATGGAGCGTTTGCTGAAGACATCCAAGGGACTGATGGGGACCATCAGGAGGACAGTTCGTGGGAACAGTGGGTTGATCCAACAGTCTGTATCCTAGCAACACTTGACATTGTACTTTCTTCTTCAGATGCGAAGCCGAAGCCACCCCCTACATCATGGACCTGGTCAGAGATAGCAGATCTGGTCAAGTTCTCCAAGTCACCTCTCCAGTCCTCTCTGACATCACTGGATAGAGAAGATCTCAAGCTCAATAAATTAGCAATTGACTGCTTCAGAGGTGTGTGTGTGTGAGTGTGTGTGTGTGTGTGTGTGTGTGTGTGTGTGTGTGTGTGTGTGTGTGTGTGTGTGTGTGTGTGTGTGTGTGACGAAATGGACTTGTTACAAGTCTTCTCTAAACACTTCAGCAATAATGAGATTTATGGGTGACTACATGTCCAAGGGATCCTCAGATGTGGAGCAGCTGATGTATCTTTTGAAGGCATCCCATGACAGCGAGCTCATCAGAGATGAGATCTACTGTCAGCTCATCAAGCAAACCACAACCAACAGAAGTGCTAAGTCGTGAGTACTCTGCTGCAACCTTTGTCAAGTGATTACTTGTTCACTCCTTGCCCCTCCCCCACCACTCCCCCAGTGACAGCTGCAGTAGAGGCTGGATCTTGATGATGATATGCTGTGCTTACTTCTCCTGCTCCGAGATCCTCATGCCCTACCTGGTGCACTACCTTGCTTCCAACAGTTCAGACCCAAAGAGAGAGTTCTACAGTGAGTGTATGCTCCAGTCACTCAATATTCCCTGACTTCACCCTCAGACTCTACTCCCCCGCAGGTATTGCTAAAATTTGTGAAGGTAACCTTAAAAAGACGATAAAATGTGGCGGTCGCAAGAACCCTCCCAGCTCCCAGGAGCTGCAGGCGCTCAGTGTAAGCTTGTGCAACTGCTTCATTTGTTTAGTGTCCAACATCATGGTTCAACTCCGTCCTTCCACAGGTGGGGCGGTATACCAAGCGTCATCCATTCATTCTACCCGGGGACATCAAGAAGCTCCTGAGAATACGCACTAGTACCGTGAGTTACTGACCCTTGGTGGTGTATCCTGCCACTCCCTCTGCCACTCCCTCTGCCACACCTTTCATCATCATCTCCGTGTAGGTGGCTGAGGATATTGTCAAAGAGATCTGTTCGATGATGGGTACTGATGGAGAGCCATCACATGAAGAGTACAGACTCTATGCTGAATTCACAGGACGTGAGTTTCCATAGTAACATCACCCCCCTACATCCCCACCCACCCTTCATTGTTGGTGTACAGAGAGTGTTCCATTGAGCCTCAACGCCAACGACTACCTCCTGGACGTCATGTCAGTGTTGGAGAGCCAGAACATCGACTACATGATCTACTTCAGACGGGCCTTGTGGATGTCACCCATCAAGTTGGACAATAATCTCATTGTGGACGTACTGTACTATCAGGTGGGTGTGGTCCACGGTACAAGGGGGGATTGCATCACACGGGTGTAGTGTATATGTAAAGATTCACCCCTCCCCCTCTCACCAGGTGTCCCCTGATTGGCTCAGTGGGAATCTGCTCCAGATCGAGGACGATGGACTCAAGTCACATCAAATTGACCAAATCACTTTACTAGCTGCTCTTCAGTGGAGAGCACAAGAGGAAGTATCACCACCTACCAGGTGTGTGTATGTGTGTGTGTGTGTGTGTGTGTGTGTGTGTGTGTGTGTGTGTGTGTGTGTGTGTGTGTGCGTGTGTGTGTGTGTGCATGCGCGTGCGTGACTTATTGATGACATGATGTTCACATGTTCACATTAGGGACAACATTGCACAACTCATCCCACGAGGGATAGTTAGTCAAATGTTGATGGAGGAGTGGGTACGGATGATTACAGAACACTTCAAGAGTATTGCAACACTCATTGCTGTAGAAGCCAAAGCTCGGTTCATCGGTAGGTTGTGGTCTGTTGTGTTCATGAGGAGATTGCTTACTGTGCTGTGACCCCTCCTCAGATGTGCTCACCACCCTCCCACTCTATGGATCCAGCTTCTTCTCCTTGATGGTACAGTGAGATTTGCTTGATCAATTCTGTGCTGTGTGTTGATGTGTGGGTGTGGTAACTACATACCATTTTAGGGTGTGTCAAGTCCGAGTGTCCCATCCCAGTGCATACTAGCTGTCAACAGTAGGGGTGTGTCCTTCCTGGACCTGGAGACAAAGGTAAGCCAGCGATGAGTGGTCCATGCCTTGCATCACAACTCACCTCCAGTGTCCACTCCGACAGGCTGCACAGCTGGTGGTCGACTATGGGGAGATTATTTCCACCAGGAAGCTACGATCACACAATGGAAAACAGTTTCTGGATATCAAGTGTGGGAACTTGATGAAGCAGAGAGTGTTACGTTGCGAGACACCATATGTGAGGATTTGTGCTCTGAGTGTGGTGTCACGTGATATTACCATGGTAACTCCATCCCATTGCAGGCCCGGGACATATGCTCATTGATTAGTGGCTACATCAAAGGACGTTGGAAGAATAAAAGTTGATGAAGTCAAACCTTTTATTTAATGTACATAGAACACAACAATATAAATTTTTAATATGGACATAGAGAGAAGAGAATATCCAACTATTAACATTATAAAGTATTTATTATCAAGTTAATAAGTGTTTATGTCTGTTGACGACGGAAACTATGAATATCATTGCCTGGAGCATAACTCCTTGTTAGGTTTATTCGAAGGTAGAGCTTCTTTGAGAGGAGAAGGGAGCGGAGACACACATGGATGTAACGTACGTTAGCTTCTACACGTTCCCTCGCGGTACGCCCCTGCTTGATACATCTCTTCCTCGCTCCAGGAGTAGCATCGTCACTCCCCTGAAGAGATATAAAGTAATTTGGTCGTTCAAACCTGTTCGACCTGACGAAATTCCTTTAGACGCAGTAAGTGTCAAATAGCGTTCTCTAGTGGAGCTCCATACCTGTCAGCGCACCGTCTTGGTTCTACCTGCTGCAGGGAGAAGATGTACTGGTTGCTAGGGAATATGAAGATGGCTGGATGAGAGGAATAAAGTTGGACTCCAAGGAAGTAAGCCAGCTCATCTCTCTCTAGTCAGTTTCCTTTCACTCGAGAGTGACGTGTCTTTATCTATAAAGGTGGGATTCTTTCCAGCAAGTTATGTACAGCAAAAGCAGTCCCCTATTTATAGTTACCGGTGAGTGAGTGTGTGAGTGTGAGTGTGTGTTTGTTTGTGAGTGTGTGTGTGTGTGTGTGTGTGTGTTTGTGTGTGTGTGTGTGTGTGTGTGTGTGTGTGTGTGTGTGTGTGTGTGTGTGTGTGTGTGTGTGTGTGTGTGTGGTGTGGTGTACTAACATTGTAACAGTTTGTATTCCTCTGTCTACTCTATTGGATACTAGGAGTCAATTTGGAAACCTCAGGATTAGTGATATTGGTATGTGGAGGACCTGCTGTGGGTACTGTGTAGTGTAGCCCTCCATGTCATGAAGTCACCTGTACTTATGATGCCACTGTTCAGATGTGAAGTTTGCAGAGAATGACCCCAACAGGAGAGCCAAGGTGTTCCTGGTATGTGTCTTGTGTGTGTCACTAATCACACATGAGTGGTCCATCGGTGAAGTCTGTACACTGCAGGAGATGTACCTCACTGAGAAGGAGTACTACGACAGGTTGAAGCTGCTTCATGATGTGCGTAGGAGGGCAGAGATATATGGAATAGCTTTGAGTTGACCATACATGACTCATTTCTCTCTGCAGAAGTTTGTTGTTCCCCTGGGAGGGTTCTCGGTGCTGGATCCAGAGGACTACTCTATTGCTTTCTCTCGCATTCTAGTGAGTTTGCCTCAACATGGCTACTTATTGGTCTGGTCAGCTAGACCTTTTATCCCCACCCCTGCAGCCCATGTTGAACCTTTCACACGAGATGGTGGGGCTAATGGAGTCCAGAGTAGAAGCATGGCAGGACCCATCAACACTGATCGGAGATCTGTTTCTATATAAGGTGGTGTGATGTGTGTGTGATTTGTGTGTGTGTGTGTGTGTGTGTGTGTGTGTGTGTGTGTGTGTGTGTGTGTGTGTGTGTGATGTGTGTGTGTGTGTGTGTGTGCGTGTGCGTGTGCGTGTGCATGTGCATGTGTGTGTGTGTGCATGTGTGTAGACGTCATGTATACACACATACCTCCTATACAGGGTAGGGTAATGGGGGATCTATTCACATCCTATGCTGCCAAGCATGTCATTGGACAGAAGGTTGTCATGGAAACACAAGTCACTCCATTGTTTGCTTTACAATCTTGTCACTTCCATGGTCCACAGGTGCTTGAGCGTGTTTCCAACAAGAACAAAAGTCGTCTAGCAAAGATTGAGGTACATGGTGATCCTGTATGTCATTGAGGTTTGTTCACCAGTCTCCCACTCCCTGCAGAAGGACTGTGGTCGCACTCTCAACTCTCTCTTGATTGAGCCCGTGCAACGCATCTCCCGATACTTGCTCCTGCTCAAGGACCTGCTAAAGTCCACTCATAAAAGTCACCCAGACTATAGCCACCTGGAAGCTGCTGTTGCCATGGTTTCTGATGTGAGTTTCCTGTATCCACCTCTCCCCATCACCCCCCCCCCAACAGTCGTGTTTCCTGCAGACCAACAAGGAGTGTGACGAGTGCACCAAGCGAATGCAGTCCGAGCTGGCTCTGCTCTTGATCACTAAACAATTCCCTAACGATGATGTTGTGAGTTCATGTCACATGGATTTCATATGACTAGAGTATTACCTACATTCTTGTGTAGAATCTGGTACGCTTCAAGCAACATAAAAGTGAGTAGCCCCTCACTGAATGTGCCTTCATTCATCTGATCATTGATCTCTGTCATCTTTGCTCACAGAAAAGCTATCAAAGCGTCTATCACAGTAAGTTGTCTAGTGATGAATATTGGATTCAGGTACGTTCCACTCAAACCCACCCTCCAGACAGGTCATGGAAGCTGCAGAGTTTGAACCAGACAGTGCATTTGAAGATAAGACAGCATATAATGCCTTCTTCCTGTCCAACACTGGCTGCAGGTGGGTGCAAGCTAATACCACTACTGCATCATGTGATGATGACTCCGCCCCCCACAGGGAGCTTATTAGGGAAGGTCCGATATCGCGTGGGAAGGGTGGGTTCATAGACACCTCGGAGCGCTACCTGTTCCTCATGACTGATGTGCTACTGGTGGCCCAACCCATGGGAACAAAGAAGAAAACCTTCACACTCAAAGATAGAGTACCTTTAGTACAAGCTTGGATCACCGATCAGCTCATTGAGGGGACTAAGATACCAGATGGGTGTATGTGTGTGTGTGTGTGTGTGCTCTTTGATATTGTAATTAAGCCATGTTATGGCTGTTACATGACCGGAGGTGATCTTTGGCCTTTGTTGTAGGTTTTGTTGTTGGTACTCCAAAGAAAGTGCACCATTTTGTCACATCCAGTGCAAGCTCAAAGCTGGTATGGTTTGATGAGCTCAGAAAACTCATTTTCAACCAAAAGAAAAGGTTCAATGAAGTAAGTATATGCTGGCCCCTCCCACACTCAGTCTCTCATGCCCCTCCTCCACAGCCCCTCACCCACTCATGCCCCTCCTCCACAGCTCCTCACCCACTCATGCTCCTCCTCCACAGCCCCTCACCCACTCATGCCCCTCCTCCACCATCTCCTCACCCACTCATGCCCCTCCTCCACAGCTCCTCACCCACTCATGCCCCTCCTCCACCATCTCCTCACCCACTCATGCCCCTCCTCCACAGCTCCTCACCCACTTGACTGTCCCGGATGAAGTGTATCACTATGCAAAGGCCAAAGTTGTCCTACAGTATCTGGCAATGGGGAGCAGTGGTAATGTGCACACACTAGAGCGCACCAAAGACCATCCCACTCATGTCTGCCTTCCCCTGTTGCTCACAGAACTTACACTGTCCAGAGATGAGGAAATCAACGTCGTTGGGTACTTGCTTAATGGAAAATGGAATCCCGTATGTTCAGTAACCTGTGTACTACGAGTTTAGTTTATGGTACCACTGGTCACCCACCATTCCAGGGGTTGTATTCCCAGAAGGAGCTGTTTGATCCATCTGAAGAGTGGTACTTCGGGTTCAACAGCCAATCCTTCGGCTGGTTCCCAAGTGAGTGTGTAGTGTGACATGCAATATATTATGTATTATAATTGACTGGACCAACTTGTGTTCTGTAGAGGGCTTTGTTAAGCTGGTCAAGTTATCTGAAGGGAACACTGAGGTACGTGATAGCTGCCAGCCTGCCACCCCATTAGTTTTTCAGCACGTACGTACATCAATTTCAGCTTCCAATGGTACCAGTTGCAAAGACATTTGAAATTCGAAAGTGGATTGTTCAAAAGGTGTGTGTGCACACGTGTGTGTGTGTGTGTGTGTGTGTGTTACATGGTACGTATGTGCATATCTTGTCTCCTAGAGCTCCATGGGGGTTCTCTCATCTCCAATGGACCAAGAAAGGCATATCAAAGTCACTGTGGCTGAAGGACACATCAAGGTGTGGTAGCAATGTCACCCTTCTCACCTCTAGATATCCCCTTCATTGTCCCCCACTCCACAGACCATACCGATAGATAGCTCCACCACACTCAGTGATATCGTCAGGTGAGGACCAATGAGTCACTCCTGTACTTGCTGACTGTTACCATGGCTACCATCATCCCCAGTCGGTTCTACCCTACTGATGTTGACACCCTCCAGTGGTTTTTATGTGAAAGGTCAAACGACGGCACAAGTGAGTGATGACAAGGTGTAGCTAGTGTCAGATGCTATCATGGTAGTGTGTATCTTGTTAGTCAACAGGAGCATACCTGCCAACGAAGACCTTTGTGTGTTGTTTGACTTCTGGGGTAAAATGAAGGTGAGTCTTATTGGATGGATTTGTTCATCTGGCCCACACCGGCTCGACTTGTACATTGTGTGTATGGGTACTGGCACACATAATGTGTACCCAATGCTCCTGTTTGTTCATGTGCTCATCCATCAAACCTGAGTTGAGATCCTCCTCTCCCCTCCTCTTGCATGTATGAAGACCTTCATGTATCTGTATCTCCAACAAGGTAACTTGCTCCACATGTCAACAGGACATTCTGAGGCTTAGAGCTGGTGGACTGTGTGGCCGTTTCTGCTAACCATTCTCCAATATCACGTATTGCAATATTATGTATTATAGCTGTGGGATAGTGGACAATATACATTTTTACACCCACTGCCCACAAATACTGGGCTCACTGGGGTCAATGAAGAAGAGTTCGCAGGAATGTGTGGTGTAGTATACATACATAGGCAGCTGTTGAATAGAACACGTCAATGAGTCTGAAGATGCCACCGATGTGAGCTTGCAATGCCAAGTCCGTACTTAAAGGACCTTCCACAAATAATTAGAAACACGGTCCAAACGCATCACGTGATTTCTACTTAACGTACTGTACAATGCAACTTGCTTAGTAAGTTCTTGGTTAGTACATATACAGCACATATAACATTGTGTAATCAGATAAATCAGTGGCCGAACGGTCAGGTGGGACGATTTCTAGGCTCCAGCTGGTCACGGGTTCGTGTCCAACTGCGGGCGTTTTTGCCCATGATAAAAACAAGTAATTCGAGTTAGCCCTGCATTCGAATTCCAGGTTTTGGAAGAACTTTCACTCAAGTCAGTATGTTCATTGAAGCCGTTGCGCTTGAATTCAAAATCCAAAAAAAGTCACCCACTCAGGGTCAAAGACACCTATATATGGAGAGCTTTACAGGGACTTTCCACAGATACTGTGTACTTGCGTCATTCCGCGAATGCAGAAGACACTATTCTAGCTGGGAGGTCAGCTGCGAGTCCCAAAGCTCCCCCCTACGGTTCTTTGTAGAGAGTATTGCAACTGACCACCAGGAAGTGAGCTATTTTTTTTCAGAGAAAAAAACCGTCCTATTGAGGATTCGAACCCGCGACCTGGAGCCTAGAGTCGTGTCACCTGACCACCCCGCCACCGTGACCTATCTATTTTATTATTATTATCTGCGCTATTTATAGTTGCCCTAAATGTTCAATTCGAAAATTAGGCCGCCTCTAGGCACTGAAATCGCTTAATCATGTTTAATATGTTTAGAAGAACCTTCGCTGACGATATGACGTTCGTCAAAGCCCTTGCGCTCAAATTCTAGCCCAAATTCTAATTGTCGGCATTTTGAAATCGGCCATTTTTTCGCACGATATAAATACTGTAATTGGGCCCTGTTTGCGAACCGCTCGTTCACTGTTGACCAACTCTGGTGGGCATATTTTATTTCAATATTATTGGTTAATGAAGCAAATAATATAACAACACTAAGAAATAAGGTTTAGTTACACTTCCAAACACAAATAGCCACTGATCCTCCAAAGAACATATACAGCAAGTTCTTTAGATTATATGTAATCTCGAAACTGTATCCCTCTCCAACAACAGCATGCCATGGGCCACCAAACTTCTTATCCATTGTCTCTTTAATCATTTTGGATGCCATCTGAAGAGAAGCAGATGGCACAGGACACAGGGTATATGGGACACACTCTAGAGTTAGGGTATATTGAACACACACTAGCTATAGAGGGCATGTACTGGTCATAGAAAGCCGGATGGAGTAGAGTCTGTACAGGGTCTTGTGTACCTCGTTATTGGTTGCATGTTTCTCGCATGCTGTCACACACAGCTCCATTGCTTCCATTCGAAGTTCTTCGTTCATATCAGAATACTAACAAGAACAGCAGAAAACACTGTAATGCTAACAGGAACTGGAAATGGCGCTAACTCGTTACTGCAATGCTAAGGTGATATCCGACATAAATGTATTGTACCTTTATAAGGGGAAAATTATGAAGTCGTTTATAGTCGTATTCTCCAGTCGATTCGGTAGTTGCAACAGGTTGTTCCTCCTTTACAGCTGTCTGTGTTTCGTCCGCCATTTTCACTGTTACCAAGGGAGCTAATATGGGTGTGGTCAAGTTATGTTGATGACCGAAGGTTCTTCCCCTCGTACGAAGATCATGAACGGTACGGATTGTTGTTGCTGAATAGAGATAGCTTCAGTGATATTTACTTCTGCTCTATTATGAAAGGATCAGAGACAGTTTGTAAGAATCTTCACTCTCGGCTACACAGTGCTGTGAAACAGGTTTGTACTTGACATTAGCCCGGTGACCTAAACTCACCGTAGCGTAGACCGTACTGATAGAGCCTCGATCGATCTATCATCTGGGCGTGTGGTCCGAGACGATAGGGACGATGACTTAACCATAATTTCATACTAGGCCTAATCCTGGAATTCTCTACCATTTATTGACAATCCCAGGCCACCAATTCACTATTCAATTCATTCATTCGATATTGTTTAGGAAGACACTTCAGCTTAATCAGCTCCTTTACAGGGTTCCTACTACGTTAGTCGTACGGCCCTCTGTCAATCAAGCAGCAGTGGCTGTGTAGCACGAGGGGGCTCTACGTAGACCACTTCCAACGTCTTATTGAGTCTTTTAATTTTTAGTGTCAAGTACAATTTGGAGGGAAATCAGAAGTGGCCACTGAGCAAGATGAATGGTTAGTAGAAAGTAGTTCGCTGTTTATAGCTAGTGCCGAGAAGAACTATGCTGTCTGTTTATTGCAGTGTTCAGACTTTGCTTTGTGAGTGGGAATCAGTTTTGGGACATGGACTAAAACAGAGAGGAATATCATTAATGTGAGTTGCTATGGTTACAACAGTGGATCAGAAGGATATGAGTTGTTGTGTCTCTCTGTCAGAGGGTTCATCGGGAAGGGTACCAAGGAGGACGATCGACTGTGGAGGTTTCTGAAGGAGACCCTCTCAGTGGATGACGTGAGAAGACTACAGTCATTGTCACAGGTGAAAACGGGGATGGGTCTGGTCCGAGCATGGCTGAGAACTGCTCTCAATGAGAGAACACTGGAGAATTCGCTGACTCAGCTACTGAGGGAGGACAAGCTAAGGTAAATTCAGTGGCTAATTGTTGTCACTGGTGGTGATTACATCATATCTTATGTACGTATATCACTGGTGGTGATTACATCATATCTTATGTACGTATATCACTGGTGCAGCTCCTACTATGAGCCAGAAGCTTTTGTCTGTGATCAGGAATGCTCCAGCACCCTACCAGTGATGGCTGCAGGTACAGTCCCTCGTTGTGATTAGCTAGGTGGTGGAGATGTGGGAATGGTGGTCTCGCCCTCAGGTTTAAACTCCATCATCTTTGCTCTACCCCTGGACGATGGTGCTCTGGACCAGGAGCTCCACCCAACCACACTCACTGACCAGGAACACACTACTAATAAGGTCTTAATGGACCCAGTTGATAATGGTGTGTCCCTCTATTCCTGTGTGTACATACGTGTGTGTGTGTGTGTGTGTGTGTGTGTGTGTGTGTGTGTGTGTGTGTGTGTTATCAATTGATGTGTATGCATCCTGTCAGAGTTCAGAGTTGTGTCTGTCCTGAAGAAGACCAAGCGAAGAATGCGGCCTGTGACGGAAGACAAAGGAGAGGACGTTGAGGACAGTGGCAGTGTATCTTCATCCCAGCACAGCTACACTTCCTATGACGACTGTGACACCAGCTCTCCCAGACCGCCGGGGCAGCTGGGGTTGTGTAGTTCCTACAACACAAAGTCATGTGATGAGCTCCTGGAGGAAGCCTATGACGCTACCAAGTATGTTCTTGGATTGGGAACACAGTCTCTGTCGGAAGAACTTCGTGAGGTGTGTGTGTGTGTGTGTGTGTGTGTGTGTGTGTGTGTGTGTGCATGCATGTGTGTAATTATGTTATAATTTTATAGCAACAGGGAGGCAACCACTCAGCTGATGAGCTGCGACAGGCTTTGCTGAGTGTTATCAGTCAGAAGGAGATCTTGGAACAGCAGTGCGCGTGAGTGACTCAGCTAGTTACTTTTTTCCATTTCTGTTGTTACCAATTGTCATTGTTGTCACAGAGAATGCAAGGACCAGCTGGTGCAAGAGCAACAACAGTCTTCTCTCCTCAGAGAAGAAGTCTCACAGCTAAAGGAACAGATGGAACAGATTGAAGTAGGAAACAAGACAAGGATGGAGGAAATAGAGAGGTAAGCCCATCTAAGAACCTGTTTGTGCGTGGTCATACTGTGTGTGTGTGTGTGTGTGTGTGTGTGTGTGTGTGTGTGTGTGTGTGTGTGTGTCTTTGTGTGTGCAAGCCACTTGTCCTTGTTTAGGGAGAACGATGTCCTGCGTGATCAGCTTAAGCATTATGTGACTATGCTACAGACACAGCAGGACCCCAGGAAAGAGGAGGACGGGGAAAGCACCAAGTTTACACAGTATGAAACACAGATGCAGTCTAAACTATCCGAGGTATCTACTACTACTAGTGTGTGCAGTGTGTGTGCTTAATATGCCCAGTGTGTGCAATGTGTGTGCTTAGTGTGTGGTGTGTGTGTACTTGATGTGTGCAATGTGTGTGCTTAGTGTGTGTAGTGTGTGTACTTAGAGTGTGTAATGTGTGTACTTAGTGTACTTAGTGTGTGCAGTGTGTGTGCTTAGTGTTGGAATACACAGCAAAGTATGACTACATATATACCTCATATCAAGCATGTGATTTGCACCCACATTTATGTTTCCCATTCCCAATTGTGTGGCTGTGTATTTCCTATTTCCAGTTGTTTATGTATGTATGACCTGTGCTGCTCATTTCAGATGGCCAATATGCATGGAGAGGTGATGGAGCTCAATAACCAGCTGCACAGACAGCTACAAGAGAAAGAAAATGTCATCAGAGCCATGAACAAGAAGCTCTCACAAGTGTGTTGGTTGTGTAGATGTACAGTGTGTGTGTGTGTACATGTGTGTGTGCTTAGTTGCAAGTATATGGGTGTGTGAGGGTGTGAGCGTGTGAATGTGAGTGTGTGAGTGGGTGTGTGGTGTTGGTGTACAGAAACCTTTTGTCATTTATAGAAAACACAGAGTCCACAAAAAGTGTACTCTTCACCAGAAAAATGGTAAGTCCCCTTATTGTGTGTCCCGTGTGGCATGGCCCTCACAGCAGCCTCCCACTGCAGCCCTGTCTATGTCTGGGTACCCTCAGTGATAAAGAGGACGGAAAATGGGGAAAACTATCATGTTTATCAAATTCTTGTGAGAGTTCACAAGGATGAGTGGAATGTTTATCGGAGATACAGTGAATTCAGGGAGTTTCATAAAGCGGTTAGTGACCATGTACATTCTCTTGCATGCTTGTACACAAAGGAACACATGTCACATTGAACTTTCCTTGGGAAACAGCTCCAAAAGGATATTCCCGAGTTACTTCAATTCAGCTTTCCTCCCAAGAAGGCACTGGCCTCCAAAGTAAGCATCCAACTGGAGCTGGTGTGTGTGTGTGTGCCTTTGTGAACTGCTGGGTTTGTTCTCATGTAGTCTCCAGAAATCTTAGAAGACAGACGTCTGAGACTGCAAGAATTCCTCAGAACAGTTATTCGACTGTGTTCACAGTCAAAAATGTTGAATGGGAAGAAAATGAGTGCCTTCATCACACCAACCACCACTAAGTCGAAACTCATCAAACTGCTTCCATTTCTAACGTGTGTTCACCAATCTTATCTATGGCAAGGAGTGGTATTGATGTGCTTGTTCCCTCTCTGCAGGGAGACCGTGTTGAGTCCGCAGCAAACCACAGAACAGGTCTCTGTCAATGACTACAGTGGACTATGATAATACCATATATGGAACAGACAATTTGCACTATATTAATTAAATCTATTAAATATCTATTTATAAGAGATTTGTATCAATGGTCAACTGAAATATCTGATGTCATTGCAGCGTAATATTCAGGGTCCGTGATTGCACTTAATTGCGGGCACTCCGTGGCCAGAGCTGGTCGCCTGTCGTCGGACGTCGTACGGCTTCCCTCCGGTCTGGTCGGAATTTGAGTTCAAATTTTTAAATGGCGTCGAAGATGAGGTTTTGATTGGCCTCACTCCGTAGAACAAAGGACTAATAATCACTATCAAAGCGTCAATTTGAAGTTATTTTTGTAGAATTGTAGTATATACCATGTCTGTATTCCCTGGCCGTCCACCAGACCGTTCGGATACTCCAGATTCAGCCATGTCGAATGGAAGCGAGCCACCGGTGGACACTGAAGATGATTTCCATGAGATTTTGACAGAGTTCGGCTCTATCAAGACGGCTTACAACAACATAGAAATTTCTGTGTCAGAGGAGTCCTTGGAAGGAGTTGTCGAAGTCGATAGTGAAACTGATTTGAAGAGAAAGGTCCTTTTTCGCCATTTCATATCCAGTGGGCATGTTTGAAACGTTATTCGAATGTATTTTCTACAGAGAAAACTGCAAGTTCTTCAGAAGCACATTATCGGAATGTCGCAAGCGTATTCTGAACTGTTAGAGTCAACAAGAAAACTAAAATTGGAGAATAGCGACCAACTGTCCCAACTCCACAGTCAACTGGAGCATGCCGAGCAGAGGGCCAAGGAAGCCGAGGACAGCATGAGAAAGGAAGCCCAGTGCAGTGAAGCCTACAAGGATGACCTCCAGGCTGTCCTGGCATGGGTCACAGGAGGACATTCAGTGGGTTTCTTATTGCCTTTCAAAGCCCTCACGCTAATTACAGGGTCTTCCTTATAGTAATGGTCTGTTTTTGTATATATATATCCTACAGTCCCCACCCCCGGAGCTGAAGACCACACCCATGCCATCTGTGGTATGTTCCCATCCATCAATTCAATTCCCTTGCAAAATGCAACTGGTTAGCTTCCTATACAGGTTTGCTCTGGAGAGGAATATCGCAATGAGTTGAGTACAGCACTGGCTGAATTGAGTGAACGAGATAAGAAGATATTGATGCTACAAGAGAACCTGGGTGGTGTGGAGAAACAGGTGAACTAGAGCGATCATGTTTGGTGTATGTGTATCTGTGAGTGTGCGTGTGTGTGTGTGTGTGTGTGTGTGAGTGGGTGTATTTATACACGCTTGTTTCCCAACTACAGTTATCTGATAAGGAGAAGAGAGCTCGGGAAGAAAGGCAAGTGATGGAGAAGGATATAAGTGAACTGGAGAGTAAACTGTACTCGGCCGAGGATAGCTGGAATAAGTCCATCCAGGAGGTGTCCACTCTGAAAATCAAAGAGGAGCAGCTGGTGAAGGCACTCCGCATACTCAAAGAGAAAGTGGAACCTCTTCAGAATGAAACTGAGCTGAAAGGCAAAGATCTCCTTGCTCTTCGTGAGGCTCTGGAGGCTGCTCGAAATAGACTCTCAGTCCTTGAAGCAGAGAACAGTGAACAAAAGAGAGAATTCACCGACAAGCTAGGAGAACAGGTTCTGTTGAAGAAGGACCTTGAAGCTAAATTGGAAGAACAAAATGTGGTCCTGGCACAGCTGTTGGCAGAGAAGGAAGGTCTACAACTTCAGGTTAGTACGTGCTTGTATGGTGCAACTGATATCACTTGATATGAGGTGCGTATGTGCTTGTATGGTGCAACTGAGATCACTTGATGTGAGGTGCGTATGTGCTTGTATGGTGCAACTGATATCACTTGACGTGAGGTGCGTATGTGCGTACATGGTCCAACTACTTTATGGACAGTATTTGTGGCCTTTGTTGGCAGGTTAGCAGCAATAAGGAGGAACTGGACCACCTGAGGAAGAGGATCAAGGAGCAGAATCTTGCTATGGAAGCCGCTGAAGAAGAAGTGAGATCTGATGGTGGTTGTTATTTTTGTTGTTATCTTACCACTTGATGCGTTGTTCAATCAGTTGTCCGTCCAGGAAGGTCTAGTGAAGAGTGCGTCAGAGGACAAAACCAAGGCAGAGGAAGTGATAGCCACCCTGAGGAGGGATATTGCTGAGAGAGAGAGAGTTTTGAAGAGCCTAATGGTGTCTCTTTGCGATCTTGCTGAACAGGTCAGTTTGGGGCAAGAGGTGGTTGTCAACATGTGTGCAGCTGGTCTTTAACCTGCGTAGGTGGGTGGAGGGGGGCACGAGGAGTCTCCTGACAGCGTCATTCAGAAGCATGCAGATGACCTGGACCAGTCACTAAGTGTGGTGTTCGATGAGATTGAGAGGCTAAGGAGAAAATGGCTAGAAGCTAGTGAGGTTGTGCTGAAGAAGGAGTCAGCAATGGCTGCCTTGAAGGAGGACCGTCAGACACTCAACAGTGAGATTGACCAACTCCAGCAGAAAATAGCCGACCTTGATCTCCTCCTGAAAGACAAGAATGACCAAGTGAGTGTTGTCCTGGGGCTGCCATATCCACTGCTGTCGTGATAGCATGGTATTTGCCCTCACTGTAGGCGGCCGCCCTTAATGATACAATTAAGCAATTGCAGTCTGATCTGCAATGTTGCCATGACAACTTTGACAAAGTAGTTGAGGAAAAGAGACACACGGAGCAGGAACTGAGTGGTCTCCATGACAATGCTCTTGAACAATGCAAGTTTCTTCAGGAGCAGCTAGACCGGCGTCAGGAGACCTTAGAGGACCTGACCCAGCAACAGGAAGGACTGCAGGAGGAATACAGCAAGTGTTGTCAAGATGTGAGTGGGCGTAGACTCCCTGGTGGTGTGTCACTGGTTGTTGTCCTGTTGATGCAGATAACCTCAAAACAAAGAGCAATTCAAACTTTGGAGGATGTCCTGAGGGAGAAAGGAGAGGAGATTACTGCCCTGACTTCTGACCTCGAGGCAGTCACTGTGGATAAGGACAACTTGCAAGAAGAACTCCAGAAGTACCACGATGTAGTCGAATCACTGCACAAGGAGATGGCACAGAAGGAAGCAAGCAACTCACAGCAGTTGAAAAAGGTACGTACTTGGACTAGTAGTTGCTAGTGACCACTATTGGTATGCCATTCTGTTGTGTCCTACGTAGGTCAGCGAGGATCACGAGTCTCTTCAAAAAGAATTTGCTACTGTACAAAATATGGTATGTCTCTCTCGCTCTCTCTGCGTGTCCATTACCGGCGTGAAAAGGGATTCTGCTCCTTACGTGGTATCCCTGCTCCACTCTTTTCAGGTTCAAGAGAGGGAGAAACTGTTGGGAGATCTAAGAGAAACTAAGGAGAACTTGGAGAAGAAGCATAAAAAGGCTGAAAGTGAAGTATGTTCATCTCGTCTTATCGTAGCCTTTGTGCTTCCCTAGTGTTCATGGTGTCTGTAAATCCTTGAAGGTTGTTCGTCATCGCGACGCAATCAACTCACTGGAAGACAGGCTCAAGGAGGCTCAAAGTGACTTTGATCACATTAAGACACAAGTGAGCATTGTGGAAGTCACCTCCTAATCAGAAGAACTAGTTTATTTTTCATTATTAGAATTTTCACTATTTACTTGATTGGAAATGAACTTTTCATTAATTTTGACATTTCATTATTTTCAAATTTTTTGTACGTTTTGGCTGATTTTGAATCAATCTTTTTGTAACGCACTCAGTTGTATGAGAGAGAAAGGGAACTACAAGCTTGTCGTCAAGCAGCCATTTTGGCCTCAGAATCTATGAATGATAAGGTATAGGGAACAATATTATGTGGGTGGTGTATCCATGTTTATTCTTGTGGTTTGTTTATCACTAGATCAGGCAAATTCTACTGGAGCTGGAATCCCTTCGTCTGACAAAGGATTCTGAGCTTTCAGCTGTTCAAGCGGAGTACAGTTCACTGGCTCGCAGCCTCCAGTCATATAAAGACCTCGTTCGGTCCAAAGACCAAGAAATGCAATTGCTGAGACTGAAGGTAGCAGATTTGGAGGATCAGTTGGCTGCTGTAAAGCTTCACTACCAGCCCTACGAGGACCAGGTGATGGAACTGGTCCAAACTGTCGATGAACTGAGGGAACAAGTGTCTGACAAGACACAGGAGGTGGATGAGCAGAGGGAGGAGATGGTCCAGGTCCAGAATGAGAAAAGGAAACTCAAAGCTAATCTTGAGAAGTGTGAAGTTGCTCAAAATGACCTTCAGGCACTCGTTGAACAGCTCCAAGCCTTTCCTCACCAGGTGTGTGTGTGTGTGTGCATGCGTGCGTGTGTGGTAAGTTCATGCTGTTTCTTCTTCATCTACTGCTAGTGGACCATGTTAGGAAAGGACATTAGGAACTCTCATCTGAAGGATGAGGTTAGTTAGTGTAGTGGTTTGTTCAACAGTGTAGTTAGAAATCAATTCCCATTCCAGTTAGAGGAATTGGAGCAGGTCTTTGCTGATATGAAGTCAGAACAGACTCAACTAGAAGATAAGGTACTTTTGCTGCGTCTAGTCTATGTGATACATGGAGTACATTCTTCAGTGCACAGACATGCTATACCAGTGTTGTAAGCTGTTTGGTTGACCTTCGCTTCTTTTACAAAGATTAAAACAATGGAAAGAGCTTTAACCAAAGAAAAGTTTGAGCACAAACTCTTACAAGATTTGGTAAGAGTGTGGTTGTGGGTGTGGCAATGATAGTAGGGTGTGTCTAGGGTGTAGTGTTTCCCAATTGTTAGTTTGAAGCAGAAAAGAAGAGACACTCTCACAATGAGAGTTATCTGGCTCAGTCTGAGGAGAATGGGCGGAAACTTAAGGAAAGGGTATGTATGCTTAGGTGTATCCATGCACCTACACACATACACCTGCACATACACCTACACACACACACACACACACAACACCTACACACACACACATACACACACACACACACACACACACACACACACACACACATACACACCTACACACACACACCTACACACACGCGTGCGCGCACACACACACACACACACACACACACACACACACACACACACACACATACAGACACTTCTTGATTTCTATATGTATATTTATGTCTTCATGCAGCTAGTTGACGAGGAGGTGAAACGTCATGCACTGATGGAAGAATGCAGCACTCTGCAGGCACATTGTCACCAGATGGAAGAGAGAGTATGTCTTACCTTGTCTGTCACCTGCTGTGTGTGTGTGTGTGGATATACGTACGTAATACTTGTGTTTGATGGCATGTTAAGGAAGCCCATTTGAAGCAACAAGTGAAGGAGGCTAGGAACAAGTTGATGACTGCTGAAGCTCATCACGACCAGGAAAGTATTGTTGTTGAACGACTGAGAGAAGAAGTGGAAAAGCATCGACTCCTGGAAGCACAGCTGAAAGAGACCATCGGTGACATGACATCTCAGTTGAATCAGACAAGGAAACAGTTGAGGGAACATCAAGATGAACTCCAGAGGGATAGAGTTCGCTTTGATCGCCAGTTGGAAGTGGCAAGGAGATGCTCAGAACTCGAGTCAGAATTGTCTGGTACATGTCTGGAACTCCAGAGAGTCCACAGCAAACTGGTGAAGGAGCAGGAAGGTCACTGCAGAGCTAAGCAAGAGGTTCGGATGGAGCAACTGATATTTTACTACGTCTATAACATGACTGTCATGTGACTTGTAGGCTGAACAGTTGGAAGGGGAGTTGTCCAACATGAGGTCCAGCCTTTCCAAGCTGATAAGGGCTAACTGTGATCTCCACATCCACCAGTCAACTGATGTGGATGAACTGGATGGTGTGCAAGCAGTCTTGAATGGGGCTCAAGCTAAGGTACACACCCATATCTGAACTCACAGACACACCTACATTCTCATTGACCCCTCCCACGTAGTTTAATGAATACGTTGTGGAGATAAAGTATTTGAAGCAGGAATTGGAGAACACAGCAGAGCATCTCAGTGGAGCTGAGGAGGAGAGGGAACAACTGAAGAACAGTCTAGCTTCTGCCCAGAAGGCTCATCTGATAACTCAGAAAGAGCTTCTTGCAACCAAGAATAGTTTGTCCAAGAGCCAGGATCTGTCCAAGAAGCTTCAGGAAGACTGTGACTCCATGGCTAACCAGATATCCATTTGGGCTAAGGACCAGAGGTGAGTGGGGAGAGTCAAGTACGCATGTGGGGGGTGTAGTTATGTGTGTGGTGTATGTGAGATGTGTCAGGTACGTATGTGCAGTGTGTATTCTCATGGGATGTTGTTAGTATGACATGTGGCTATCACATCCCATTGTTATGTATAGAATAACACAGGATAAATTGGCAGATCGGATCAGACTGCTTGAGAAAGACATGGGTTCCCTGAAGGCAGAAAAACAGTAAGCGTACATATCCATGCCCGTGTGTGTGTGTGTGTGTGTGTGTGTGTGTGTGTGGGTGTGTGTGTGTGTGTGTGTGTGTGTGTGTGTGTGTACTCAAACATGTTTGTGTTATCCAGAGCCTCAGTCCCCTACAGTTAGTTGTTCTGTTCCGTAGGACGTTGGAGCGTCAAAATGAAGCAATGGAGTTGGCCAACAAGACGCTGCAATCTCAGTTGGATTGGGCCAAGACTGTCAGCAAGTCTCCTCCTGTGAGTTTGTGCTAGTATCTTGATGGTTGCCATGGTATCATCTTTGTCATGGTATCCTCTTTTGTAGCTGCGCCCACATGGTAGAAGCAATTCAGTGACACATGTACAAGCAACTTTGGATGTTTCTATTCAACATGGTCAAAAAAATGGGAAGGGGAATGAGAACGAAGCTACAGTTGTAAATGGAAACGAAGCCTCTGACTCCATGTTACAGTGGCAATCGCAGTATGCAACTGCTCTTCAGAAAGGCCTGTTAGTTGAGTGTGTACATGCATGGCAGCATGTGTACTGGCTGTACCACTGCCCACCAGCTCAGTCTGAACTGATTGTTCATGATTTGTATTGCAGGACAGACCCGGGGACAACCAGTCCTCCTCCAAACATTGTCCTGACCAAAGGTTCTGAGGATATGGACAAACTGTTTTGGATGACAAGAGCTAACCAGGTACGTTACTGTCAGCAGTGCATGTTCGTACATATACATGTGATGATATGCCCCTCCCGTGCCCCTCCCAGCTCTCACTTCAGCTTCAACAGTCAACAGAATTCTGGTCAGAGAAGGTTCGCTTGTTGTCAAGTCAATTGGAAGGCAATAAAACAACATAAATAATAATATTATTCACTTGATAACTTTTTATAACAATGTTATTTTTGTACATCAAATCATGATCAATAAAAACAATTATCAACGTCACATCTAGTAAACAATGTCAGTTGTATGGGAACAGTCGCAGTGGAAGAGGCCAGACGACTTCTGGTGGAAGGAACCAGTGCAATGATGATAAGATGGCATGATCTACTGGTGTGTGCAGTGTGTGACACTGTTTCATGATAGAAGACGCACCGCTGTCCAGTGTGATGTTGACAGGCTTGGTGTACATTGTGAGGTACTCCTTGGGAGTGGTCAGCTCCGAGCTAGAGAGGAAGTACTCCAGGACGTCTGTGGATGACAGATGGACAAGGGGGGGGGGGGGGGTTATGGTTACCTGTCTCTCCTCATGGTCACTTCATACAATGTAAACATGGTAGACCTGCCTTGTCTGGGAAGGAGATTTTGAGCTTTGTTTTTCAAGTCATCCAAATATTTCTTCAGTTCAACCTGGAGGAGCTCAGTGGATATTACTGTGATGTTGACATGTCTCACCTGATGCGCTCACCTGGGAGAGTTTGGCCAGCTGTATTCCCAGGTGATAGAGGCTCTCCAAGGTGCTCCCAACCTACACCCAAGAACAAAGGATGCAATAGGATCCCTCATACACCTAGTACCCCCACTCCTACACCTAGTACCCCCACTCCCACACCTAGTACCCCCACTCCCACACCTAGTACCCCCACTCCCACACCTAGTACCCCCACTCCCACACCTAGTACCCCCACTCCCACACCTAGTACCCCACTCCTACACCTAGTACCCCCACTCCCACACCTAGTACCCCCACTCCTACACCTAGTACCCCCACTCCTACACCTAGTACCCCCACTCCCACACCTAGTACCCCCACTCCCACACCTAGTACCCCCATTCTCACACAACTCACGACATCTTCAATTGGGCTTGAGGTCTCGTATGCCTCTCCTTTTGACAGTACTGGGATGTTGAGGATTCTGTAGCTCCACTGGGAATAGAGGCGTCCCACATTTGAAGCAAGGGAGAGTATTCTCGTTGCTGACAGTTGGCCACTGTGGTTACGTAGGTGTAGACAAGAATACCAACACACAGCAGTGTACAGGGGTGAATGCACACATACTCTGTAGAGCTCATTTTGTGAAGATCTCTAATCACCGCGAGAACCATCTCGTGGGTGGCCTTGGAGGAGGAGGAGGTGATCCCAGCAGTCAGTAACAGAGGGGCTTAAGTATACCTCACACATCCCTCAACACATGCACACACTGCGGCTCGCTACAGGTGCACGTGCGCTTACCTCCAACACGTGCACGCAATGGAGCGGATACACGAGCAGTAATCCCGTCGGACCGTCCACCTGGAAACGACTCTGACAGTCCTTGGCCAGCTGCTCATAGTGCGCTGAGGATCGTTAGAAGCGCAAGTCAATTCACCAGTGGACACCAGATCCAACATGCGATACAAAGGAACGTACTTCCTATGCTCTTTCGATCGACTGAGCTCACTCCAGACAATCGAGCCACGTATATCAGAGAATAGATCATGTTCTTTGAAATTAAATGTGACAGTATCGAAAATTTTACACATTAAAAACTGTATAAATATCACATACTTTGCTCTCGGAGTTTTGTGTTTTCTTCTCGATAATAGCGTCCAGCAAAGAACTCATGTCTTGCTCGGGTTGAGCCATGGCGTATCCACAGCGACCAGGGGTAATCCCCTATAATGATAAAATGGCGACATTATGAAGAGATCGAGCTTTGGATCAGCTTCTAGCAACTCTGTTGCCAAACGGAAAAATGGTAGTTGGTAATGTACAAAATAATTTTTGGTACTGTGACTGAGTTTTAGTATTCATATATCATGCATCACATATACTCCCTGATGTCCCCAACATGTACATTTAACTGATGTTCACTGTATTTAATCATGTTATACTGTTAGATATATTGTTGCAATGTATTACAATTGACTATTTTATGCTGAAGTCAAGGGCCGTTTTGGCTATATGACCGATGATGACTATATCCATTTTGATTTCCTGTCAGAGTTGGGTTTATTGTTGCAATATTCCTTCTACAGAGGAACTCGATGTGAGAAGTCATGTTGTGTACTTAGCCAGTCTGTGGCCTAGAGCCGCTTTTGAGGACCGAATCCCTCCCATCGTGCTCAAACACCAACTGTACAGTCTTTGTAGAGACAGAACTGATGTTGACAGACAAGTTGTGAGTGAGACAGCTTTATGTGGTGTGCAGCTCATCAGAATCTGATTTGAATCAAAATTGAACAGTAGATTAGCTGATGTTAGAGTTGTATTTTCAAAATCAAATCACTCAATCCATGTACTGAATAGTCTCCACAAGAAGTCCCATTATAACTGTGTATGGTAACAAGGTTACCTTCCTCAGTGACCAGATCTTAACCATGAGCTATTTGTTTGTTCTGTTTATCAAGAGTGAACTAGTGAAAGCCAAGGAGTATCGCTTGTTCAAGTTGAACATAACCCAGGATGACTATGCTCTGGCCCTCAGGGACGACTTTGTCAAAATTTTTTCTGTACTTGATTCTAAGATGCCTGCTGGGTTGAAGAAACTAAGTCAGGTCTTGGATCGTTTTGAAGATGTCAGTGTGTCTTCTGCGGACCTTAGAACTCAGCTCAACTTCACAGAGAGTGAAATATCGTAAGTTGAACAAATCACTCCTTGTCACTTGCTGTGTCTGGTGTACACAACTGTTTGTGCATTGTGACAAAGGGACCTTGTTGCAGCCGGTGTACTGGTGAGGAGAGATGTGGATAAGGACGTTAGCTGGTGGTTTAGCATTCCTGGACTAGGAGCCTACATCAAGCAGCTTTGTAAAGGTGTGTGTGGGCGGAGGTGTCAGTTGTCGGTGTGTGTGGGCGGAGGTATCAGCTGTTGGTGTGTGTGGGCCGAGGTGTCAGTTGTTGGTGTGTGCCAACCTGCAATCAGATCATTATAGTTTTTGTTTTGTTGATAACAGTAGGTTTATGTACTTTATTGTCACACTGACGGTCTCATTAGGTCGTTCTCTACTGCTACAAATGCTGAAGAGAGCAAAGCATAAAGAAATGCTTCAACAAGAGCTGAAGGTCAGAACGTTGAAGAGCTGCAGTCTTCCAATGGAGTACCTCATCCACGACCTCATAGGGTCTGATCAGGTGGACTGGTAGGTGGGCACTGCTACCACTGCTGGCTACTGAGTGTAGCCACTGTACAGGCGGTGCAGTGTGTGTACAGTTGGTGTTATCCATATGCCTACCTCTCGTTCTGTAGTGTGGATACAAGCTCAGGAGTGCTACTGAGAGTCTCATCAAACTGAAATTAATTATTAAAAGTATTTATTTCTATCACATTTGATTTTACATCATCAATATTGGAATCCAATAGCCTAACTTTACACTATGTTTTTTTCCGTTTACTCCAAATGGTCACTTGTCATAAACTGTGACAGATCTACTGGTCCGGCTCCCCTCCCAGCCGAGGAAGTGAAGCAGGTGGCTTCCTTATCAGGGAACTTCTCCTTGTATTTAGCCTGCAGAGAGAGGGTGGAGCTAGTGCATGACACACCCACTGTGTACGACCATCCCATATATGTCAACTCACACACACTGTCTTGATGCAATCATCCACTTCCTCCCGCTTCACTAGTGTGACGGTACACCCACCAAATCCACCTCCAGTCATGCGGGACCCATACACACCTCCACAGGTGTTTGCTATGGAGACCAGTTCATCCAGCTCAGGACAGCTCACTTCGTAGTCATCCCTAACACAGTAAGTACAGCAACACTCAATGTATCGTTCAAGACATACTGTACCTGGTTTGATGGAACATCAGTCAAATGAGGTGAGTGGAGCGACTTCACCTGACCTGAGTGACTTGTGACTGTCCACCATCAATCCACCAAACCTGAGATAGTCACGGTCCTTGAGGGCCTGCACTGCCTCCAGAGTCCTGGCTATCTCTGTTATCACATGTCGAGCCCGTCTGAGCTGCATGTCAGTCAGACCACTGGCTGCACCTACCACCACACACAGTGTCACCGTTATTGCCAGCACAACCACACTACCAACCACCACTCACTGTTCAGTTCCTCCATCGTTGCCTCCTTGAGGTGGCGCTTCCCCAGCACTGTGGCCACATGCTCACAAGTGGACCTTCTCTCCTCATACTCACCCCTAGTAGCCTTGCCACCGACCAGTTCATGGCGCACATTGGAATTGACCACAAGTACGACCACACTGGGGTCACTGAGGGGGACCAGCTCTGTTGGATAAGGCTCTCTGCAGACAAAGTAGGCAAGGCATCAATGTAGCATGTATTTGGGGTTCCTGTCAATAAACCCCACCCACCTGCAATCAATTAGAAGTGCTTTGCCAGGTTGGGCTAGGGTGCAGACGAACTGGTCCATGACACCACAGGGCATCTTAGCATAGTTGTGCTCAGCTGCCTGGCATCTCAGGGCTTTGGTGACACTACCGTGAGTGTCCTCTCCGGTCAGCTGCTCCAGGAATGAAAATACTGCTACCTCCAGGGAAGCAGAGCTGGAGACCCCGCCCCCCAGAGGGACATCTGTCACAATGACCGCATCAAGTGGAAATATTTTCCCGGTCAGATCCAAAAACTGAGCCACAACTCCTTTGACATAGTTCCCCCAGTGCTTCTCTTTACAGAGCTGATTCCACTCCTCTTCAGTCGGCTTGGGGGGTAGTGGGTTGGAAGGGGTGGGGCAGGGGAACTGCAGTAGGGGGTCCTCCACTGAGCAAGAATAGAATCTGATCATATCAGAATTGGTTCTCCTCCCTACAAGAACGGTTGACTTTTCCAATGCCTGTGGTAGAAGGAGGCAGGGAGAGCGATGACGCGAGGTCATGTCACTACCAGTACTCCGAGCGGGGGGCCTACCATGGGGAGGACGCACCCTCCGTTGTAGTCCGTGTGCTCTCCTATCAAGTTAACTCTCCCCGGAGCAGAAGCACCGACCTTTGGATCACAGCCGAATTCTCTTCTAAACACTTCAATTGCGTTCTTCACAGACATGGTGAACTCTGTGCAGACAGGGAAACTCCCTCTATCTATGGACGGATGACCAGAATTCTTGGTTCAATATGGCTGCCACAGGACCGAAGGAACCTCCAAAGACTTTGCCCGTAAAAGACGAAATTGTGGAGGACGCTGAACACGAAGAGGAATCTTGTGGATCGAAGACTATTGCCATCATCCTAAAAATATTGATGTACTTGAAAAAGTGAGTTATTTGTATCGTATCTTGAAATAATTGACGTGATTGTTCCGTACCCGTCCAATCATTGATAGTCTGTACTCTCTAACGTAACATAGTCTATCTACGGTCAGATTTACAACTAATTCCAATCCGGTCGGATATAACTACATAAATTGATCATTAGCTGCGTGTAGTAGTCCTTTTGGCGGGTGGCCCCTCTAGTATAATGATGATACCATACCACCATACACCACTTGATCGACGGATCACTATTCTCGTCTCTAATGTGCAGTGTTATACTGAACTTCTTCGGTCTTCCAACGGACCAAAGGGAATGGCAAAAGTGGAAGGCACGTAAAAGGACTATTCATCGAAGGAGAAACTTCATCACCAATAACTACAACTACTTCAAACAAGGATTAGGTAACTCATATTTTGAAGAATAATTTCTGATGAATTAAAACCAGTATCACTGCTTGGTATGAAATCAAAGGACTCCCATTTGTTCAGACATGTTGTGTTCTTCTTATTATATGTGGTCCGTTAGGTTCAGCCCGTCCAGAGATGAGCCGCGGTCCTTATCCTAGACAATACTCACGCGCGCACAGCACTGCCACTGTGACTACTGTGGAGAATGTGGCTGACCCTGGAGTGATCAAGCCACATGTGTGGGAACTGGCATATCATGCACTGAACACCTTCGCCAACCCAAAATCAGTATGTCTACCATCTGTCCAACAGATACCACTGTACAACTGTCACCACTTTACGACTGTCACCACTTTACGACTGTCACCACTTTACAACTGTCATCACTGTACAACTGTCACCACTTTACGACTGTCACCACTGTACAACTGTCACCACTTTACAATTGTCACCTCTGTACAACTGTCACCTCTGTACAACTGTCACCACTGTACGATTGTCACCACTGTACAACTGTCACCACTGTACAACTGTCACCACTGTACAACTGTTACCTCTGTACAACTTTTACCTCTATATTCTGTTGTGTGGTCTGTAGAAACAGAAACCTGTACCCAAAAAGTCATTTTTCATTCCTGAATCCGAGGAAGAGTCAGATGGAGAGGAAATTGATGGACCTTCAAGTGACTCTTTGGACAGTGATGACGATTTGTTCGATCTTTTTGGTCCAGGTAAACCATCACAAACAGGATGGGAAGAAACAGATGCCCCCCCTTCAGGGTATGGTGTTGTGCTGCGTTGTCCAGAAGTGATCATATGACTGTCATGTGATTCCACAGGAGACGGCGTAGAACCAGGAGCAAGATCAGTGAAAGTGAAACAAACCGGCGTCATCCCAAGGTCACACGCCTGGGAGGACTGGATGATATCTGGAAGCACGAAGGTCTCACAGGCCTCATCTTGAGATTCAGGTTTGCTCGCCACGAAGGAGAGAGCAAAGGAGCTACCGACCTCTTATTTGATCACAGGTGAGGAAGTTTAAACCCAGAGTAACTAGTTGTTTAATGTTTTTAATCAATTTTTCAGGCCTTACTTCTGCTACTGGGTGACCGTGGTTCAAGTAATTATCTTGATCGTGTCTTTGGCAGTCTATGGGTTTGCTCCTATAGGTCTTGGGATAGTGCAAGAACCTTCAGATACTCTTGATCTCTCTCTGGACTTCAGACAAGTGATGCGTAATGTCACACAGAATATCTGGTTAGGACCGTCACAGGTGAATGTCTGGTGGTTCAGTTACTAATGCTGTTAATGTTTACTATTTGTTTGCCATTTTGTTGTTTACTGCTGATTTCTACAATTGTTATTAACTGTGTATCCAAGGAATCCCTGGTGCTACTAGGGGCTAAATATGCACCTTGTATGAGATCAGATCAGCAGTTGATGAGTGCATTTGAGAAGGACAGGATGGATGAGGGGCAGACTGGTTGTTGTGTGTACAATGAAGGCTCTGGTTGTTACCAGACAAAAGAATCGGAATGTTCAACGGTGGGTCTCTCCGCAACTGTGGGCTTGACCGATCTCATGTAGACAATTTGACTGTAGATTTTGGCAAAATTTGTATTTGAAGACAATAGTCCTCGCCTTGCCAACACCAGCCAGCCGAACCGCGTTGTGTGTGGTCAGTCTCCCTTGACATGCCTGTCCCCGGCTTCACAGAGTCCCAACATCTGGTCTGAATCTATCACGGAGTGGCCGGTGAGTGTTGATATGTTGATCTTTCCCAGTGATGTTATCAGGGGACGTGGTCAGAGGTGGGGTTGGGGGTGTGGTCTGCTTATTCCCATTTCTCTTGCAAGGTGTGTGTCAATGCCGAAGAGTCAGACGTCAACAACTCTGCTACTGACTATCTCACTTGTAATCCGATTGGCCGGCCATGTTGTTTGGGCATCCAAGCCCAGTGTGAGATAACCACAGAGGAGGAGTGCAGGTTCAGAGATGGGAAGTACCACCCGGAGGCCACGCTGTGCTCGCAGGTGAGCTGACCCAGGTGATGGGTGCTCTGGTGGCTGGTATTCTATTCACTGCTTTGGCTCAGGTGGACTGCTTTGATGATGTGTGTGGAATGCTGCCCTTTACCCACGCCAACCATCCCAATCAGTTCTACAGACTGTGGCTTGCTCTGTTTGTGCACTCTGGGTTAGTATGCGTATGTGAGTGCGGGTTTATGTAATGTAATATTGGTGTGGCTGCATTATATTTGCTGTTGATGCAGGATCTTCCAAATCATCCCTACGCTGATCTTCCATTTTACCTTTCTTCGTGACCTGGAGCGACACCTGGGATGGCTGAGGACCTGCATCATCTACATTGGTAGTGGGATATTCGGTAACCTGCTCAGTGCCGTCATAACTCCCTATTATCCTTCAGTGAGTCCAGATGTGCTCTTGTAGAGGTAGTGTGTTACCGTGTCTTGCACTGTCCACCACAGACTGGTCCTTATGGATGCATAGCAGGAGTCATTGCCAGTTTCTTTGTGTTCATCATTTTGGAAGAATACAGGATCGTAACATTCAAATTTGATGTCCTGAAGTTGGCCATTCTGATTGTGATCATCGTTGTCCTGGGATTCCTGCCTTACGTCGATCAGTGGTCTCATCTTGGTGGGTTTGCAATGGGATTCCTACTGGCCGGGATGTTTATGCCCTATATACCAGCATTTGAGGAAGAAAATATCCCTGAACGGAAGGAGAGACGTGTGCGTATCTGCAAATACATCTTTTTGGCCGTGTCCATTCCACTCTCCATCATACTCATGGTCGTATTCCTGATTGTCTTCTATGTCGCTCAGCCGTATTGTGACTGGTGCTCATATCTGACCTGCCCTTTCCAGGAAGGCTTCACAGTCTGCATTGACCAGACAGCCTCCTTGAGAGCCAGAGGATAATGTATTGTACATAACTGTGTCTAATTTTAGAAACAAGTTATATTTAGTAGCAAGTCACGTGTTGTGCTAAATTTAGTAACATATCGATTCATTATAATGCGAATGACTGCCTATGGTACAATATAAATCGTTAGTTAATATTCCTGGTAGTAGTGTATACTGCTGTGTTCAGCTGGGGATTCGGTGGATTAGTTGTTCGACGAACGGGAAGGATGGGACAGACTACATCTAAAACCAAACACACGTCTCAACAAATGCCTGGTCGTAGTGAGAGGAAACACAAGCCAAAGGCAAACGTCTTCGGGAGTTCAGGTACATCGAAAGAGACCACCACATCTCGCGACCACCACCAAGATACAAGAACCTCTTCTTCAGTGGTCGGTAGTAAAGGGGATAATATTGATAAATTCTTTCAGAAATATAAAGATGCTCGAGAGGATTCTATATTAGCTGAAGGAATGGAGAAGTTCTGCGAGGATCTTGGAGTAGACCCAACCGAATTCGTTGTGTTGTTGATAGCGTGGAAGTTTGAGGCGAGACAAATGTGTACTTTTACTAGATCAGAATTTATAAAAGGTTGTCAGAAACTAAAGGTCCACGATGTTAAGTCGTTGAAACTGGCTTTCCCAGGATTAATCCAAGAAGTACAGTCTCCCCAACGATTTCAAGACTTATATCTGTTTACATTTTCGTTCGGCTTGGATCACGCGAGTGGTCAGAGGGTGTTGCCGATGGACATGGCTGTTCCTTTGTGGGAGCTTGTGTTCTCTCAGCAGTCACCGGACATCTTGGCACGATGGTGTAATTTTTTAAAAGCCACGGGTGTTAAAGGGATTTCTCGGGACACATGGCAGCTGTTCTTACCTTTCTGTCGAACCATTTCCTCTGATCTCAGTAACTATGACGAAGCTGAAGCATGGCCAAGCTTATTTGATGATTTTGTTGACTTTGAAAGGAACGGACAAGAAAATTGATTATACTTTTCTATTTTGTATACCCACCCACCCACACATCTGCACGTTATCACATATTACATGTTTTATGTTGATTTGAACTGTAATTATTCAATCTTATTTTATTTCAATGTTCGAAATGTCCAAAAAAGGGTTGATAATGAATAATGAGAATTACAATATTATAAGTAATTATATTTCAATTTGAAAATGATGATATACAAAACTAGTGTTAAGATGGCACCTCATGCAATTTGGCTACATGTACTTGTGTACATGCATGCAATCATACTACTATTATACATGAGTAGTACAACCAACACAGACACACACACACACACACACACTGATGACAGGTGTGCACACACAACAAATATCTTATGATACACTATACATCCTGTTTTACCAGCTCCAAGCAGCTTGCCTAGCAGGGGAGGTTAGTGCGTCATTCCCATTTCAACAAATGACTGCTCAGACGTGGTAGGTTGAAAGATATCTGAATTGTCAACAAAATTGGAATTCCCCAGCGATCCAAACCCCAGGTCGGTGTGGAGGTCTGGACCGTGGTACTGATGCATGTCCCTCATGGGGGCTCCAGTGGAGGGCGATCCATCGAACATCATTCCCATTTCCCCAAACTGCAGATCCGTGAGTCCACTGTGACCAGCACAAGATGAACCGTGAGACGCAAAGTGCGATTCCAGATCCAACCACTCCAGGTTGTCACTTCCAGGAGAGCGGCTGAGAGTTGGGAAGGATGGCTGAATGTGGGAGTAGTCGTGACCTGTTAGGTAAAGGTCCGATCCGCTCTTGGCTGTTGAAGAATGTATCCCCAACATCGGTGAAGGGTTGGGCACTGGTGGGGGGGGGAGGTGACTGGGCTTGCCAACATACGGATTCAAGGGACTCGAGCCATACAGACCTTGAGATGCTGACCCCAGGAAATGAACAGACAAGAAAATAACAAGTGAAGTGGTGTACGTACATATCCATGTCCGTATTCAAACATTAACATAAAGTGCACACACAGACGCATGCATGCACGCACGCACACACATGCACAGAACACAAACATAACACAAAATACTGTACTCGCAAGCATGCATGGACATACATACCTGGTTGTACCTCATCAAGAAAGTCAAACAAATTTTGAGAATTATGAGTTGCCTGAAGAAAAAAATGAGATAGCACGTGAAGTGGGTACTGGAAATAGGGATCATGTAAACCTACTGGTATAGATGACTCCATTGTGTCCTTGTTGCCACAGCCATAGAGAACCTCAGATTTGGTTGTTGACAACAACTGGTCTTGAAATGGTTGCGATGCTGTACTTGTTAGCAGGGGCGTGTCCCTCACAAGACCACTGGCCCCTTGATGACCGCTTTGTGACAGTACGACACTGGAGGTTGAATCGTTGACCTTGGCCGTGTGCAGTCCATTGGACAGGGATATGAGGCCTTCCGGGTTAGGAGTGACTGTGTCTGGAGACCACGAAACAGAGCTGGACATCTTGAGCTGTTCCAAGAGGTCCCGGGTGGGGCTTAGCACCTCTGGGTTGGCGGTGGAGTCCGGTAAGGGATTTGGGGTGGGGCTTCGATTGAAAGACGGAGATGACTGACTTGTGATGATGTGGAGGAAATCCTCTGAAGGTCTCTTCCCAACATCTGGAGAAAGTGAAACAGAACTGGCCCGGATGGTGGAATATGAAGAAGGTGTGGTTTGTGAGCATGTGACAGGCCCTTCAGGCGCTGATACAGACGGTCCATGAGGCATTGGGGTGTTCGAGGTAGAGGAACTGACAGGGATGTCAAAGTTGTACATGGCCTCCACAACAGGTGCTGGATACAGGGTGCCACTCTTCCCACTGAGATGTACACGCTTGCTCTGCTCACAAATCTCCTTGATCTTCTCCTGGAGCTGCTCGGCATGGAGCTTCTGTTTGGATGACCCTGGAACCGAGTCCGAACGTTGCGGCTTGCTCTGGACACCATTTACCTGTAAACCGGTCAAAGCATTAGTGGAGTTGGAGTGGGATGACAGCAACTGTTTACGCTCCATCATCACCTCGGCCACCAACGAGGAAGGAAGCTTCCCATTGTTGTGCTCCAACAACCGCTCCAACAGCTCACTCTTCTTCCCTGTCACTCCCAGCCCTCTCTCCTTGCAGGCACTCCTCAGGTGGTTCACTTTGATATCTTCCACCTTGAGCTGTTGACCATTCTCACAGGAGATCAAGGAATCAGGGGACAGCTGAGATGTACCACTCAGCGAATTATTTACACTGGCAGACTTCAGCAGGTCCATTTTAGGAGTACCACGCCCACTTTTGTCACTTTTCTTCCCATGGTGACCACCTTGCTGTGAAAGTTCTCCTAGAGCCTTCATTATGGCAGTCATCTGTTGGTCCTTGTTCCCACTAGCCGCTATCTGCGAGAGCTGCTCGGGATACTGCTGCTGTAGAAGCTGAATCTGGAGCAGTATCTGCTGCTGTTGAACAATGTAGTCATAGGGACCAGAGGGCTTGGTTGTGGTGGACGGTTTCTTCTCTATCTTCCCATGGTGGTTGGGAGGCTTGTACTCATGGAAATTGTACTTACGGACCTTACTATTCTTGGAACTGGACTTTTTCCTCTGTGGGCGGGGTGACATCACTCCTCCTCCCCTTTTGCAAAGTACAGAAGCAGACAAAGGCGGTGTGAAGCTGGACAGCACTGATGACGATGATGATACAGCAATGCTTTCTGGTGATCGCAGAATTGGAGAATCTGCCTGCAGACAGGAGAAGTCGATTGGAGAAGGGAGTGAACCGAAGGATGATTCACTAGCTTTGCGAGTTGGCATCCCTTCTTCATTTCTGTCCGTGCACGACTCCCAATCCATGTTACTGTCGTCAAAGGATATCGATAAGTCAGATACCGAGGGCGGGGAGTTGAACACACCATCCACATTGGGGAGACCACCGATTGAGTGACGTTTGGATATACAGTGAGCAGAGGAAACAGTCGTGGACTTGGATGGTTCCTGGACACTCTTGCGTCTGAGGACCTGAGCAGAGCTCCTCATAGGCTCAGAAGGAGAAGGCTCTATTTCAGGAGATTGGGAGGCTTCGTTGACATCTGATGGTTTGGCCAGTGGTATACTCTTCAAAGCCTGCACAATGCTCTCATCTCCAGGTTCCAGGATGCCTTCCTTGATGAGCTCCAGGGGTCCGGGGCGGAGGGCTATCCTCTGATTCAGATTTTCTGCCAAGTTCTTTCTTCTCAATTGATCTTGAGCTGCCTGTACTCCAGGAGCCAGTTTGGGGTCTGTAGCAAGGAAGAAGTCATGGTCAGCTCGTGCAGTCACCCACCATTACACAGGAGGTGGTCACCTTTCAGAATGTTCATGTTGACCACATCATTGAGCTGAGGACGCAGTCTTATTTTCTGCTGCAATTGATTGGATTTCTAACAAAGGAGAAACAAACACATCACATGACATCATCATCTATGGAAATGAGTAGGAGATTGCATGGCTTCACAGAAAACCAATGAAATGAGGAAGACAGTTTACAAAACCATAAAAGAGATCATTGTCATAGAAACGCACCTTTTCCCACTGCAGTTTTATGGCTTGTGATTGGAGAGCAGGGGAGGCCGGAATTGCTGAAGTAGAAAGGACACAGACTGAAGGCCACTCTACTGCTAGTGCTACAGGCACACTACCATCATGTGATACAGTGATGTTCGCACAGCAAGTTGTGGTGTACAGACCTTGTTAGAGACAGTGAAGATGACTTGTGCACACACATTCCCCACCCAGTACAAGTCATCTCAGATGTTGCACAATGCATTCGTGGTGGGACACAACTGACAGGTAATCACTCACATGTGAGTATGTTTCGGGCTATTAACTCCTGTTTTTGAGGTCTTTGATTGAGTTTCCACTCCACAGCTGTAGATGAACAAATATTGTTGGTTGACTGGTAATGAGACTACACCAGGTAGCAGAGTGGTGCGGTAAGGGGGGAGGATTCAGTTTCCAAGTTACATGTGCATGTGTTACAAGGAAGGAAAACAAAAAGTGTGCGAAGTGTACTATCAGCAAAGGGATGTGATGTCACATCAGATCACATGACAGACACATGACAGGTTTCAGTTGGTGCCAGAGAATGGCAAGTTGCATGGCTTCTGGCTTGGACCAGATCCAACAGAGAAAAAGTAGTCCATAATTTCCTTCTAACTTAGACTAATAATGGCATCACAGTAACACACATACTATTACACACACACACACACACACACACACACACACACACACACACTATTACAATTATATAATACTAATATTATGCATGTAGCTCCACTCACACACACACACACACACACCACACCACACACACACACACCACACACACACACACACACACACACACACACACACACACACATGCACACTGCATCAGAATGTAACACTATAGCCTAATGCCTGTATACCACACATACAGACAATGAATGCTTATTTATATCCTCCCACATGCCATTTGACACACCCACGTATGGTCCAACTCAGCACATCCAATGAGCGTGTACAAACGCCAAAACTCGACTCCCAAATAACTATGAACACCGAGCGCACTAATAACCGGTAGCGGTGTGGTCTCGGTCAGAAAACAAGCAAACCGCAATACACCGCTCTCGGCAACCTCATCGTCGGGGCCTCACCTAACTGAGCAGCTTGTCTTGATAGTGGCGCATCCTCTACTCCTTCGTGTAACGTTGGGAGGTCCGGGGCGAAGGAGGTAGCTCCGTCCCGCTCCAACCCTCTCCCTCTGGGTCCGTCAGAGGTCATTTTAAAAGCTATAACATGCGTATCTGGCGCGAGTCCACTACAGCAAAAAGAGAGGAAACGATCGCTATTTCCTATTAACGAGACTTCAGCAATTTTCGTCGAATAGGGTGACAATCACACACTTCGTACTTACCGAAAAGTAGTTGAATTTACTTTACAAAACAACTTGTAAATTCTGGCTTATCTTACAAAATTGTGAGCTAGGTACAGCAATCCCTTCAGGCCCAGGTACTTTTCAGGCGTGACAACTGAAGGTTACAATCGTCCTATTCAGCCATGTTGGAATTCACTATCTTCTATTTTTGCTCTCCACGCCCATCGACTAATGATAGGGAAAACCCCAATTATAAGTCAAAATGTCAACGATCGAACAAATGAGACAAGAGCAAAGAGCTCTCTTAGAAGGTGAGGTATATTTTACTTTCGAATTAAAGGGATGTGCTGATGGAGCATTGTGATCTCGTACACTTGCTCTGCTACCAGAACCAAGTGGTCTAGATCTTGTTTATCTGTTTCATCTATAGAACAAGACCAAGGCCTCGAGGAACTATCAAAAGTCTTACGCCGACAGAAAGATATGGGATTAGCCATTGGGAGAGAAGTAGAAGGACATATTGGTGAGACGGATTTTGTATGCGAGTCTATTGGAAATGAGGGGGAACTGTGTAGTTGAGATTTAATACTGCGTCTCCCAAAGTGGATTAACGTCTGTTCCAAGAGGCCTCACGACCAACCTAACGTGTGTAAACTGTGAATTATTTTCCTTTTAGATATAATTGATGACATTTCACGAGAATCAGATAAGGTACATTTGCGAATAGAAAAGACAACAGATCGAGTCAACAGATCCCGACAGCAGAGCTGTGCTTGCACCTGTGGTGAGCCTGTAGTGCCAAGATCCTACATCTTCTCTTCAGTGAAATGTACCTTTCTCCATCCTGTAGTTCCGTGGTTGATCGTTGCTCTGTTAATGGTGGTCATCATAATTATTGCTGTTGTACCATTCCATGGGAAACCATGAAATATCAAGTTTTATCCATCTTTTATTATGTACATTTATTGAAATTAATATTGCATCACTCACTATATTGTATTCCATTGAATTATTTAATGAATATTATACAGTTGCTGGGAACTTTGCAGTCCGAAATCCCTATTCAAATACTATATAGTGTTAACGGATTGAATGAGAATTGAGTATGTAATACTGAATTAATTGTCATGTTCTTGGTTCAGTCTGTGTGTTTGTGGTATCAACCACAACATCTTCACCACTGCCCGAGTCTTCAGTTGTTAGCACTTGTCCAGAGGTCTCCACGCCTCCCCTGATGTTTTTCTCACAGAATTCTTCATCACTGCTACTGGTGGCTGGAAAATCTCTGCTCGGTCCGGATCCACTCGTCCCATCTTCTTCCAACCACGTCTTCTGAACACTCAACACTTCTGCTCTTGACCTGCACTCACTGTATCTTTCTAGTAACTCCCTACGATGAAAGAAAGATGAATTGAGTGTTTTATGTGCTAAACACATCAAAAGCAATTTTGTTCACTTGTTGACAGTAAAGAAAGCATGTCCCCATTTGAACTTGGACAGGATTACCTGTGCCTTCTCTGCGAATCCTGTGAGAACCAATGTAGCCGCTAGAGCTTCGGCACAGGACAATTGACATGGCTTGCCGTAGTTGACTGGGTTAGCTGCCACAAGATATGGGAGTAAACGAGGGTAAGACCCTTTCATTTTAGGAAAGGGTGTGGTCTCAAGTTGTGCCCAAGAACAATCAATAACTGCAACCCCGTAGTCCCTCACAATGTCCCTGTCCTCGGGCGACACGCACTGCACACCTAATGGTGACAGCACTATGCCTCCAAAATGCTGAGAGAAGGACAGTTCTCGGATAAAACCAAATCGAGCAAGCTTACGACCAGTACACTTCTTAGGGTCACAATGCTTGAGGTCCTACAACCAATGGTACTTGGAGTGCACACAACGTTTGACATGTGACACTGCTCACGACATACCCACATAGCAAGTTGTATATTAAAGTCCTGTTCATTGCTGGAATCTTCGTCACTACTTCTGTCCTTCGATTGTAACCTGTTAATGGACCACAGCTGGATTGAGTTCAATCCACATAGCCAATGATACTGATAACATATCTAGCCGCTGGGGCCATAAATAGGTCAACAGCAAGTGTAGCTACAATCGGACCTCTCAATCTTGTGGCGAGTGTGCTTCTTTCTTGGCTTTACAGTCTTCTTTGTGTTTCTTTTATACATTACTTGTTCGTACTTTGAGGGTAACTTCCAGTTCAGACCCGCTGTCTCGCAAATCAGATCCAGATCAGCTGTTCTATGATCGAGTTACCGTGCCCACTTTGAATGTCGCCATTTTTCCATATATTTGGAGTGCACATAATGCTCAACAAATCAAAATTAATTGTGTGCCAATTTTGTGGTCAAGTATATACGGCCTACGTACAGGTATGTACGTACAGATCCTGTGGTCACGCCCTACAGTTCTGTACAGCTCCTGTGGTCATGTCCAACAGTTCTGTACAGATCCTGTGGTCATGCCCTACAGTTCTGTACAGCTCCTGTGGTCATGCCTGACAATTCTGTACAGATCCTGTGGTCATGTCCAACAGTTCTGTACAGATCCTGTGGTCATACACATGACTATAGTTCAACTGAGTCGACAGGATGATGGCTTGATCAGCTATTAACATTGTGTACATTAAATGTTTCGTTTTGTTCGAAAAATGTATAAGAAAGTGTTATTGTGTCTACTTTAGACATAGCAGGATCCTCGTTAAACTCTGGGTCAATGTAGAAGAATACTGGCATGTCCACCTGCGTAGGTTGGATGAAACACACTCAACAAATGGCAAATGATACAACAGATTAGTCCGAGAATACCTCTTCTCCAGGATTCAATCTTTGTTCTTCAAAACAAAAACACTACAGACGACACAGCTAATTGACACACCCACCCAAACACGAACATACCAACAACAAACCTGAATCTTATTAAAGTACTGTCCTGCATCAAAAGGTACAACGTTGTAAGTTGCAATCCCAGTGACTGTCTGACTGGTAGGGTTCTTCGCACTGTAGAAAGCCAGAGCTGTTTCCCCTGGTACAATCTGGAAACAACAAGATGGTTGAAATTTCGATCCCTCAAACACAAACCATGTACCTTAATCTCCTTCTGGTGTGGTTTGAACTGCCATTGCATCCCAGCACTTGTGCTACTTGAGAACCTAAAGCCAACACACAGTAATGCCCAACCCTTAAACCAAAGGATCGATACATTACTTACTTTATCAGAACCTCCCGGTCACGGATTGGTGACATTTGTTCTATTTTTTCACTAGCTTCTGCTTTTGATACAGTCCCTCCATACCCAGAAGCCTGAACAACCACAATGCACACGTCAGATATTGACTCCAAATTTCAGACACCAAATAATGGACTAAGGTGCCCCAGTCAGCAGTTACATGATGCAGGGTTATCAGTGTCATCCTCCAATAGACAGTATTAACTACCACAATCAGCTGATCAACCCTTCTTTACACAAACCTAGTATCACAGACCCTGGTAGGGTGTGGCATCGAATTCCGGACGTCATGATAAACCGGACGCTCGATCTCGGCGATGGAGGTAGCTACAACCTTCAAATTTACACCATCGGACAAGCACACGAATTGAACTAGGTATACCATGTTAGGGATGCACAGGCCGCTTTTCACAAAAGTTATTCAAAGAACAAAAAACTTCCGAAATAATATTATTCCGGACGGAGGTCATGTAATTCCGGACAGTGGCTTGTACGCGTGAAAGAGAAGGCTCCCGTCAACTTTTATTGGATTACCTGATAGACACATTCAAGAGCTTCTTACACTGTAATCTTCGAAAAGAATCTCTTTACGGTTATGAAGAATGGTCCCTCTACACGAATGCGCTAGATGCATCATATTCCGGACACTTTCTACAGTAAAAAGTCGATGTGATTCATCGAAAATGACCACAAAGGTCAGAAAACAGTAGTTTCTCTAAGAGTTGGATGATGAGCATCATAAAATTCTTAGAGAATACATAATCCATGGAAATTATCGACTTTGGTACCGGAAATGTACAACGTTATCAAGTTTCGGCCCGTTTTTTAAACGTTGTACATTTCCGGTACCAAAGTCGATAATTTCCATGGATTATAAATTCTCTAAGAATTTTATGATGCTTATCATCCAATTCTTAGAGAAACTACTGTTTTCTGACCTTTGTGGTCATTTTTGATGAATCACATCGACTTTTTACTGTAGAAAGTGTCCGGGATATGATGCATCTAGCGCATTCGTGTAGAGGGACCATTCTTCATAACCGTAAAGAGATTCTTTTCGAAGATTACAGTGTAAGAAGCTCTTGAATGTGTCTATCAGGTAATCCAATAAAAGTTGACGGGAGCCTTCTCTTTCACGCGTACAAGCCACTGTCCGGAATTACATGACCTCCGTCCGGAATAATATTATTTCGGAAGTTTTTTGTTCTTTGAATAACTTTTGTGAAAAACGGCCTGTGCGTCCATAACATGGTCTACCTAGTTCAATTCGTGTGCTTGTCTGATGGTGTAAATTTGAAGGTTGTAGCTACCTCCATCGCTGAGATCGAGCGTCCGGTTTATCATGACGTCCGGAATTCGATGCCACACCCTATGTACTATGCAGCAACAACTTGATATGGGTATATTAGTGCTATCCCATGGAACAGGATCTAATGGTAAGCACTAACCCATTGGTGATGTTAAGAGCATTACGAATTTGAAATACATAGCACACTTCATCAGACAGGCCTCAAGGACAGGCAACCACTAATCCCTTTCAGAACATGTGAAAGTGACACCATCGGGCACAGCTAACCTGACACAACACAAATGCTCACCTGACACAACACAAATGCTCACCTGACACAACACAAATGCTCACCTGACACAACACAAATGCTCACCTGACAATATAAACGATATAATGGCACAGCAGCGTAGGACAAACCTAAAATGCCTATTGCAATAGCACTGACGTATATCACTGTTCTCTCATTCGCTGACTGACGAAATTTTCTGATGCGTTCATGAACACTCTTGTTAAAGGATGACTGATTACGAATCCACTGCGCGCTGCTTTTATTTACCATAGGACAACCGAATAATCTCACAGTACCCACACAGTACGTCCTGCTTCCTCGAAATATCACTGAAAATAATACAGTCCTCATGGCAGCCATTTTGTAGATTATTTCTCGGTAACGCCCAACCCCAGAAGACAGATATCCCCCAAAAGATGGCCAAGAAATTCTACCAAGATTGCCAAGCAGGTGATCTGGATGCCGTAGAGAAGTTCTTATCGAGCGAGAATGTGAACGGAAACAAGATCAATGAGCTCATTTTTGACGATGGTTTGGGATTCAAGGCAACACCCTTGCACGCAGCGGTGGAAAGCGGCAACAACCAGCTAGTTCGAACGCTGTTACAACACGGCGGTAATCCCTCCATTCAGGATGGACAGAAATATACGTGTCTCATGTTGGCGTGTTCTTTAGGTAAAATCGACATAGTTCGTGTTTTGATGGACCATGGGGTAGAAATTATACCGTCCAAGTCCTCTGGATTGAAATCTACTCCTCTGCACGAAGCGGTGATGGCTAACAACGTGGAGATCGTGGAGACGTTACTCAGCGTGGAGCCGAAACTTCTGGAGCTCACAGACAATCGTAAGTGGACAGCCCTACACTTTGCCTGCCAGTATGGAAAACCCGAGGTGGCCAAGGTCCTTATCGAGAAAGGAGCTAACATCGACGCCCAGATCGACATCAGACGCACGCCTCTTCATCTCGCTGCTTTCGAGGGTTATCCCGAGTGTATAGAGCATCTTCTTGAGAAGGGTGCCGATCCGAATATTCAGAGTGAGGGGAACTGGACACCCCTCATCCTGGCAGCTCAGGAAGGCAAGACAAGGTGTGCTGAGCTGCTGCTTGGTGATCCACGCATCAACATCAACTTACGAGCCAGCAACGGACGTAATGCGCTGCACTCTGCCTCGTTCTACGGCCGAGTGGAAATTGCTCAAATGTTGATCGACAAGGGGATCGAATGCCATGTCCCAGACAAGGATAAGTGGACTCAGCTGCACCTATGCTGTCAGGAGAAACACCCTGACATTGTGAAGTGCATCCTTAATTCAGGAAAGATGGTGGACATCAATGCCAAGTCCCACAATGGCCGTACTCCGCTCCACAGTGCTGCTCTGAAAGGTTCTTCTGAGGCCATTCGCCTTCTTATTGATTCGGGTGCAAAAGTGGACGAAGCTGACAATAAAGATTGGACTCCTCTACATGTGGCGTGCCAACATGGTCACACAGCAGTTGTGGAGATCCTGATTAGAGCAGGAGCTAACCCCAACAAGCTCATATCAATGGGAAGGAATGCACTCCATTTGGCAGCATTCGAGGGTCGTTTACAGATAGCTGAAATACTTCTGGAAAACGGTGTCAAGGTGCATGTTCCTGACAAGGACTTGTGGACACCACTTCACCTCGCCACTCAGGAGGGGAAAACCCCTATTGCGCTGATGATCTTGAAAAGACGAGAGGCAAACATCAATGCACAAGCTCACAACGGACGCACTCCACTGCATTCTGCTGCATTTTACGGACGCAAGGATCTGGTGAAAGCTTTGCTAGACCATGGAGCCAACACCTTTGTACAAGATGAAAAAGGGTGGTCTCAACTACATTTGGCTGCCCAAGAAGGTCACATGGAGATAGTAGAGATGCTGGTCACCATGGGAGCACCAGTGAATGCTCAATCAGACAACCTGAGGACTCCCATCCACCTGGCCTGTATGCGTTCCCACACACAGATAGTGAGCTACCTCATCACACACTCGGCCGACCTTTCACTGAAGGACTCCAAGCAGTGGACCTGCTTGCACGTCGCATATCATCACAAGAGACAAGAGGTCTTCAGAATTCTGTTGGAGCATGGTATTCCGGTGAACGCTCAGACAGACGAGGGGAGGACTTGTCTTCACATGCTGTGTTCTCACTACGATGGCTCTCACTACTACATTGAGCAGCTGTTGGAGCACAATGCAAGTATCGGGATCAAAGACAAGGATGGGAACACCCCTCTTCATCTGGCAGCTTCCAGCAACGCTCCTGATATCGTTGATCGTCTCTTGCGGAAAGCAGCTGATGTGGAAAGTGAAAACTACAGTGGAATGCGCCCTCTCTCCTTGGGGATAGGCCACATCAATATTGTTCGTAAGCTAATTGAAAGTGGAGCTGACGTGGGGGCATGTGACAAGCAGGGTATGACCGCTCTCCATCAAGCGTGTGCTAAGCAGTCCATCAACATCAGTGTGGTCCAAGAATTGGTGAAATGCAACAAAGCCTTGGTGAACCGTCTAACCAATGCAGGCTCCAGTCCCCTCCATTTGGCCTGCCAAAGCAACAACAAGAAGCAGGTTGTTCAGTATCTCCTGGACAACGGCGCCAATGTAGATGAAGCAAACAGCGAGGGCTACACTCCTGTCCTCTACGCGGCTAGGTACGGCAGTGCTGAGGTGGTGAAGACTCTGATTGCCGCCAAAGCAGACCATAAGGCAAGATCCAAGAAAGGAGAAACAGCTCTACACATGGGCTGTTATGGAGGAAATGCTGATATTGTCAGAACAATTTTGGACTTGTCAATACCCATCAATGCTTGTGATTTTGAGAAAAGGTCTGCTCTTCTCATAGCCTCGTCTCGGGGGCATACTGGGGTGGTATCAGTCCTTTTGGAGAAGAAAGCCAACACCAGCTTAGTGACAGGAGGAGGACAGAATGCCCTTCACATTGCAAGTGAAAAGCACCATCGTTCTGTTTGTGAACTCTTGATAAAAGCAGGAGTGAACATTAAGGTACATATGCCATTCCGTTTCTTTTGTTTGATAACATTTTACACATGACGTTCTGTTTCTCGCACAGGCAAAGGACAACAAGGGATTTACCGCTTTACACACTGCAGCAGAATTGGGATTCTGTGACATTGCTAAAGACCTAGTAGCAGCGGGTGCTGTGATTGAGTGTGTTGATGCCACTGGTGCCACTCCTCTGCTGTTGGCTTGTAGGAATGGGAGGATTGACATGGGCCAGTACTTGATTGGTCAAGGGGCTAACTGTGGGAGCAACGATAATAATGGCTTCACTCCACTCATGGAATCAGCTTTAGCTGGGATCTTGGATTTGGTGACAGTGTTAGTCAACAGAGAAGTGGACATGGATGTATCCTGCTGCACCACCTTGGAGACAGCCCTCCACTTTGCAGTAGCTAATGCACACCTTGAGGTAGCCGAGTTCCTTGCCAAGCGCGGTGCATCTTTGTCCAAACAGAACAGAAGTGGGAACACGCCACTTCATCTGGCTGCCTCTCGGGGCTATCTACCTCTGGTACAGTTCTTCTTGGAGTGTCCATCTGCTGACCTGTCTCTGCGGAACACACTCGGCCAATCATTACTCATGCTAGCCATCCGTGGGTGTCACACTGGTGTGGCCAACTTCTTGATTGAGCAAGGAGCACTACTCTTCGTAGACCAATTGGAATACGCTTCTTTAATTGAGCTTGTCACATCAGAAGGGTTAGATGATGTTCTAGCAGCCATTTTAGCATCAAATGAAATAGGAGAGGCTTTAGCAGGATGATGTTTTAATGTAATTTTATCGTATTAATGATTTGTGTGTACTGCTATTTATATTTATTGCATTATAATATTATGAGTAATGGATAGATGTTGCAAAACATAATAATGTCTTCGATTAACACAGCAAATAAAACCATAATTACACATTAACAATATAATACCATGTCTGAAACAGTGAAAATGGCACTAAAAGTATATGTCATCTGATGCTATACAGTTAAAGCAATGTATACTCTGACTTTTGGGATAAACAATTTGTGAGTGCACAGTCGAGGTTAGCTGTCACTGATGTCGTATGTGTTGTGATAGTGAGACACCTCACGAACCTTGACAAAATTACATGTCTGTATCACGAGAAGAATGACCTACACAGGTGGAGAAGGTAATGAAATACTCCCACACACATGCAAACACACATCCACACACATTACAGTAGAATATTAATACTCACCATACCAAAAGTCACAAGGAAGGCAAAAGCTAGGGACAGAGAGAAGGCAATACCAGCGACAATTCCCTGAGTATCAGAGACAGCATCAATGAAGCACGCACTGATTCTCACAGAGCCTTTACCTCACCTCCTCACACAGTTCTTCCAGACCGGACCCTCCACAGAAATCACTAGCAGTAATGTCTAGACAAGTATACACCAGATACCAATAACAAGATGTACTATGTCCTTGTCCTAGCACAAGACACAATCCAAACTCACTCAAGACAGTGGCAGTCGGGATACATCTCTCAGCATCGGGCAGATTCAACACATGTATACAGGCTAGGTTGAGCTCGATGTAGAAAGTAATAAGTAAACCTACAGCCACACACACCACTATCCACACCAAAGTGAAGGACAGCAGCAGAAGAATGGACTGAAGGGGACAAGTAGTGGGAGAGGTAGCCAATACGCTTGATAGCTTGTGTCACTGAGTAACTCACAAACACACTACAGCTGTAGCCCAAACAGGTGGTTAGGATGTGGCCTTTGATGACTTCTCTAATGTAGCCAGTGGCATAGACAGCGAATACGAAGGTCAAAATCAAGGGGAGAAAGGACACACCAGACACCACTGCTATGGTGGGACCAAAGATTGCAACTCTGCTCAAAGGGAATAAAGCCTGCGGTGAAGTAGGGTACTCCAAACAAAAGCAGAAGGAGTCTTACGTGCTCTCTAGTTGAGGTATCCCTGACAAAGCCACTGCTCCTTGAGCTCCAGCTACAGCAAACCCAATCACACCTATCAGAGTCAGAGTGTGGAACACCAGGGTGGCATAAGGGATGCTTTGCCAGAACTTTGAACAACAACCAGAGCAGCAACTCCAACAAGAGGACTGGGAGTCTTCTCCATAGTGACCTGAAGAACAGAACATTCGAATTGTAACAATGACTATCCCAGTCCGGTGGCTATGGCCGGGCATTGAGTAACTGACTCATTGTCTTCAGCTATTCACTGCCAACTCTTCACTCCCTGATCAGATCTCGTGCAGATTTGAGTGACTTTGGAATGACAACACTCAGACCACAATTATTGCAAGTATGCTTCACCACAAGACAGTGTTGCCATAGCAGGTCACCGAGATGAATTGCATTAATGAGATAACACAAAAGTAATTACAGTAATTACAGATAGAGATCAATCAGTTCTGTTTAGTGAATTGTTCATTAAAAACTTTCCACAAGTTGCCAGCCTGCATATAATGGAAGGAGTATACCATGACCACGCCCATTGGGCAATTGTGATGTGACCACGCCCATTACCTTCTGACTTCCTACTCCTGGGCACATAGCTAGGGTCTCTGGAGTGGCACTCACAATAGCTTCTAAAGTCTGATAGAGGTACCTCCATCACTGGATGCACTGACTGGTTCAGTCACACAAAGTTACCTTCAAGTTGCTCAGTAATGTGGAAGCATCCGTTTTATTCACCTTTCTCACACTTGACAGGCACTCAATAGCCTACATTGATAGGGCTTCAGTGTAAAGTTCACAGAACAGGACAAAGATAATCGCCATGGTAACACCACCCTTGAACTCAGGTCACTATCAAGTTTCTCCTTGAGAGCATCAGGCGGTTTGTGCTCAAAGGCCTTGTACATCTCCAGATAGTGAGCAGCCTCTTCTGAGCTGAACAAGATCAAATACAGACCAGCACCTGGTCGTTGAGTAGAACTTGCATAGGACATTACTGCCAAGTAATATTTGGAGAACAAGCCATGTACAGACATGTTAGGTGTACAGACACGTTAGGTGTACAGACATGTTAGGTGTACAGACATGTTAGGTGTACAGACATGCTCTGTGTACAGACATGTTAGGTGTACAGACATGTTAGGTGTACAGACATGCTCTGTGTACAGACATGTTAGGTGTACAGACATGTTAGGTGTACAGACATGCTCTGTGTACAGACATGTTAGGTGTACAGACATGCTCTGTGTACAGACATGTTAGGTGTACAGACATGCTCTGTGTACAGACATGTTAGGTGTACAGACATGTTAGGTGTACAGACATGCTCTGTGCACAGACATGTTAAATGTACAGACATGTTAGGTGTACAGACATGCTCTGTGCACAGACATGTTAGGTGTACAGACATACTATTACAAGTTGTACAAACAACCAGACGAACCTCCATGCTAAGACGAGAGTGAGGTCACTCAGTATGGCAATTTTAGCCAAATCACTCAATACTCTTTGGCAATCTTTCTATAGAATTATGTAAAATGACGTTCAAAACTGTCTTCATCAATTGGCAAACAATAATAATGACAAATAAACATACATTATTTATAATTAATTCAATATAAAAATCAATTGAATATTAGATTCAATGTGATGCTGGAACTCACAGAGTCAACCAAAACAAGCAGTAATCGAAGTTCAAATTTCTTCCCCAATTGTCTAAGCCTTTCATGTATGTAATGTGGCTTCAGAACGTGGTACCTGCAACTAAACAACAGCTTGGCTCATTGATATAAACTGCTCACCACAATAGCTACGCAGTGCTCAGTACCTCAGAAACAATGCACACGTCGTTCGCCCGAGGATGAAGTCCGGAACTATATCATCCACTTCCCAAGGTACATTCTTCACGTATGTCATTAAAGGGTTGTTGCGCTAAGTGTGAAGATACGAACTGTCAGTTGCAGACAAACTCAAACCATCACAGCAACCCTGAACAAGACTCTACCTGGACGGGATTAACAGTGATGGCATGTGGTCTGAGTTGCGTGCTGGCTCCTGAGTAATTCACATCACTGGAAGATCCAGGAAGCGTGGTACCGGGTTCTGTCCCAGACGATGGAGATGGACGTCGATTGCTAGAGCCCATCTCAGTTGAATATGTTTTTCTCTCTGCATCGCGTCCAGTATTGATGTCTCCTAGATGCGAATCTGCAGAAGTCTTGTTCCTGAACAACAAAAGTCGGTCATGAACTCGAATATCTTCTTCCTTTTGAATATCTTCTATCGTGGGTAAAGTAAACCGTCCTCGTTTAGCCATCACACTACCGGCGGTAGAGTACATGTAGCAGCCATTTTGTAAATTGCCCAATGCAAATTGGCACAGCACCGTAAGCTAAGATGGCCGCCAGTCGTACTCCGGGGTGCTCTCACAGCAAGACGACGCTTGCCTCCAGTGGAACTGAAGAGATTACAGTACGTTGGATCGTGTTGTATGAATGGTGTGTGTGTGTGTGTGTGTATGTTTGTGTGTGTGTGTGTGTGTGTGTGTGTGTGTGTGTGTGTGTGTGTGTGTGTGTGTGTGTGTGTGTGTGTGTGTGTGTGTGTGTATGTTTGTGTGTTGTTAGGTTATGTGACGCATTCCTTCAGGTTTGTGTGGAGTGTGGACTTACTGTACCTTCTAATAAACTCACCATGGATGTATTTTCCCAAGGAACATTGCGCATGAGAAGTTTTCATGGGTGAGTACTGTCTTTGTTTTGATTCTGCACACATGAATGTTTTTGTCTTTGGCTTTAGTTCAGAATTCGATCAGAAACTACCCTCAAAGCTGAAGGTCTAGTCCTTGTGCTTCCTCTCAGAGTGTGTTCAGGCTTTTCAACCGCCCTATCTCACATTACAGGCTTCCATTGGTAGAAATGTTGTCAGATCATGTGAAGTGTTCACACTGGGCCAACACACTCAGACAAATGTACACAAGGACTTATTTGTACTTTGTACTTTTGTATGTTATGGCATCTCGTCTTGCCGTTCATGTAGATTCGACTGTTCTTATACAGCATCTACTACAGTGAAGTGGGCTATCGTCCCACCACTAAGGAGAGAGCGGCTATAATAGCATGGTGAATTGTGTGTGTGTGTGTGTGTGTGTGTGTGTGTGTGTGTGTGTGTGTGTGTGTGTGTGTGTGTGTGTCAGCTACTCCAAGCATTTCATATGTCAGGTACATACACCAAGAATGCATAAAGGAAGGAAAAACCCTCACATTAAAGGAAATATGTGTAAGCCACCGCTATACATTGGGCTGACCAGGTAGATGTGTTGAGCATGGTTGTTTCTACAGACTCGATTAGAGGTCAGACCATCCTTGGTTACCAAGGTCCTGAAGAAGTTGAAAGGAGCTGGTGTCCTGCAGAATACTGCCCATCGCTGTTCTGCTGTGAGCCCTCAAATACTCTCGACTGTGCCTTGTAGTTCACTGCACTCTGCACACACAGACACCAGAGGAGATATTTGATGCTTTAGTTTGTGAAAGATTGGGAAAGAGCACAATTGAAGAGAAGCAGCGCATTAGAGAATTCTGTGTGAGGTGAGCCATCATGATTGGTGCGCACCGTAGCCAGCAAGTGGTATTTGCTCCTCCATCTGAAGGTTATTCCGGGCTCTTGCAGAGTCAAATGGGCCATTTACAGCTGTGAGGAAGTGAGTGCTAGAGTTGTTACTGTCATGTGATCATTGATATCTTAGCTGGTTCCAATGCAGTCACTGTACCTTTCAAGAGGGAATCTTTTATGTTGTGATGGAGCATTATGTGAGTGGTGTGGGTGTGTCAACATTAATGGAAATAATAATTATCGCAGAATAACATTTCCTGATAATAGAAATATACTTCCCTCAAGCCTCCCCCTGTAAGTTGTTTGTTGTTGTTGTTGATGTTGTTGTTGGTTTTCTACTACTGTATGTTCTGATATACCAGCCCACCACTACCCGCTATGTCAGCCATATTAAAGGAGAACTTCTCAAGAAAGCACAAAGTGTTCCCTATATTGGTAGGCTTCTGTGTTTGGACCTATTGGGTATGTGCGTCTGAATGTGTGTGTGTGTGTGTGTGTGTGTGTGTGTGTGTGTGTGTGTGTGTGCGTGTGTGTGTACATGTATGTATCTCAATCCTAATACCTATAGTACCGGTATACCTCCACAGACTCGAGTGTGTGTACTGCTGGCAAAGTATGTCGTGTCCTTGATGGTATTCTCAAGTATATGGAAATTTCTGATCCTCCAAGAACTGCTGAAGACTTGTCCCCACTTGATGTGGTTGGTTCCGTGTGATGAACTGACATATTCTGGTTTGTCTAGTTGGGCTCTCTGATCTCCAGCAGTGTGGGGATCGTACAAAGCTGATATCAAAAGTGTCACAACTTCCTGATAATGCTGCTTTGCAGTTGAGCAAAGAAGAGGAAATAGCTGCACAACTCCTCAAAAAAGGTATCCGACCGGACCTCATTATCAATTGGCCTTCTTCACTGAGTGAACTCTTGGACTTTTCTCAACAGGGAGATATCACAGTAAGGTTCCATACTCTATGTCTTGTTGAGTTTGCTTTACCCTGTATTCGTGTGTAAAGGAATGTGGAGAGCAACTCACCGAAGAAGATTTAAGCTCAGGAGAGGAAGAAGAATATCTTGTTACACAAAGTGAAGTGAGTCAGGAGCAAACAGTTTGTCTCAAGAGAAACGTTATACTCGTCTGTTTACATCCTTATTAGTCTGAGGAACGCGAGAAACTTTGGGAGAAATGTGTACCGAAATGATCAGTATATACAAGATGACGCCAAACGGGAACTAAACGCAAACGACTAGAAGCAGTTTGTGACGAGAGGAGGCAGGGACGGAGGAATTTGGAGAGGATGGTTATAAAAAAGAACCTTAGAGTGTTAAAGAAATCGCATCCTCTCACTGTTGTATTGGAATCTAAATTATTAAAGGAAGCTCTTCTCTTTCAGTCCACATCGATTCTTTCGTTATGTAAGTGTCTAAGGACCTCACTAGTCTAGTATCTGTTGATGGTACGGGAGATCAATGATTGATTCTTATGCTTCGGCAGACCCAAACGAAGTTGAATCTCTCTGTAAAAGTTACGATGAAGTAGCTAAAGCGCACGGTTGTCTGGGTGTTCTGTGTACTAACCAAGGTAAGGGCTAGCGGAGGAGTGGGTGCATATTATATAGGCGTACGCGAACGCGTTCTGACGCGGACTGTGCGCCGCATGTATTTGTTCTAAGGTTGTGTCGACATCCTGCTGCTCTTGTATGGGTGTACTTGCTATCTGCAGAGGACGAGGTGCTGAAGTACCTGGTATTGGTAACCGGATGTATCAATGTGGCCAGACTGGGTGAAGCGGAGATCTATCGTCTCACTCAAGTCTCTTTTATTGGACTGACCTCCAGTTCAAAGTCCACTCATGTCACTGACCTCGCCAAGCTGCTCTCCAGTGGGCACTTCTACTTCAGTTTCCCTGGAGATTCGGACTCCTTTAGTCTCACAACCAGTGCCCAGCAACACAGTATGGAACCTGTATCCGACTTCACATGGTGAGTCTGTGATGGATGGTAGTAGTGACTGTGATGGATGGTAGTAGTGACTGTGATGGATGGTAGTAGTGACTGTGATGGATGGTAGTAGTCTGTAACAACTGTTTGTCTCCCTTGCTTGCAGGAACCGCTCTATGCTTCGTTACCTGACAGATTTTGGTGTGTCTATAGGGGACTGGTGTTTTAAGATAATATGTGGCAGTGTTGAACTGAAGACTGTGTATGTTGGAGCTGAACAGGTGAAAGCTGTGTTGTTGTCTCGTTTGAGCTGTGAAAGAGCTGGTACAAGGTTCAATGTCAGAGGAGTAGACGATGAAGGACATGTGGCCAACTTTGTGGAAACTGAACAGGTTTGTTTGTGTGAATGTGCAAGTGACATTTAACGACTTGTAGTTTGCTCCAATCAACAGGTTGTGTATCGTGATGATGCATATACATCATTTGTTCAAATTCGAGGAACTCTTCCTGTGTTCTGGGACCAGTCCAGCACACCAGTGAGAAAGACAGTTTGTAAAGATCTTCTCTGTTGCTATGTCCTTCCATGCATTTGTAGGGTAGGGGAAGCGTTACATTATCAAGAGGATTTGAATGTAGTCATCCGGCTTTCGAGAGGTTTGTTCATCATCTACATTGCAGTCTTAGTCATTGCTGACCCTATGTGTGTGTCCGCAGGCACTGTGCTCGCCTGGTGGAGAGGTATGGCCAGCAGATGTTCATCAACCTTTTGGGCAGTAGAGGCTCCGACCAGCTCCTGTCTGAGGCCTATCAGGTATAGATTCCTGGTGTGAGGTAGACTACATTGGTGTGTTGAGAACAGTGTTTGATCTACACTCTCAGGACCACTATGACCAGAGCTCTCATAAAGATCACATTGAGCTTGTGTCCTTTGACTACCATCGCCATGTCTCTTCCAGTAGTAAATTGGATAAAATGATTTCTCCGCTCTACAAAAAAACAGAAGGCTTTCTGCAAAGGCATGGACTCTTCTTCTGTCAGAAAGGCATCATTGTCTGGTGAGTTTATAGCTTTGGATAGCTTGTTTTGACTGTGAGTGTAGCCTCTGTCTCTGGTTGGCAGCAAGCAGAGTGGCACTCTCCGCACCAACTGTCTGGACTGCCTCGACAGGACCAATGTCACACAGACCTATCATGGCATGGAAGTGAGATTTCGGTTATGTCACCATAGTAACCACATGATGCTTCCATGTTGAATTAATTAACAGATGCTACGAGTTCAACTGAAGTTGTTGGGGATCGAAGAGAAGATGTATCCGAGGTTCATGGATGCTTTTACCTCCTGTTGGGGGAAGAATGGAGATAGCCTCAGTTGGATCTATGCGGGGTCTGGTGCTCTGAAGAAGACATCAAAGGTATTGGTATTCCAATCCTTGATCAGTTAGTAAGCTGTGGTGGTGTTTTATTTACTGCTTATGTTCACACTCAGTTAGTAGACAGTAGCAGGTCGGTTCAAAGAGCCATTCAGAACAAATTCAGCGACAGTTCCAAGCAAGAGGCCATCAACAAGCTGCTCTCTAGTTATGCTTATCTTGGAGAATTGGGAAGACAAACTCGTTCTCTTTTGTCTGCAGAAGATGCTTTCAGTAAGTTTGTGTGATTTGGTGATTATAGTATCTTCAGATATTATGATCACCATTGCACACCCTCACAGCTGCGGTGACCTATCGGAAGTCACTAATTGAACGGTTCACACAGTATACCAGACCCGAACCTTGCCGTGTTGCCGTGGGAACCTGGAATGTTAACGGTGGCAAACATTTCAGAAGTATAGCTTTCAAACAGTCTTCACTCATGGACTGGTTGGTTGACCCTTACAAGGACCTTCTCAAGGTAAGCCAAGTAGCATGCTGTCCTCCGTATTATCATGGCAGCAACTTCCTACTGTAGGCTGCTGACAGCCCAGTTGATATATTTGCCATTGGATTTGAGGAACTTGTTGATCTTAAAGCTTCATCTTTGGTTCATACCAGGTGAACATGTGTGTGTGTGTGTGTGTGTGTGTGTGTGTGTGTGAGTTCACATCTGTGTCACATGACTATCATGTGATTTCATTTTCCTTGAACAGTTCCACCAATAGAAGGGAGTGGGGAGCAGAGCTGGAGAGAATCTTGTCTCAGAACACCTCTTATTTACTGTTGACTGCTGAACAGATGGTCGGGATATGTTTGTATATATTTGTTCGTCCTCATCTTGTTCCTTTCATAAGGTCAGTTGGTGGTGGTCTGTCACTCTCTGGTAGTGATACACTCATGGTCTCTTTCCCCTTAGAGATGTGTCCGTCTCAACAGTGAAGACCGGGCTGGGAAATAGAGCTGGGAACAAAGGAGCTGTTGCCATTCGCTTCCTCCTCCATGGAACGTCTGTGTGTTTTGTTTGTGCACACTTGGCCGCTCATCAGAGCCATGTGCAGGAGAGGAATTCAGACTTCCAGGAAATTGTCAAAAAGATATCTTTCAATTTTGTGAGTTATTCCTTTCACCTGAGAAGAAACTTCAGTCAATTGATCTTCAGTTCTGCTCTATAACTAGGACCACACTCTGGACACACAAGATTATGTGTTCTGGTGTGGAGACCTCAACTATAGGATAGACCTGGGCATTGAGGAGTGTAAGGCTAGTATTTCTTCCAAAGCCTGGGGCAAGTTGAGCACAAATGACCAGTTGAACAAGGAAAAGAAAGCAGGACGTATTTTCCAAGGTTTTTCTGAAGGTGTTTTGTCATTTGCTCCAACCTACAAGTATGACCAGTTTTCAGACGATTACGACACAAGTGAAAAAGGGAGAATTCCTGCTTGGACAGACAGAGTGTTGTGGAAGAGAAGACGACAGGTAGAATACAGTCTCTTCCCCAAGCTTCCTCCTGTGCCATTTGATCCAGATGTGGGTCTCCACCCAAGTGATATCCTCATGACCTATGGAGAAGACTTGAAGACAAAGCAGCCTTATTGGAACCCAGGGAAGCTGATGTTCTATGACAGAGCAGAACTGAAGACCTCTGACCACCGGTGGGACTGGTCAGTTTGTTTGCCTTTCATCATTGAACATTTATAATCTCTTGTTTCAGACCAGTGATTGCCGTGTTTGACATTGAGGTCCTTCAATTGAAGAAGAACGAGTACTTCAAGGTGCGAGGAGAGGTCCTCAGGGAGCTGGGACCAGCCGATCAGACCATTGTCGTGTCCTCAGTAGACGGGAAGGAGATTGATACTCCCTGTTTACTTAGGGAGGTGATGAAGTTTGGTGGGATTGTGTTGATGAGGTGTGTTAGTGTGCTGTGATGGGATGGGGAAGGAGGGGGGTCAACAGTTACTTTTCTCCAGAGAGACCAAGGGTGAACATGAAATAACATTGCATGATTCCAGAGGTGCTTTGGAAGCCTTGTCTCTGGATGGCAAGGAGGTGGGACCATACCTGTGATCTGTTTGAGTGTTTGTTCATTCGAATATCCTCTTGTCCTTCTGCTAGTGTAATGAGGTTACATTGAAGGTGCGTTTGAGGACTCCTGTGAAGGTGGATAGTCTGTCTCCGGCGCTATCTCCAGTACCAGATAACACCTTACAAGGGTCCAGTTATCTCAATATATCCGAAACATGTCCTGAACCAGAGGATGAGCCCATGGAGCGTAATTACTGGAATTTTGACACGGACCTCATCCAGGATTCATCAGACGAGGAAGGAGGGACAGTTCATGATGTGATTGATGATAGTGATGATGATGGTGGTGAAGGAGACGTTGATGAGGATGGGGATATCGATGGAGAAAATGATGATTTTGATGATGACTGTGGATATGATAGCAATAGAAAAGATTGTAACATCACTGGTGAGGACAACCTTGATGGTGATACTGAATATGTGAAGCAGACGATTCCAAGCGAATGGCAAACAGTGGAAATACCACAATCCACTGTCGTGAACAGATGTCCTGTAGAACCACCCAGGCCTGTACCCAGAGGAAACTCTACTGACATCCCAGTACCACCTCAAAGAACACAGACCGATAGTGTGGTGAGCAGTCTGTTTTGAGTGCATAGTAGTATGTCTTCATGTAACCCGCTCCATTGCCACAGGTAAGAGATTTGCAACATGCCCCTATTCCCATGAGGACATCTTCAGAAAATGTCAAGAAGAGTCCTCCCCCACGACCCTCCCCTCCTGGGCTGGCAGTTGCTAAACTCACCACTCCTGGAAGGGTCTCTCCACCTCCCCGACCCCCACAACCATCCAGGCCTTCACGACCTCCTCCACCTAAACAACCTTCAGTTTCCAAACTCAAACCAAGTAGACCTCCACAACCTACCACCACTCCAATGACATGAAGTTAAACTGTTATTACATTATTGTTGTGAGGGTATGCTAGCGAAATAATTGTTTCTATATATAGCATATGATGTAATGTTCCTGGGCGGAAATGTTTGGTAATCACGTGAAGGCGGTTAGTGATCAAAGACGATCTAACTGAACAACTTTGTTCTTCGAAACAACGGATATAACTTGTGTTTCAATCACCGCCAACTATGGTGAACTTAAAAGCTCTTTTAGGTAAGTTCACGTACACTTAGCCTAAACCCAGAAAGACCTCCACTTGGTTGTCAAATCGAGTCCACGAGTCGTAGTTTGTTTATTCGATCCAATTCTCCGCCTCCCGTAGATACCGTGACCGAGAAGGCCACTTATGAACCAGATATCGCGTCCATTATGGAGTACGTGGAAGAAGTGAAGAAACTGAAGGGCTCCAGGTAAACACTTCACTGGTTATTCGTTAGGAAGGGCTTGGGAATCTATGATGTTTGTTCCATCTAGATTGAGAAGTGCCTTGTCAGATTTAAGGAAGAAATTAACTGAGGGGAATCAATTCAGCGTTTGTTTGACCTTAGAAGTAATTGATTTCGTGATGAAGAACTGTTCGATTGAAGTTAGAGATGAGATCCTTGGAAGAGAGTTCCTCAGTGCAATGAAGAATATAGTCATTGTGAGTGGCCGGCATTGTTCGGCTCTTTTCTGTATGTATTAAAGTGTGGAATACTCATCAGATCAGGTCTATTGTCTGGAGCAGTGCTCATATACAAACTAAATACATGGAATCAACACCCATTAGCATATCAACATAGTGCCAATAGGTGCCTAAAAGTGCCTATTGGCATGTAGGGTCCTACCAGCTGAGAACTTTGTTTGCTGATTGAACAAGCCCCCGTTGGGCTAAGACCTAAACAATTTCACATTTGGCCTCTCAAATGTCAGCTGTGAGGGGTGGGGTGTTGGTTAGGATTCGGGTGGGGTGTTGGTTAGGATTCGGGTGGGGTGTTGGTTAGGATTCAAGTGGGGTGTTGGTTAGGATTCGGGTGGGGTGTTGGTTAGGATTCGGGTGGGGTATTGGTTAGGATTCGGGTGGGGTATTGGTTAGGATTCGGGTGGGGGTCAGGGCTTCAGGGGTTGTTTCACCTCGGTACCCAACCCTCGGCTAACAGCAACCTAGTGATACAACTATCTTACAAGTGTTGTTTTCTTCAATTGCTCAATAGGAATCCACTTCGGACCGTGCAGTGAACCGTGTTTTGGAGTTACTGGCAGAATGGAAGTCTGCATTTGGCGGGGAGAGTGAATACTCTGCTGTAGTTGAGGTGTGCCAGGAGCTGAGTCAAATGGGCATATTCATGCCACAAGTGCAGATCAGCGCTGCTTCATATCTTGAAAAACCTCCAAAATGGATGGAAGCACAGCGGTGCTGTCAGTGTAGAACTGAATTCAACAAGCTGATGGGTAGAGGAAGGGTGAGTTTTACTCTTAGAATTATGTAGATTGTATGTTACTTGTTACTCTGCTTTGAAGCATCATTGTCGCAACTGTGGAAAGAGCTTCTGTCACGACTGCTCGTCCAAGTCCCATCCTCTCCCTCGGTTTGGTATCGAAGAACCTGTTAGAGTGTGTAATTCTTGTTACATACAACTGAAGAGAGGGTGAGACGGTATGAATCTTATTGCAATGGGATCCTTTAAATTCTGTATACTTCTTCAGGGATCCCGGGTTGTCCACTACTGCTGTGTCCACCCCAAGGAGTGAGGGACTTCCCCAAGAGTATTTAACGAGTGCTTTGGCCAAGGAGTCCCAGACCTCAACTCGCAGTAATGATGCTCAGTTGAAAGAGCAGGAGGAGCTGGAGCTGGCCATTGCCATGTCCCTTAACGACCAGGATAACAAGCAGATAAAGGTCTCTTCCACGAAGTCACCCCCAAAGTCTTCATCTACCAGCACCAGTCATCAGCCAGAGGTCCAACCAGCGCCGTATTCCTCCATTAGCTATGGGCAGGTGAGTTACACAGTGCACTTATGACACATTGTTTTTAACAACTTAAAAATTTTGTTATGATTTTGTTTTGTCTAGATTCCGGAGGATGAAGGATCAGACTCAGCTGTGAGTGCTTCAGATGACAGAGTTTACACTTACCACAATGTTGATGTGCCTGTTGATCTTTTTCAGTTGTCAAAGTATCTTGACCGCAGTTATTGGGAACAGCGTAAGAAACAACAAGACGAAGATCAGTTGGCTGAAAGGGGGACCATGGTATCTAATACCTCTGATGTTGGGCCTCTTCCTATTTTGGCTGCCAATACATCAATCACTAAACAGGACAATCCCATATTGTCCAGCATCAAGAATACTCTGGACTTGTTTGTGAAGAGAATGCAGGAAGTGAATGCCTCAGGACGCAGCATTGCTACAGATATATCTGTCCAATCCATGTTTCAGACCCTGACTGCCATGCACCCTCAACTCCTGGGACAAATAGAGCAGCTTAGTCAAGAAAAGCAGAGGCAACAGGATGTCTTGAAGAAGTTGGATGACGTCAAAGAGGCTAGAGTGTCTTTGGATGCAATGAGACGCCAGCATCAAGAGAAACTGAAGCAACAGCAAGAAGAAATGATGATGCTAGCACGTATGCAAGTAGAGCAGAAGAGAGCTCTCCTACAACAACTGAAAGCAGAAGAGTCGGCTTTTCAGGATTTGCTCAAGCAACGTAGGCAAGAGGAAATGTCAGTGCAGCAGAGCCTGTATCAGCAGCAGATGTACAAACAGAAGGAAATGGAGTCTCATATGAGACAAGCGTATGAGCAGCAGTTGCTAGAGAAACAGTTTGGTTCAATGAATGTTACTGGCATGCCAGGATCCTATCATCAGCAGGAGCAACAACTACAGCAACAACAACAACAACAACAACAACAACAACAACAACAACAGTTGTTTGGAGTCAATGTTAGTGGACCTCCATTGTACCAAGAGAATATGTTACCATCATCAACCATGGTACAACCTCCCTACCTGCCTCCTCTGGATAACCCCCTTGAGAGTGGTCAGCCGTCTAGTCTACAGCCCCAGTCCTACCCACAACCGCAGTCATTCCAACAGCCATCGTCTTTGCAGCAGCTTACAGCATTCCAGCAGCCTCCATCTTTCCAGCAAACACAGCCTCACCAGTTGCCACAATTCACCCAGGAGGGTAACTTGGGATATTCTGTCCCAGCGTCTGTGGGCAGTCAATATTTGGCTCCATTGGGAACTAGTGGGTATGGAGGAGTACCCAATAGTAGTCCGATGCCAAGAAGCGATCGCTCCATGTCTCAGAAGTCTGTTGAGCTAATTTCATTTGACTAGTTTTTGACTAGCCCCTGTAATATTCTACTTATTTGGATGATGTACGTACATAATTACTTGCAATATTTGAATATAACTCATGAGTTTATTCCTAATTCATTCCCATTTGAACTAAGGGTTTGTAGTACAGCTTCCCCGCGAGCATGCTATTGATATACACGAGTGACTGATTCCTGCAGTGGCCGATAGGTCGGTAGAATGGAGGGTCGCCTGAAGGTAATTAAATACGTGGGTGGTCTGACCAGCGTTTCGATGATAAATCGGAACCGGGAGTGAAACTGTCCCCCAAGATGGCTGCTGTTGACGCTCATCAGCCTCCAAGTTTCAAAGAACTAGTGAGTCTTCATTGTCAGTATTATTGTCTACAGTGAACGTGCCCATACTGTAGCCTGTACTGTACGTGAATTGTTCTAGGGAGTTACTGATGTTCTGTGTGAGGCGTGTTTAGAGTTGGGATGGAAAACTCCTACCAAAATTCAACAAGAAGCTCTTCCTCTTGCTTTGAAAGGTATTTTATTTCCCTTTCTATTTGTATCTGACCTAATCTATTTCGTTAAACATACACAGGTCGTGATATTATTGGGTTGGCAGAGACGGGTTCTGGAAAGACTGGAGCATTTGCTTTGCCTATATTGCAAGGCCTTCTGTCCTCACCGAGTGGCCTATTCGCTTTGATACTCACGCCAACTAGGTGAGTGTTACAACTGTCCACTGAGGTACATATCTACATATAAGGCTTTCTGCCTTCAGAGAACTGGCCTTTCAGATATCAGAGCAGTTTGAAGCGTTAGGATCCTCAATTGGTGTTAAATGTGGTGAGTGATTTAGGCTTCTTAAATACTCTCAGTACAGAATACACTGTTCTTTTTGATTTTAGCTGTGTTGGTGGGAGGCATGGATATGATGTCTCAAGCCATTGTCTTAGCCAAGAAACCCCATGTTGTCATAGGTTTGTGGAACTCTGACTGAATTGCTTAGCTGGAAATACTAGCAGGGAGTTCATTTGGTGGGTTGATGGATACTGCAAGTGGTTTAATCCCCAGACCATTTCGGACAATGCTGGTAGTTGTACTACCATTCTTCTGAAATTTGAGTTCCAGCTGATATTTCCAGCTGTGCAAATGTAATTTAATTATCTTGTGTACACTACTGATGGCGAATGGTGTCACCAAATATTTCACTGTGTATTTTATCAAAACCCAGCTACCCCTGGTCGTTTGGTAGACCATTTGGAGAACACTAAAGGCTTCAATCTGCGATCTCTAAGATATCTGGTGATGGACGAAGCTGACCGTATACTTAATATGGACTTTGAAGTGGAGGTTTGTTCACTACATTTGTGTGCGTACTTGTTCACTAATGACTGAGACAATGGTGTCATGCTATCATTGTGGTTGTCAATCCAGGTGGATAAAGTGTTGAAGATAATACCGAAGGAAAGGATGACTTATCTTTATTCTGCAACCATGACCAAAAAGGTTCAGAAACTGCAAAGAGCTTCACTGAAGAATCCGATTAGAGTAGAGGTCTCCAGCAAGTGCGTTTGAGGATGTCTTTCTCTATCCTGTAGTCACATCTATTCTTCAACGGCAGGTACCAAACTGTTGATAAACTTTTGCAAAGTTACATATTCATACCAAGTAAACACAAGGTACGTGATGTGGCAACCTAATGGTGTGCACCTTTGGTTACCATGACAACTTTTTCATTTCAGGATTGTTATTTGGTTAGCATACTCAATGATCTCTCGGGTAATTCGTTTATGGTGTTCTGTGGTACCTGTAACAATGTACAAAGGTTAGTTAATGTTGGTCACTCAGTCAGGAATGATCTCTTTTAATGTGTGTGGTCTTATTCACAGGACCACTCTGCTGTTACGCAATCTGGGGTTGAATGCTATTCCTTTGCATGGGCAAATGAGCCAGGCAAAGAGACTTGGTGCTTTAGACAAATTTAAGGCTAAAACACGCTCCATTCTTGTAGCCACAGATGTTGCTAGCAGAGGACTGGACATCCCGCACGTTGACGTTGTTGTAAACTTTGATATTCCAACTCACTCCAAAGACTATATACATCGAGTGGGTCGCACAGCTCGAGCAGGAAGATCAGGGAGATCCATCACATTTGTAACCCAGTGAGTACCTGTGATTTATTGGGGCGTGTTTATAGTTGTGTCTGTGTGTGTGTGTGTGTGCGTGTGTGTGACTGAATATAAGTGTCTGGCTTTCTTAGGTATGATGTTGAACTGTTTCAGAGAATTGAGTTGTTGATTGGTAAAAAGCTTCCTCTGTATCAAACTGTTGAAGAAGAAGTAATGGCACTAATGGAGCGTGTTGGTGAAGCTCAACGATATGCTAAGATGGTTTGTGATGTTCTATTTTATTGAATGTGACTCAATCATGTTAATTTTTTAATGGCATAGGAAATGAGAGATATAGATGATAAGAAGAAGGGCAAAGGACTTAGGAATTACTCACAAGATGCGGACCACGACGATATACCAACAGCAAAAAGATTACAGCCTTCATCAAAATCAAAGGGGAAAAGAAAACATTAAATATAACAAACAAAATTATTTCATGTTTGGGCCAAGCTTCATCCACTTTGGCGTTTTTCTTTCTTTTGTTGTACTTGAATCATGATCAGTGAGATGTGGCATTTCCTCTAACTTGCATGTACTATCCACTGGTTCTGTGTGGTCACTAGTGTGGTATCTTGTGGAGCAGTCTGGGTGAGCTTCAGCTGGCTGTCTAAACTCACAGACAAAACCTTGTAAAGAAGCAGTGGAATATGTTACATGGTCATTCCCTTACCTGGAGTGACTCAGGACTCTGTCCCTCATTTCCCTTATCATCTTTATGTCTGCCAACTCCATTGATAATGACCTCTTACACAAGTAGAAACCTTATCAACCAAATACACACTATGTCAATAACACAATAGGTTCTCCAAGAAGGAATAATAATATCACCATCAGAAGGTGGATCATCTGTGGCAAAGTAGATTACAGCAGCTGGAACAAGTCCTGCTTCTTCCAACGTCCTTTTACCTCCTCTGAGAACAGACTTTGGAGGACTTGTGTACAAGTGAAATTTCACGTTTGGGTTATCCAAGTGCTCATGGATAAACAGAACAATAGCTCGTACTAGAGGCAAAGACATTATACACTCATATACACTTGACAAAAACTAAGAATGTACTTGTGTCTGCACACTTACATGGATCATTTGCCTCAAATATTGCTTCTAAAATCCAACCATCAGGAAATTGAGTACGTATGACAGCCTACACACATTATATTACCATAGGTACAGGGTAAAAATAGAAAGAAATAGTACAAGCACACACTGTACCCTTTTATACTTGTCCTCATCTGGTTTGGAGCACTGCCTCATGGACTGCGTCCTCAGAGGAGAGTCTTCCAATGACTTGACAGAGTCCGTCAAGTGTCGCTGCATCAGGACCACATCACTAGGGGTGACATCAAAGAAAGAATTAGGCAAATCTTCTTGATATGATTCTTGAATAGAAGATTTATGATAAACAGCAAATTCTCTTTGAAATTCTTCCTTGGGAGAGATGACTAAATTTGGTTGGTTTGTCTGAGAATCTGTAGTAGGATGGTTCATTAAACTGTCCGGCACAGTCATTGTAGGTGCAACAACGTCATCTTTGCTTCCACCAGAAACAGACAGTTGGCTACTGGTGTCCATCTTATCCGTTAAAGAAAATGTTTCGTCTTTATCTCCAAGGACATGCACTCTGGAAAATACTGTCACATGATTATCATGTGATATAATTCTTTCATTTTGAACATACCTAAGTACTGCTTTCCCCGTGGAAAGTCCTAAATCACTTAGCGTCGTCTTCTGAAGTACATCAAACCCAACAAAACTCTGCCTCATGTACACAATGGAAAGACTCTCCCCGATATCCTTTAAGTTTCTAAAGATCATACTTTGGGTAATGATAGTCGAGCTTATACCGAGAGAAACACTCACGGCAATCCACTGGAAACTACGTCCATCAATGTAGCTGTGTTAGGATGGTCCCTTTCAACTCTATCACTTGATGGTAGCTGCAATGCTATAGAAATGACAGAGGGTAGCGAATCTTTTCCTGAACTAATCCTCTGAACAGCTTCCAGGTGGGCCTTGTTTGGAAGGTTTGAGTACAGAATAGGCACTGAAAGGTCAAGAGTAGTACGGCCATGCCTGAAGAAGACAATATATTATAATATAGATTTTATCTTATTTTACGATAAAAACCATAGGATAAACCTACTTCAGTACATACTCCGATGGATTATAATCGAACTTCTGACAAGCTTGATCTAAAACCTAGATTGCCGGGATTTAGAACGGGATGACAAAGACTGATTACCCAGTTTTTATATACGGTTCACCTTGTAAAGGGGGGTACTTGAAGTAATTTGAATTCTTGCTATCTTCCCTCGAAGAAATTGTACAGTACAGCTCCACATTGTAACAGCAAGAAAATAACGCAGAGATTATACACGCAGCATCTAGTTTATATTCCCAGTTCAAATTTAAATTTGAAGTGAATGTGAAACAATAAGTTATTTCTTGCAATTGTATAATACAGTAGGTACACGAATTCAATTGTGAAGTCACTCTTCTGACACGTTATTCAGAACTCAGCCCACGAGGTTGTCGTCATCGAACACATCTAACACAGCTTCTCTATGGCATTGTTGATCGTTTGCCTTCGCATTAATTTCTCCTACATTATCAATTTCATCGTCACTTGTATCCATACTCTCCTCATCTGATTCTCTACAATGTACAGAGAGGAGAGAATGAATATCAAGCCATCATCCGGGTCTTCGCTGTAACTAAATCACTGATCATTCCACTCATAATTGAAATACTACGTGTTGCATTAATGGCGATGTACACTCATCAAAAATACGTATGTATGCAAGTCCTTGTGACAAGGCATTCAAATAAAGTTATCACTAAATAATAATATACAAAGACTGCTGTATTCTTCACAAAACCATGCACCCTTTACTCTTCTTCCTCTTCTCCTTGTTAGGTTGAAGAACAGCTCTAATGGCTTCATCGAAAACCGTTTTCAGTCCTTTTTGAGTCAGAGCGGAGCACTCCAAGTATTTCACAGCACTAATCTCCTTCATCATTTGGAGACCTTGTGGATACGTAATGGGACTTAGCTTCTTCTCTTTCAACTTATCAATAGTCTCCTTGTCATCTCTTAAATCAAGCTTAGTTCCAACAAGAATGATTGGTGTGTTTGGACAATGATGACTAACCTCTGGGTACCACTAACAGAGGAGAAGTAACAAGTAGAAGCACTTCCACCTTCACCATCACTGATCGCAGTTACTCACCTTTGCACGAACATTTTCAAATGAAGCTGGACTTATGAGTGAGAAGCAAATAAGAAACACATCCTACAGAAAAATATCACAAATTATACATACTGGATACACAATGATAATAAACTATGACTGTGTACATATATATGTAAGTGCACACACACACACACACACACACACACACACACACACACACACACACACACACACACACACACGCACACACACACAATAGAAAATGTACTTTCTGAATACGTAAGGTAAACAGACTAGAGCCATTCAATAAGTAGACCACAAAGAACAAAACTTGGTAAGTTCTAACCGTCTGGGGATAGGATAACGGTCTTAGGCGATCGTAATCCTCTTGTCCTGTGGGGAGGTAATGGGCCTCGTGTAAGCATCACCACTCGATGATAATTCTATAACAGAACATACCGGCTGTGTCCCAAAGGCCCAGGTTAATTGGTTTACCATCCACCATAACATTAGCCGAATAGTTGTCGAAGCTATAACGTAGAAATTTAGACTTCAAATACTCAACATGAGAAATGACAATGTAAAGACTCAATAGTTCACTTACACAGTGGGTATGTATTCTCCTGGAAAGGCATTGGTTGTATAACTGATGAGTAGACACGTCTTACCAACGGCACTACAGTCAGAATAAACACAGAAGACGAACTGGGATGACTTCGCCATCCCACTGGTAATACTACCCAAATGATGCTTAATGTATGGTCAATACATAATAGCCTAGGTAACTCACCCGTCGCCAACTACTACACACTTAATGGCCTGCATCCTGTGCTAAAATACTCTAGAATATCGAAGAAAAGATCGCTTATGAGACCACTTCTCTTCTCCGTTTATAACAGTGGCAACCCTCGGTTTCTAAAAATAGACTTCTATTTTTAGATAATCTATTTTTAGAACGACCACCCTCTACAGAAATGGCGATCACTTACTCGCTGTTGCTAAGCAACAGTACAATTATTCAACAGCTCTTGTAGTTGAAGACAGGAAGATGGCGCAGCAATCTATTAATGAAGATGAGCTTGTTCGTCTGCTAGTTCAAGAGTATAAGCAAGTGAGCGAATTGGGCATCTATGATAAATTTTTTTTAGTCACACGATACTGTAATCTCAGCGACAGCATAGAAAATTAAACGCCTTATACACTCCTGGAGCCGATACTGTGGACTTGTTGCAGTTCTTGGACCACGAATTACCATTTTGTGATAGGAGTCAACCAACCGCGCGTGTACTGAGCAAGCAGCAGGAAAAACTTTTCAAGGCTTCAACCAGTGTGCATTTGAGACATACGTGCCAACCAAGAATAAAATCAACCGTATGAAGTGACTTTCTCTCGTTTACTTGCATCCGTTTCAATACTTTTGTCCACTTGTATAGCTGAATTACTTACACAAGCAGCAAGAACGATTCCAAACAATGTTGACTAAAGATATTCAAGCAACTCACAGAATTGTAAGTTGCATAATGCAAAGGCTTTGTGTGGCTAGTCTGTATGGCTTGTGACCTATTTCCACAATACTTCCATGCATGAATACGTGGCTGGGCCTGAAAATGTATCGCTCAATGTTTATGTCTTGTTTACAGATATCTATATCACTTTTCATGTTTATTTATTATAAGAATGAATTGAAGAGGAAAAAGTTGGAAGGGACTGTGGTAAAATCCAGTTTGAGAGATTTGAAACACTCACAAGCCAGATCTAAAAGGTATTTCAAGGATTTTGAGGGAGACCTGAAATATCAACTACAACAGCTCAACACTGCAGAGGAACAGGTATGTACGTATGTCTTCAGATGGTGTGTACATACACTGACTCTGGGTTGTGTACCATGTATTGTCTACAGGCATTTTGCAAAGCATTCCATCAAGTCCATGGTATGGTAATAAGTGATACCAGAGAATTGGAGAAAGACATGCAGATGAAGGAAAACGAGAAGATTAGACTGTTGCATGAAAATGCAGCTGGGCTTGAAAAGATGTATCAGGTTGCTTTAGCTACTCCCACCATCGCCAATACTGCTTCAAAACCTCACAATCCGGTAAGTGCAATACTTTGTAGTGGAGTCTAGACACATAGCCTATAACAACATATCTGTCCTCCCTGCACTTGTAGATTCTCAGTAAGGACCATGTTCGTTTATTGACCCAAGTAAGGGAGAATATGAAATGTCTTGAAGGGCATGTACAAGATGCTGACAACAGATCGCACCATAGACTCTTACACAGTAATTTATTGGCATGCCAAATCCCCAAGCCTATTCTTAAACAAAGAACGTTTGAACACTAGTTCAACTTTTAGGGTATACTAAAGGTGAATTCAATTTACTATAGCTATATTTCCATATCAATATTCTGATATGTACAATTATTCATATTAATATCATGATTGACTCAACAAAAAGCATGTGATTTCATGCATGGACTAGTGATTCCGATTCAGAAAAACAATAATTATTAGTATTATTGATTCAATTGAGAAAGTGCAATTTCAAAATGGCACTGGACAGATTGTGATAAAGATAGCTAGTGCGAATAGATCGTATGGATGAAGGTCCTTGTTGAATCCGCCTATGAATATGGCTTATAAGATGTTTGAACTTGTCTCCATCGACTTGGGGATATATGATGCTGAACCCCCCACTGTTAACTAGCTCTCTTTTCAATTGAATAAGGTATCTTAAGTCCAAGCGGTCAATGCATGCATTGTGCACCAATGGTTCACATAGGGGCCCTGGAGATAGACCAATATTCAAAGCGTTCAGGTCATGTAGTAAGGAACCCATCACATCTGTTGGCTTAAAAATCATTTGAAGCATGTTTGACATCAGCTCATATTTGGTGACTGTATACACATTAGAAGGATCTGGAAGGACGCCTAGCTCATGAGAGAGTTGCATTGAAGGTAGTCCATTCACCTACAAAATTAATGGTAAAACAGGATGGGAGTTTGGTAGGACATAGAGTACAAAGGAACTCACCTCGAGAACTTTCGGCTGGAAATTTACATCTAATATGACATCCACACCCAACAACTGGTAGCAGTGCCGGCAGTTGTAACCTTCCAGATCGCTAGCAAACTCAGTTGCAAACCTCAGCTCAGAAGAAAGCAATGTCTTGGCTATAACTTCATTAACTGCTTGAAAAACACTCCTACCATTCGTATTTGTCATTGTATCAATATAGGACTTGAACTTTGCAAAGGTCCAGGTTAAATTAGATAAATCTGTATATTTTTTCCCAATAGATGTATTTGTAAGGAAAGATTGTTCATTTTTGGAATTGTTGCCTTCCCCCTCATATTTAGTACTAGCAAAACGAACAAGTCCCTCCTTGAAAATGTAAGCCCTCAATGGTAGGACGGACGTCACCAGAACATAAGTTCGTAAATCCACCTTCCTCCCTTTGATGAGTAGTGGATCTGGTAACAATGGCTGTACAACATATTGAACAAAAGTGTCATTTAACAAGTCATCAAAATTCCTTGTGACAAATATGCCATGTCCTTCTCCTCTGTCACTAGGTTTAACTATGTAATCCGTAACTTTAGCTGCCATTATGGCATCCAAAGTTGTCAGATCATGGGGAAGAACCCAGCATGGAAATATAAAATTTGTACTCGAAGACTGCAAACCACTCAATGCTTCCCGCATGGTGTAGCAAAACGCATCTTTCTTCCAAAGAACGTTTCTTAGACTATAAATCTGATTAACCCTTTGACCCTGGTTTAAATGAACGTAGTTCTCTTTCTTAATACAGTAGGTATCTTGAAGATTTATTCCTAAGCATAGGAGAACAGCGAAGGCGTCCAGAGGCACGCTCCTCTTCGACTGGTGTTCCACCAACTCGAAACTGAGATTACTAAACGCAAACGTCCATCCCTGTAGGTCTCTTTGTGCGAAGTACCTCATGAACGATATATCTCGGACGGCTACGGTTGGGCGAGATGTCGGAGAATAGAACATCGAAGCATACTGCACTTCGCAGATGATTTCTCCAATTCCTGTTAGAACCGAACAGTCGAGATAGCTATGCCATGTGTCCAAAGGTTCCCGTGATGAGAAGAGAAGAGTGCTGGAGTTAATTTCATAGCGTAGCGTCGAAGGCAATGGTTCTTTTTCTCTTGATTGTCCCTTGCAAAATTCCAAACGTCTTAGTTCTAAAATTTGTAAAGAAATCCACAAGAGTAGAAAAGCGATAATAAGAATTTTGTCTCGTGTTTGAAAGAGCATCTTACGTCACCAGCAGAGTCGCACGTGAGCCTCGCAAAAAGCTGTTTGGGGTATCTAATATCTGTACCACGTGACCAGATGTACAGCTTGGGTTAGGGTTAGAGAGTATTACGACCGACCCCCAGACTAGTGTGCCTTGTTATACTTTCAAGCAGGTGCAAGTTCAGGAATCTGAATCCCGCTGTCACCCCTGCACTGCACCGGGTCTGGGCAACGCGAGACTACCTTTGAGGTGTGTGTGTGTGTTTGTATGTGTTTGTGTGTGATCCACCTAAATTGTATAAGGTAATGTGAACCTATAGTAAATAGTAATCATGTTAATTATTGATACCTATAGGTGGCCTATCAAATGTTACAAAGAGCTAGGGCCAAATCAGCAGGAGCATCAATTCAAGGGAAGATCAAGTCTGTAAGTTGATAGTATTAATTTTGTTATTTATTATCAACAGTGATCTTCTGATATTTAATTTATTACGTTTTCCAACCCTAGGAAGACCCACTCAAATCAGGTCTGACAGATGAAGGTTTGTGTGTTCCACTGCTGGTTGCTGTTGAATGTTATGATTGCTAAACTCTCCACAGAGCTCCAGAGGCTGGATTTGGGTCCTGACAAGTAGACCAGTTGTATTTTAACTATTGTTATTAATTCAATATTCATTATTTGATTTAATTTGGTATTTGTTCACGATTGTATTAATTGTTTTATCTCTTCACAATCACTCCTAACCTCTTCCTTTTTGTGTATCTAACTGAGATTTTTAGTGTGCATGAGTAGTAAGTGTATGCTTCTCAAAGTACCCCATAATCCAATATCATTGCTTGGATTATAGTAGTACAAGGTCCGGTCTTACCCTTATCCAGCTAGCCCTGTCTCCGTCTCTGTGTGTATTGTATGTGTGTGTGTGTGTTTTGTGTGTGTGTGTGTGTGTGTGTTTTGTGTGTGTGTGTGTGTGTGTGTGTGTGTGTGTGTGTGTGTGTTTTGTGTGTGTGTGTGTGTGTGTGTGTGTGTGTGTGTGTGTGTGTGCATGTGACACATACTTCAACATGGTTGTGATATATTGTTAGTTTATTTGTGCTTCCTGTTTGCATGTTCAATGGGTGCAAGTATATAGTATAATTGGATGTGATCCAATGGAGCATTAATTTATTGTCAGTTTTCGTTAGGTATTGTTTGTGACATTGTAACAAGTATAAAGGTCAACCACAAGCCAATTGATTTGGTGATAAAAGATGCCAGGAGAGACACCTAGACTCTTTGGGTGATATTTTGATGAGGCTGACCTGATTCTTAGCAAAGCCATTGGTGAGGTAATGTGCTCAAACTCTATTGACACTGTTTTGCTATACAGATAAGTATACAGTCTATTAATGCTGTCAAGAAATACTTCAGAGAAGATTTGCAGAAGAGTGATTGGCAATTGATGATTGACCTGAAGAAACAGTTTCAAATTCTTTGATACTCATTAATATTGTACTTGTCGTAGTAATCTGTTTTATTGTAAGTAGAAAGTAAATGATTGCAATAAAATGAAAGAAATAAAGCAAGAATTGTATATAGGATTCATATTAATAAAAAAGTCACCCACTCAGGGTCAAAGACACCTACATATGGAGAGCTTTACAGGGACTTTCCACAGAGACTGTGTACTTGCGTCATTCCACGAATGCAGAAGACACTATTCTAGCTGGGAGGTCAGCCGCGAGTCCCAAAGCTCCCCCCTACGGTTCTTTGTAGAGAGTATGCGACTGACCACCAGGAAGTGAGCTATTTTTTTTCAGAGAAAAAAACCGTCCTTTTGAGGATTCGAACCCGCGACCTGGAGCCTAGAGTCGTGTCACCTGACCACCCCGCCACCGTGACCTATCTATTTTATTGTTATTATCTGCGCTATTTAAAGTTGCCCTCAATGTTCAATTCGGAGAATAGGCCACCCCCAGGCACTCGAATCACTTGATCGTCTCTAATAGGTTTAGAAGAACCTTCGGTGAAGATTTAAAGTTCGTTGAAGTCTTTGCGCTCAAATTCTAGCCCAAATCCTAATTGTCGGCATTTTGAAATCGGCCATTTTGTTCGCACTTACGCGTAGGAATGCATATTAAATTCGAATGTACTCGAAGATGGTGGAGCTACGTGGGTAGTTCGTAGCTACCGCAAAGGAGCTTTACAAAGTCTTCTGTTTCATACTATAAAACCCGAGGGTATGTAAAGTTTTCCTATATTCCAGACTGTATGTGCATTATTGCTTTCCTGTGATAGAAACTTCGTCGGAGAATGCGCGAACACTGTAAGGGACATAGCAGTATTCCTCTGCAAAGAGAAGATATTACCAAATTGCATCTTCGAGGTGTGGTTGTGTAGGGTATGGGTTGAGGTATATTAACTGATAGAATTAATATGTTCACTTGCTTTGTGTTCAGTTTTGAAGTAGTGAAGATCATTCATGACAAGATACTGGACATGACCGGTAGTAACCAGTGAGTACATCATTATGTGATCCACAGTGATTATCATACTCAAGTATTACATCTGCTCTCAGAGTACCACTTGTTCTGGTGGGAAACAAGACAGGACACAACATGCAAAGGTAGCAGATTTTTTTCTATGTACACTCTTAATGTATCAATCTTCACCCTATCTTGCCCTAATGTATATCATAGGGTGTTGTCTATGTTATGCCGGTGTGGTGTGTCGTAGGGTGTTGTCTATGTTATGACAGTGTGGTGACCCCCTTTCCCTCTGACACCAGCATGGCCGTCTTCTCAAGAAGTTTGAGCTCTGGTAGAAGGTTTGCAGTCCGTGTGGTGGGGCGGCTGTGTAGAGTGTGTCCCAGCCCTATCGATGTTGGCATAAGTCTTGGTTATCATGACATAATCTTTCTCTCTGTAGTTTTGTTATAGTTCGAACGTTGTGGATGGTTTTAAAGAATTGGTTGGCAAGTGAGGGTGCTTTGAGTATTCAAGTGTTTTCTGGCTGAAATTTATGGATGCCTTTTCATATCCTGTAGTACTCCTTTAGTGAGGTTAAAGGGTGTAAGCGAAGAGACGTCATGTAATAATCTTGTTAAGGCGGAGCAGCTAAACCCTGGTGGTTCCGTTAAGGACAGGGCCGCTCTGTACCTCATCAAGGACGCTGAAGAAAGAGGTCAGAAACATTGACCGAAGTTTGAACCATGCAGTATTATTGTTCCAAAATTAATTGGATAGGTTTGGTGAGGCCCGGTGGGACCATAGTGGAAGGGACAGCAGGCAACACAGGTCTGGTTTGTTATGCGTTCGTTTTCTTGTATTGTCGACGCTAGGGTTATATGTTGTTACATATCTCAAACCGATCTTCTGCTGTGCATAGGAATTGGTTTGGCACATCTATGCAATGCTATTGGCTATCAATGTGTGATTTTTATGCCAGACACACAATCCCAGGTTCGTCAACATCACTGGGTTACGACTCCTTTGTGGCTGAATGCATTGTTTACTGTATACAGGAAAAAATAGATGCTCTACGTGTCCTAGGAGCAGACGTTAGACCAGTACCAGCTGTCCCTTATGATAACCCAGAAAACTACAACCACATAGTTAGTGAATTTGTTAATATGAGTAGTATAATCTCTGAAAATGATGTCTTGATGTCAAAGTATGCTACTCTATGCAGGCCAAAAGATTTGCAAGTTCTCTTTCAAATGCAGTTTGGACCAAATAGTTTGACAATACAGCTAACAGACTAGCTCATTATGAGACTACAGGCCCTGAAATCTGGAGGCAAACAAGTATGCATGTGTGTATAATGGTATGGGCATATGTACGTATGTGATCGTGATATTGCCATCAATTGTAGATGGCAGAGTTGATGCTGTTACTTTTTGAACAGGAACGGGTGGAACGCTTGCTGGTTTGTACTTCACATATCTACAAAGGAATTCCATATATCAAGTATCCATTGGTAGGTGTTGGTCTGTTCCTGAAAGAGAAGAATCCCCTAGTGCAAGTTGTCCTTGCTGATCCTCAGGTGAACATGACTGTGTTGTTGTGGTGTTGTGGTGTTTGTGTGTGCGTGTTTGTGTGTGTGTGTTTGTGTGTGTGTGTGTGTGTGTGTGTGTTTGTGTGTGTGTGTGTGTGTGTGTGTGTGTGTGTGTGTGTTTGTGTGTGTGTGTGTGCGTGTGTGTGTATGTGTGAATGTGTAAGCGATGCATTATTTCAGGGAAGTGTACTCTACAACTACTTTTCTCATGGTAAACTGGAAAGAACAGAAGGATCCTCAATTACTGAAGGCATTGGTCAGGGAAGAGTGACTAACAATGTATCTGGTGCTCCTATAGATTCTGCTGTTATGATATCTGATGAAGAGGCTGTAACAATGGTGTGTGGCAAAATATTAGTTGATTTGTTCATTTGTAAAGTCATGTAGTTTTCACTTTTTAGACATTTAGAATTCTCCATGAAGAAGGTTTCTTTGTGGGAGCATCATCTGGACTGAACGTTGCTGCTGCTGTTAAGGTTTGCTTAATGGTCTACACCTTGCTAGTATCATGGTAACACACACACATAATTTATAGGTTGCAAGAACATTGGGGCCTGGCAAGACCATTGTCACTTGCTTGTGTGATTCAGGACAGGTCAGCAGTCTCCACTGAAGTAGTCGCATTGTTGTGAACATATTTTTAACTCTCCAGAGGTACTTCTCCAAACTGTTTAGTAAAACAGTATTGAAGGACCGAGGTGAGAGGGTCACTAGGTGCATACCTGTAGCTGGTATGTAAAATGTGAATGCTCTGCTCTTGCCTTCCTGCAGGTCTTCTCCAAACACTTCCAGAGAAATATCACAGTTCTTTGCATTGACAGTAATAAGAATTGAGAACTTTTGAATTTACCATTCTACTTATTAATAAAATGCAGAAAGTTGATTCAGTCGTATTATTCTACAGTTGAAATTCTTGCAAACATACGTAAGTGTTCCAAACTGATAAAGGTGACTGACATACTTTCATTTTGAAACCTTTTGGCTTTGTAAAACGTCAAATTCAACTACATGTGGGACAATCAACATCTTGATTGTAATGCCTTAACATCAATACAGGACCCATCCCTTTTACACATTCACAGGAAATACCCATTCCCTCTGTTCTAATCGACTGTCACTTAGGTTAAGTTGGGTTAACTTAAAACGGTAGTTAAAGCAGTAGTACGTAGGTGTAGCAATAGCTTTCACTCTTTCCAACCTTATGTTGTCCATAATTTGTTCAAGTATCAAAATACTGTATTATAATGATCACATTAATGAAATGAAGAAATTGTCGGATTTGTAATTAATAAAAAAGTCACCCACTCAGGGTCAAAGACACCTATATATGTAGAGCTTTACAGGGACTTTCCACAGAGACTGTGTACTTGCGTCATTCCACGAATGCAGAAGACACTATTCTAGCTGGGAGGTCAGCCGCGAGTCCCAAAGCTCCCCCCTACGGTTCTTTGTAGAGAGTATGCGACTGACCACCAGGAAGTGAGCTATTTTTTTTCAGAGAAAAAAACCGTCCTATTGAGGATTCGAACCCGCGACCTGGAGCCTAGAGTCGTGTCACCTGACCACCCCGCCACCGTGACCTATCTATTTTATTATTATTATCTGCGCTATTTAAAGTTGCCCTCAATGTTCAATTCGGAGAATAGGCCACCCACAGGCACTCGAATCACTTGATCGTCTCTAATAGGTTTAGAAGAACCTTCGGTGAAGATTTAAAGCTCGTTGAAGTCTTTGCGCTCAAATTCTAGCCCAAATCCTAATTGTCGGCGTTTTGAAATCGGCCATTTTGTTCGCACAATAGAAATAATATAAATTCACTGTAGTGGTTACGCGTAGGAATACATATTATATGATGTTGTAGTATTTCCTACATTCGAATATACTCGAAGATGGTGGAGCTGCGTAGCTCGAAGTTACGGCAAGGGAGCTTTACAAAGTCTTCTGTTTCATACTATAAAACCCGAGGGTATGTCAAGTTTTCCTGTATTCCAGACTGTATGTGCATTATTGCTTTCCTGTGATAGAAACTTCGTCGGAGAATGCGCGAACACTGTAAGGGACATAGCAGTATTCCTCTGCAAAGAGAAGATATTACCAAATTGCATCTTCGAGGTGTGGTTGTGTAGGGTATGGGTTGAGGTATATTAACTGATAGAATATGTTCACTTGCTTTGTGTTCAGTTTTGAAGTAGTGAAGATCATTCATGACAAGATACTGGACATGACCGGTAGTAACCAGTGAGTACATCATTATGTGATCCACTGTGATTATCGTACTCAAGTATTACATCTGCTCTCAGAGTACCACTTGTTCTGGTGGGAAACAAGACAGACCTCCACATGCAAAATTAATAGTTCTGTGTAGCACTGCAAACACACACATCAAAATAGAACTATTGCCAGTACCTGTTTTACAATAATCTATTATCACAATGTCAACACAATAAGTTATATTATGTATACCAAATCTAGCACACCGCATTATGCTACAATGGGTGAGGTATTTAGGTAAGTATCTCGTTGACCGGCACACGCCATTTTGTATTTCCCACTGGTGTCATAGGTGTCAGTGACCCCCTTTCCCTCTGACACCAGCATGGCTGTCTTCTCAGAAAGTTTGAGAAATACGAATGCACAGACACACTCCTTGACCTAGTACAGTCATTCTGATAACATAAAGATGTATTTTGATGTCCCAGTGCCCTAAGCAATTAGAGAATTCTACACTGGTCACCAAGGGATAGCCAGTGTCCATACCAAACTCTCCAACACAATTTCGGAAACATTCTGATTGTCCTGAGTGCGTTATAAGCCTCGTGGTGGTGTTAAGCCAAAAAATGTCAATTTTTTGAGTTGTCACCACGGCCTCTCCTGTGTGCACGTGATGCATTATAGCTCAAATCCAAATGCACAGACACACTCCTGGACCTAGTAGCTACCTTCTGATAGCAACAAAGATGCATTTTGATGTCGACCAAAATTTTCCCCCAGTGCCACATATAATAGAATGTATATACTTTATATGTACATTCATATATAAATGTAATACGCCTTTAGTGATCACCTAAGCAATTTGAGATTTCTTGGCCGGTCACCAAGGGCTACCCAGTGTCCATACCAAACTCACCAACACAATTTTGTAAGCATTCTGAATGTCCTGAGTGCGCTATAAGCCTCGTGGTGACAAGCCCAAAAAATGTCAATTTTTTGAGTTGTCACCACAGCCTCTTTTGTATGCACGTGATGCATCATAGCCCAAATCCGAATGCACAGACACACTCCTGGACCTGGTAGCTACCTTCTGATAGCAAAAAGTTGCATTTTGATGTCGACCAAAATTTCCCCCTATTGCCAATGTATATACTTTGAATGTAGATTCGTATATAAGTGTATTACGCCTTGGGTGATCACCTAAGCAATTTGAGATTTCTTTGCTGGTCACCAAGGGCTACCTAGTGTCCATGCCTAACTCACCAACACAATTTGGTAAGCATTCTGATTGTCCTGAGTGCGCTATAAGCCTCGTGGTGACAAGCCCAAAAAATGTCAATTTTTGGTCTTGTCACCACGGCCTCTCCTGTGTGCACGTGATGCACCATAGCTCAAATCCAAATGCACAGACACACTCCTGGACCTGGTAGCTACCTTCTGATAGCAAAAAGTTGCATTTTGATGTCGACCAAAATTTCCCCCCAGTGCCACATATAATAGAATGTATATACTTTGTATGTACATTCATATATGCGTGTAATACGCCTTGTGGTGATCGCCTAAGCAATTTGAGATTTCTTTTCTGTTCACCAAGGACTACCCAGTGTCCATGCCTAACTCACCAACACAATTTGGTAAGCATTCTGATTGTCCTGAGTGCGCTATAAGCCTCGTGGTGACAAGCCAAAAAATGTCAATGTGTGCACTGAAATAGTCAAATCGATGTGAATATATTTTTAACTCTCCAGAGGTACTTCTCCAAACTGTTTAGTAGGACGGTATTGAAGGACCGAAGTGAGGGGGTCACTAGGTGCATACCTGTAGTTGGTATGTAAAATGTGAATGCTCTGCTCTTGCCTTCCTGCAGGTCTTCTCCAAACACTTCCAGAGAAATATCACATTAATGAAATGAAGAAATTGTCGGATTTGTAATTAATAAAATAGTCACCCACTCAGGGTCAAAGACACCTATATATGCAGAGCTTTACAGGGACTTTCCACAGAGACTGTGTACTTGGGTCATTCCACGAATGCAGAAGACACTATTCTAGCTGGGAGGTCAGCCGCGAGTCCCAAAGCTCCCCCCTACGGTTCTTTGTAGAGAGTATGCGACTGACCACCAGGAAGTGAGCTATTTTTTTTCAGAGAAAAAAACCGTCCTTTTGAGGATTCGAACCCGCGACCTGGAGCCTAGAGTCGTGTCACCTGACCACCCCGCCACCGTGACTTATCTATTTTATTATTATTATCTGCGCTATTTAAAGTTGCCCTCAATGTTCAATTCGGAGAATAGGCCACCCACAGGCACTCGAATCACTTGATCGTCTCTAATAGGTTTAGAAGAACCTTCGGTGAAGATTTAAAGCTCGTTGAAGTCTTTGCGCTCAAATTCTAGCCCAAATCCTAATTGTCGGCGTTTTGAAATCGGCCATTTTGTTCGCACAATAGAAATAATATAAATTCACTGTAGTGGTTACGCGTAGGAATGCATATTATATGATGCTGCAGTATTTCCTACATTCGAATATACTCGAAGATGGTGGAGCTACGTAGCTCGTAGCTACGGCAAGGGAGCTTTACAAAGTCTTCTGTTTTTAATACTATAAAACCCGAGGGTATGTCAAGTTTCCTGTATTCCAGACTGTATGTGCATTATTGCTTTCCTGTGATAGAAACTTCGTCGGAGAATGCGCGAACACTGTAAGGGACATAGCAGTATTCCTCTGCAAAGAGAAGATATTACCAAATTGCATCTTCGAGGTGTGGTTGTGTAGGGTATGGGTTGAGGTATATTAACTGATAGAATATGTTCACTTGCTTTGTGTTCAGTTTTGAAGTAGTGAAGATCATTCATGACAAGATACTGGACATGACCGGTAGTAACCAGTGAGTACATCATTATGTGATCCACAGTGATTATCATACTCAAGTATTACATCTGCTCTCAGAGTACCACTTGTTCTGGTGGGAAACAAGACAGACCTCCACATGCAAAATTAATAGTTCTGTGTAGCACTGCAAACACACACATCAAAATAGAACTATTGCCAGTACCTGTTTTACAATAATCTATTATCACAATGTCAACACAATAAGTTATATTATGTATACCAAATCTAGCACACCGCATTATACTACAATGGGTCAGGTATTTAGGTACGTATCTTGTCGACCGGCACATGCCATTTTGTATTTCCCACTGGTGTCATAGGTGTAAGTGACCCCCTTTCCCTCTGACACCAGCATGGCTGTCTTCTCAGAAAGTTTGAGAAATACGAATGCACAGACACACTCCTTGACCTAGTACAGTCATTCTGATAACAAAAAAGATGCATTTTGATGTCGACCAAAAATTCCCCCAGTGCCCATATGCCACATGTGGTGATCACCTAAGCAATTTGAGATTTCTTGGCTGGTCACCAAGGGCTACCCAGTGTCCATGCCAAACTCTCCAACACAATTTCGGAAACATTCTGATTGTCCTGAGTGCGCTATAAGCCTCGTGGTGACAAGCCAAAAAATGTCAATTTTTTGAGTTGTCACCACAGCCTCTCCTGTGTGCACGTGATGCATCTAAGCTGAAATCCAAATGCACAGACACACTCCTGGACCTAAGCACCTTTTTGCATAGCTCATGGGGGAGGGGGCGTGTCAACTTGATATTTTAGACAGACCTAGCTAGGGACGTGAACTAACTTCTGAAACAATTCCCATCTCAATAGGTGACAAGCTCATGGGGGAGGGGGCATGAGTATAGGAGAGAAAACGCTAAGCACCTTTTTGCATAGCTCATGGGGGAGGGGGCGTGTCAACTTGATATTTTAGACAGACCTAGCTGGGGATGTGAGCTAACTACTGAAACAATTCCCATCTCAATAGGCGACCCTTAACCCCAGCTACATTGGAAGGTGTTTAATATTTTTTCAATGTATGGGAGAGTATAGGAGAGAAAATGCTAAGCACCTTTTTGCATAGCTCATGGGGGAGGGGGCGTGTCAACTTGATAATTTAGACAGACCTAGCTAAGGACGTGAACTAACTTCTGAAATAATTCCCATCTCAATAGGTGACCCGTAACTCCAACTACATTGGAAGGTGCTTAATATTTTTTTTCAATGTATGGGAGAGTATAGGAGATAAAACGCTAAGCACCTTTTTTCATAGCTCATGGGGGAGGGGGCGTGTCAACTTGATATTCCAGACAGACCTAGGCAGGGACGTGAACTAACGTCTGAAACAATTTCCATTTCAATAGGTGACCCGTAACCCCAGCTACATTAGGTGCTTAATATTTTGTCAATGTATGGGAGAGTATAGGAGAGAAAACGCTAAGCACCTTTTTGCATAACTCATGGGGGAGGGGGCGTGTCAACTTGATATTTCAGACAGACCTAGCTGGGGATGTGAACTAACTTCTGAAACAATTCCCATCTCAATAGGTGACCCTTAACTCCAGTTACATTGGAAGGTGCTTAATATTTTTTCAATGTATGGGAGAGTATAGGAGATAAAATGCTAAGCACCATTTTGCATAGTTCATGGGGGAGGGGGCGTGTCTACTTGATAATTTAGACAGACCTAGCTGGGGATGTGAGCTAATTTCTGAAACAATTTCCATTTCAATAGGTGACCCGTAACCCCAGCTACATTAGGTGCTTAATATTTTGTCAATGTATGGGAGAGTATAGGAGATAAAATGCTAAGCACCTTTTTGCATAACTCATGGGGGAGGGGGCGTGTCAACTTGATATTTCAGACAGACCTAGCTGGGGATGTGTGCTAACTTCTGAAACAATTCCCATCTCAATAGGTGACCCGTAACCTCAGCTACATTGGAAGGTGCTTAATATTTTTTCAATGTATGGGAGAGTATAGGAGAGAAAATGCTAAGCACCTTTTTTCATAGCTCATGAGAGAGGGGGTGTGTCAACTTGATATTTCAGACAGATCTAGGCAGGGACGTGAACTAACTTCTGAAACAATTCCCATCTCAATAGGTGACCCTTAACCCCAGTTACATTGGAAGGTGCTTAATATTTTTTCAATTTTTTCAATGTATGGAGAGTATCGAGTAACGATTTCTTGTCTGGTCACCAAGGGCTACCTAGTGTCCATGCCTAACTCACCAACACAATTTCGTAAGCATTCTGATTGTCCTGAGTGCGCTATAAGCCTCGTGGTGACAAGCCAAAAAATGTCAATTTTTTTGAGTTGTCACCATGGCCTCTCCTGTGTGCACATGATGCATCATAGCTCAAATCCGAATTCACAGACACACTCCTGGACCTGGTAGCTACCTTCTGATAGCAAAAAGGATGCATTTTGATGTGGACCAAAATTTCCCCCTAGTGCCACATATAATAGAATGTATATACTGTGTATGTACATTCATATATGTGTATAATACGCCTTGTGGTGATCACCTAAGCAATTTGAGATTTCTTTTCTGGTCACCAAGGGCTACCTAGTATCCATACCAAACTCTCCAACACAATTTCGTAAGCATTCTGATTGTCCTGAGTGCGCTATAAGCCTTGTGGTGACAAGCCAAAAGATGTCAATTTTTTAAGTTGTCACCACGGCCTCTCCTGTATGCACGTGATGCATCATAGCTCAAATCCAAATGCACAGACACACTCCTGGACCTGGTAGCTACCTTCTGATAGCAAAAAGGATGCATTTTGATGTCAACCAAAATTTCCCCCCCGGTGCCACATATAATAGAATGTATATACTTTGTATGTACATTCATATATGCGTGTAATACGCCTTGTGGTGATCACCTAAGCAATTTGAGATTTCTTTTCTGGTCACCAAGGGCTACCTAGTGTCCATGCCTAACTCACCAACACAATTTCGTAAGCATTCTGATTGTCCTGAGTGCGCTATGAGCCTCGTGGTGACAAGCCAAAAAATGTCAATTTTTTGAGTTGTCACCACGGCCTCTCCTGTGTGCACGTGATGCATCATAGCTGAAATCTGAATTCACAGACACACTCCTGGACCTAGTAGCTACCTTCTGATAGCAAAAAGGATGCATTTTGATATTGACCAAAATTTCCCCCCAGTGCCACATATAATAGAATGTACATACTTTGTATGTACATTCATATATGCGTGTAATACGCCTTGTGGTGATCACCTAAGCAATTTGAGATCTCTTTGCTGGTCACCAAGGGCTACCTAGTGTCCATGCCTAACTCACCAACACAATTTCGCAAGCATTCTGATTGTCCTGAGTGCACTATAAGCCTCGTGGTGACAAGCCCAAAAAATGTCAATTTTTGGTCTTGTCACCACGGCCTCTCCTGTGTGCACGTGATGCATCATAGCTGAAATCCAAATGCACAGACACACTCCTGGACCTGGTAGCTACCTTCTGATAGCAAAAAGTTGCATTTTGATGTCGACCAAAATTTCCCCCTTTTGCCAATGCATATACTTTGTATGTAGATTCATATATAAGTGTATTACGCCTTGTGGTGATCACCTAAGCAATTTGAGATTTCTTTGCTGGTCACCAAGGGCTACCTAGTGTCCATGCCTAACTCACCAACACAATTTGGTAAGCATTCTGATTGTCCTGAGTGCGCTATAAGCCTCGTGGTGACAAGCCCAAAAAATGTCAATTTTTGGTCTTGTCACCACGGCCTCTCCTGTGTGCACGTGATGCATCATAGCTCAAATCCAAATGCACAGACACACTCCTGAACCTGGTAGCTACCTTCTGATAGCAAAAAAGATGCATTTTGATATCGACCAAAATTTCCCCCTATTGCCAATGTACATACTTTGTATGTAGATTCATATATGCATGTATTACGTCTTGGGTGATCACCTAAGCAATTTGAGATTTCTTTTCTGGTCACCAAGGGCTACCTAGTGTCCATGCCTAACTCACCAACACAATTTCGCAAGCATTCTGATTGTCCTGAGTGCGCTATAAGCCTCGTGGTGACAAGCCCAAAAAATGTCAATTTTTGGTCTTGTCACCACGGCCTCTCCTGTGTGCACGTGATGCATCATAGCTCAAATCCAAATGCACAAACACACTCCTGGACCTGGTAGCTACCTTCTGATAGCAAAAAGGATGCATTTTGATGTCGACCAAAATTTCCCCCTTTTGCCAATGCATATACTTTGTATGTAGATTCATATATAAGTGTATTACGCCTTGTGGTGATCACCTAAGCAATTTGAGATTTCTTTGCTGGTCACCAAGGGCTACCTAGTGTCCATGCCTAACTCACCAACACAATTTGGTAAGCATTCTGATTGTCCTGAGTGCGCTATAAGCCTCGTGGTGACAAGCCCAAAAAATGTCAATTTTTGGTCTTGTCACCACGGCCTCTCCTGTGTGCACGTGATGCATCATAGCTCAAATCCAAATGCACAAACACACTCCTGGACCTGGTAGCTACCTTCTGATAGCAAAAAGTTGCATTTTGATGTCGACCAAAATTTCCCCCCAGTGCCACATATAATAGAATGTATATACTTTGTATGTACATTCATATGTAAATGTGATACGCCTTGTGGTGATCACCTAAGCAATTTGAGATTTCTTTTCTGTTCACCAAGGGCTACCCAGTGTCCATACTAAACTCACCAACACAATTTCGCAAGCATTCTGATTGTCCTGAGTGCGTTATAAGCCTCGTGGTGACAAGCCCAAAAAATGTCAATTTTTGGTCTTGTCACCACGGCCTCTCCTGTGTGCACGTGATGCATCATAGCTCAAATCAAAATGCACAGACACACTCCTGGACCTGGTAGCTACCTTCTGATAGCAAAAAGTTGCATTTTGATGTCGACCAAAATTTCCCCCTATTGCCAATGTATATACTTTGAATGTAGATTCATATATAAGTGTATTACGCCTTGGGTGATCACTAATCAATTTGAGATTTCTTTGCTGGTCACCAAGGGCTACCTAGTGTCCATGCCTAACTCACCAACACAATTTGGTAAGCATTCTGATTGTCCTGAGTGCGCTATAAGCCTCGTGGTGACAAGCCAAAGAATGTCAATTTTTTGAGTTGTCACCACGGCCTCTCCTTTGTGGACGTGATGCATCATAGCTCCAATCCGAGTGCACAGACACACTCCTGTACCTGCTAGCTACCTTCTGATAGCAGAAAGGATGCATTTTGATGTCACTTGCTTGTGTGATTCAGGACAGGTCAGCAGTGTGCACTGAAATAGTCAAATCGATGTGAATATATTTTTAACTCTCCAGAGGTACTTCTCCAAACTGTTTAGTAGGACAGTATTGAAGGACCGAAGTGAGAGGGTCACTAGGTGCATACCTGTAGCTGGTATGTAAAATGTGAATGCTCTGCTCTTGCCTTCCTGCAGGTCTTCTCCAAACACTTCCAGAGAAATATCACAGTTCTTTGCATTGACAGTAACAAGAATTGAGAACTTTTGAATTTACCATTCTACTTATTAATAAAATGTAAAAAGTTGATTCAGTCATATTATTCCTCAATTGAAATTTTTGCAAACATACGTAAGTGTTCCAAACTGATAAAGGTGACTGACATACTTTCATTTTGAAACCTTTTGGCTTTGTAAAAATTAATATCAAATTTAACTACATGTGGGACAATCAGCATCTTGATTTTAACGCCGTAACATCAATACAGGACCCACCCCTTTTACACATTCACAGGAAATACCCATTCCCTCTGTTCTAATCGACTGTCACTTAGGTTAAGTTGGGTATACTTATTTAGGCCAAAGATACTCGTTATTGACAATTAAAATAAACACATAATTACATAATAAATATTAGTTAAAATGGTAGTATGTGGGTGTAGCAATAGCTTTCACTCTTTCCAACCTTATGTTGTCCATAATTTGTTCAAGTATCAAAATACTGTATTATAATGATCACATTAATGAAATGAAGAAATTGTAATTAATAAAAAAGTCACCCACTCAGGGTCAAAGACACCTATATATGGAGAGCTTTACAGGGACTTTCCACAGATACTGTGTACTTGCGTCATTCCACGAATGCAGAAGACACTATTCTAGCTGGGAGGTCAGCCGCGAGTCCCAAAGCTCCCCCCTACGGTTCTTTGTAGAGAGTATGCGACTGACCACCAGGAAGTGAGCTATTTTTTTTCAGAGAAAAAAACCGTCCTTTTGAGGATTCGAACCCGCGACCTGGAGCCTAGAGTCGTGTCACCTGACCACCCCGCCACCGTGACCTATCTATTTTATTGTTATTATCTGCGCTATTTAAAGTTGCCCTCAATGTTCAATTCGGAGAATAGGCCACCCACAGGCACTCGAATCACTTGATCGTCTCTAATAGGTTTAGAAGAACCTTCGGTGAAGATTTAAAGCTCGTTGAAGTCTTTGCGCTCAAATTCTAGCCCAAATCCTAATTGTCGGCGTTTTGAAATCGGCCATTTTGTTCGCACAATAGAAATAATATAAATTCACTGTAGTGGTTACGCGTAGGAATGCATATTATATGATGCTGCAGTATTTCCTACATTCGAATATACTCGAAGATGGTGGAGCTACGTAGCTCGTAGCTACGGCAAGGGAGCTTTACAAAGTCTTCTGTTTTTAATACTATAAAACCCGAGGGTATGTCAAGTTTCCTGTATTCCAGACTGTATGTGCATTATTGCTTTCCTGTGATAGAAACTTCGTCGGAGAATGCGCGAACACTGTAAGGGACATAGCAGTATTCCTCTCCAAAGAGAAGATATTACCAAATTGCATCTTCGAGGTGTGGTTGTGTAGGGTATGGGTTGAGGTATATTAACTGATAGAATATGTTCACTTGCTTTGTGTTCAGTTTTGAAGTAGTGAAGATCATTCATGACAAGATACTGGACATGACCGGTAGTAACCAGTGAGTACATCATTATGTGATCCACTGTGATTATCATACTCAAGTATTACATCTGCTCTCAGAGTACCACTTGTTCTGGTGGGAAACAAGACAGACCTCCACATGCAAAATTAATAGTTCTGTGTAGCACTGCAAACACACACATCAAAATAGAACTATTGCCAGTACCTGTTTTACAATAATCTATTATCACAATGTCAACACAATAAGTTATATTATGTATACCAAATCTAGCACACCGCATTATACTACGATGGGTCAGGTATTTAGGTACATATCTCGTCAACCGGCACATGCCATTTTGTAATTCCCACTGGTGTCATAGGTGTAAGTGACCCCCTTTCCTTCTGACACCAGCAGGGCCATCTTCTCAGAAACTTTGAGAAATACGAATGCACAGACACACTCCTTGACCTAGTACAGTCCTTCTGATAACAAAAAAGATGCATTTTGATGTCGACCAAAAATTCCCCCAGTGCCCATATGCCACATGTGGTGATCACCTAAGCAATTTGAGATTTCTTGGCTGGTCACCAAGGGCTACCCAGTGTCCATGCCAAACTCACCAACACAATTTCGGAAACATTCTGATTGTCCTGAGTGCGCTATACGTCTCGTGGTGACAAGCCAAAAAATGTCAATTTTTTGAGTTGTCACCACAGCCTCTCGTGTGTGCACGTGATGCATCATAGCTCAAATCCGAATGTACAGACACACTCCTGGACCTAGTAGCTACCTTCTGATAGCAAAAAGGATGCATTTTGATGACGACCAAAGTCCCCCCCAGTGCCACATATAATAGAAAGTATATACTTTGTATGTACATTCATATATGCGTGTATGGGAGAGTATAGGAGATAAAACGCTAAGCACCTTTTTGCATAGCTCATGGGGGAGGGGGCGTGTCAACTTGATATTTCAGACAGACCTAGCTGGGGATGTGAACTAACGTTTGAAACAATTCCCATCTCAATAGGTGACCCGTAACTCCAACTACATTGGAAGGTGTTTATTTTTTTTTTCAATGTATGGGAGAGTATAGGAGAGAAAACGCTAAGCACTTTTTTTCATAGCTCATGAGAGAGGGGGCGTGTCAACTTGATATTTTAGACACACCTAGCTAGGGATGTGAACTAACTTCTGAAACAATTCCCATCTCAATAGGTGACCCTTAACCCCAGTTACATTGGAAGGTGCTTAATATTTTTTTTCAATGTATGGGAGAGTATAGGAGATAAAACGCTAAGCACCTTTTTTCATAGCTCATGAGAGAGGGGGCGTGTCAACTTGATATTTCAGACAGACCTAGCTAGGGACGTGAACTAACTTCTGAAACAATTCCCATCTCAATAAGTGACCCGTAACCCCAACTACATTGGAAGGTGCTTAATATTTTTTCAATGTATGGGAGAGTATAGGAGAGAAAACGCTAAGCACCTTTTTGCATAGCTCATGGGGGAGGGGGCGTGTCAACTTGATATTTCAGACAGACCTAGCTGGGGACGTGAACTAACTTCTGAAACAATTCCCATCTCAATAGGTGACCCGTAACTCCAACTACATTGGAAGGTGTTTAATATTTTTTCAATGTATGGGAGAGTATAGGAGAGAAAAATGCTAAGCACCTTTTTGCATAGTTCATGGGGGAGGGGGCGTGTCAACTTGATATTTCAGACAGACCTAGCTAGGGACGTGAACTAACTTCTGAAACAATTCCCATCTCAATAGGTGACCCGTAACTCCAACTACATTGGAAGGTGCTTAATATTTTTTCAATGTATGGGAGAGTATAGGAGATAAAACGCTTAGCACATTTTTGCATAGCTCATGGGGGAGGGGACTAGTCAACTTAATATTTCAGACAGACCTAGCTGGGGATGTGAACTAACTTCTGAAACAATTCCCATCTCAATAGGTGACCCGTAACTCCAACTACATTGGAAGGTGCTTTATTATTTTTTCAATGTATGGGAGAGTATAGGAGATAAAACGCTAAGCACCTATCTGCATAGCTAATGGGGAGGGGGCGTGTCAACTTGATAATTTAGACAGACCTAGCTAGGGACGTGAACTAACTTCTGAAACAATTCTCATCTCAATAGGTGACCTTTAACCCCAGTTACATTGGAAGGTGCTTAATACTTTTTTAATGTATGGGAGAGTATAGGAGATAAAACGCTAAGCACCTTTCTGCATAGCTCATGAGAGAGGGGGCATGTCAACTTGATATTTCAGACAGACCTAGCTGGGGACGTGAACTAACTTCTGAAACAATTCTCATCTCAATAGGTGACAAGGTCATGGGGGAGGGGGCGTGAGTATAGGAGAGAAAACGCTGAGCACCTTTTTTCATAGCTCGTGAGAGAGAAAACATGTCAACTTGATATTTTAGACAGACCTAGCTAGGGACGTGAACTAACTTCTGAAACAATTCCCATCTCAATAGGTGACCCGTAACCCCAACTACATTGGAAGGTGCTTAATATTTTTTCCATGTATGTAATTTTTGGAGTTGTCACCACGGCCTCTCCTGTGTGCACATGATGCATCATAGCTCAAATCCTATTGCACAGACACACTCCTGGACCTGGTAGTTACCTTCTGATAGCAAAAAGGATGCATTTTGATGTCAACCAAAATTTCCCCCTATTGCCAATGTATATACTTTGAATGTAGATTCATATATAAGTTTATTATGCCTTGGGTGATCACCTAAGCAATTTGAGATTTCTTTTCTGGTCACCAAGGGCTACCTAGTGTCCATGCCTAACTCACCAACACAATTTGGTAAGCATTCTGATTGTCCTGAGTGCGCTATAAGCCTCGTGGTGACAAGCCCAAAAAATGTCAATTTTTGGTCTTGTCACCACGGCCTCTCCTGTGTGCACGTGATGCATCATAGCTCAAATCCAAATGCACAGACACACTCCTGGACCTAGTAGCTACCTTCTGATAGCAAAAAGTTGCATTTTGATGTCGACCAAAATTTCCCCCTATTGCCAATGTATATACTTTGTATGTAGATTCATATATGCGTGTATTACGCCTTGGGTGATCACCTAAGCAATTTGAGATTTCTTTTCTGGTCACCAAGGGCTACCTAGTGTCCATGCCTAACTCACCAACACAATTTCGCAAGAATTCTGATTGTCCTGAGTGCGCTATAAGTCTCGTGGTGACAAGCCCAAAAAATGTCAATTTTTGGTCTTGTCACCACGGCCTCTCCTGTGTGCACGTGATGCATCATAGCTCAAATCCAAATGCACAGACACACTCCTGGACCTGGTAGCTACCTTCTGATAGCAAAAAGGATGCATTTTGATGTCGACCAAATTTCCCCCCAGTGCCACATATAATAGAATGTATATACTTTGTATGTACATTCATATATGCGTGTAATACGCCTTGTGGTGATCACCTAAGCAATTTGAGATTTCTTTTCTGGTCACCAAGGGCTACCTAGTGTCCATGCCTAACTCACCAACACAATTTCGCAAGCATTCTGATTGTCCTGAGTGCGCTATAAGCGTCGTGGTGACAAGCCCAAAAAATGTCAATTTTTGGTCTTGTCACCACGGCCTCTCCTGTGTGCACGTGATGCATCATAGCTCAAATCCGATTGCACAGACACACTCCTGGACCTGGTAGCTACCTTCTGATAGCAAAAAGGATGCATTTTGATGTCAACCAAATTTCCCCCCAGTGCCACATATAATAGAATGTATATACTTTGTATGTACATTCATATATGCGTGTAATACGCCTTGTGGTGATCACCTAAGCAATTTGAGATTTCTTTTCTGGTCACCAAGGGCTACCTAGTGTCCATGCCTAACTCACCAACACAATTTCGCAAGCATTCTGATTGTCCTGAGTGCGCTATAAGCCTCGTGGTGACAAGCCCAAAAAATGTCAATTTTTGGTCTTGTCACCACGGCCTCTCCTGTGTGCACGTGATGCATCATAGCTCAAATCCGATTGCACAGACACACTCCTGGACCTGGTAGCTACCTTCTGATAGCAAGAAGGATGCATTTTGATGTCGACCAAAATTTCCCCCCAGTGCCACATATACTTTGTATGTACATTCATATATGCGTGTAATACGCCTTGTGGTGATCACCTAAGCAATTTGAGATTTCTTTTCTGGTCACCAAGGGCTACCTAGTGTCCATGCCTAACTCACCAACACAATTTGGTAAGCATTCTGATTGTCCTGAGTGCGCTATAAGCCTCGTGGTGACAAGCCCAAAAAATGTCAATTTTTGGTCTTGTCACCACGGCCTCTCCTGTGTGCACGTGATGCATCATAGCTCAAATCCAAATGCACAGACACACTCCTGGACCTGGTAGCTACCTTCTGATAGCAAAAAGGATGCATTTTGGTGTCGACCAAAATTTCCCCCTATTGCCAATGTATATACTTTGTATGTAGATTCATATATGCGTGTATTACGCCTTGTGGTGATCACCTAAGCAATTTGAGATTTCTTTTCTGGTCACCAAGGGCTACCTAGTGTCCATGCCTAACTCACCAACACAATTTCGCAAGCATTCTGATTGTCCTGAGTGCGCTATAAGCCTCGTGGTGACAAGCCCAAAAAATGTCAATTTTTGGTCTTGTCACCACGGCCTCTCCTGTGTGCACGTGATGCATCATAGCTCAAATCCGATTGCACAGACACACTCCTGGACCTGGTAGCTACCTTCTGATAGCAAAAAGGATGCATTTTGATGTCGACCAAATTTCCCCCCAGTGCCACATATAATAGAATGTATATACTTTGTATGTACATTCATATATGCGTGTAATACGCCTTGTGGTGATCACCTAAGCAATTTGAGATTTCTTTTCTGGTCACCAAGGGCTACCTAGTGTCCATGCCTAACTCACCAACACAATTTCGCAAGCATTCTGATTGTCCTGAGTGCGCTATAAGCCTCGTGGTGACAAGCCCAAAAAATGTCAATTTTTGGTCTTGTCACCACGGCCTCTCCTGTGTGCACGTGATGAATCATAGCTCAAATCCGATTGCACAGACACACTCCTGGACCTGGTAGCTACCTTCTGATAGCAAAAAGTTGCATTTTGATGTCGACCAAAATTTCCCCCCAGTGCCACATATACTTTGTATGTACATTCATATATGCGTGTAATACGCCTTGTGGTGATCACCTAAGCAATTTGAGATTTCTTTTCTGGTCACCAAGGGCTACCTAGTGTCCATGCCTAACTCACCAACACAATTTGGTAAGCATTCTGATTGTCCTGAGTGCGCTATAAGCCTCGTGGTGACAAGCCCAAAAAATGTCAATTTTTGGTCTTGTCACCACGGCCTCTCCTGTGTGCACGTGATGCATCATAGCTGAAATCCAAATGCACAGACACACTCCTGGACCTGGTAGCTACCTTCTGATAGCAAAAAGGATGCATTTTGATGTTGACCAAAATTTCCCCCCCAGTGCCACATATAATAGAATGTATATACTTTGTATGTACATTCATATATGCGTGTAATACGCCTTGTGGTGATCACCTAAGCAATTTGAGATTTCTTTTCTGGTCACCAAGGGCTACCTAGTGTCCATGCCTAACTCACCAACACAATTTCGCAAGCATTCTGATTGTCCTGAGTGCGCTATAAGCCTCGTGGTGACAAGCCCAAAAAATGTCAATTTTTGGTCTTGTCACCACGGCCTCTCCTGTGTGCACGTGATGCATCATAGCTCAAATCAAAATGCACAGACACACTCCTGGACCTGGTAGCTACCTTCTGATAGCAAAAAGTTGCATTTTGATGTCGACCAAAATTTCCCCCATATTGCCAATGTATATACTTTGTATGTAGATTCATATATGCATGTATTACGCCTTGGGTGATCACCTAAACAATTTGAGATTTCTTTTCTGGTCACCAAGGGCTACCTAGTGTCCATGCCTAACTCACCAACACAATTTGGTAAGCATTCTGATTGTCCTGAGTGCGCTATAAGCCTCGTGGTGACAAGCCCAAAAAATGTCAATTTTTGGTCTTGTCACCACGGCCTCTCCTGTGTGCACGTGATGCATCATAGCTCAAATCCGATTGCACAGACACACTCCTGGACCTGGTAGCTACCTTCTGATAGCAAGAAGGATGCATTTTGATGTCGACCAAAATTTCCCCCCAGTGCCACATATACTTTGTATGTACATTCATATATGCGTGTAATACGCCTTGTGGTGATCACCTAAGCAATTTGAGATTTCTTTTCTGGTCACCAAGGGCTACCTAGTGTCCATGCCTAACTCACCAACACAATTTGGTAAGCATTCTGATTGTCCTGAGTGCGCTATAAGCCTCGTGGTGACAAGCCCAAAAAATGTCAATTTTTGGTCTTGTCACCACGGCCTCTCCTGTGTGCACGTGATGCATCATAGCTCAAATCCAAATGCACAGACACACTCCTGGACCTGGTAGCTACCTTCTGATAGCAAAAAGGATGCATTTTGATGTCGACCAAAATTTCCCCCCCCAATGCCGCATATAATAGAATGTATATACTTTGTATGTACATTCATATATGCGTGTAATACGCCTTGTGGTGATCACCTAAGCAATTTGAAATTTCTTTGCTGGTCACCAAGGGCTACCTAGTGTCCATGCCTAACTCACCAACACAATTTGGTAAGCATTCTGATTGTCCTGAGTGCGCTATAAGCCTCGTGGTGACAAGCCCAAAAAATGTCAATTTTTGGTCTTGTCACCACGGCCTCTCCTGTGTGCACGTGATGCATCATAGCTCAAATTCAAATGCACAGACACACTCCTGGACCTGGTAGCTACCTTCTGATAGCAAAAAGGATGCATTTTGATGTCGACCAAAATTTCCCCCTATTGCCAATGTATATACTTTGTATGTAGATTCATATATGCATGTATTACGCCTTGGGTGATCACCTAAGCAATTTGAGATTTCTTTTCTGGTCACCAAGGGCTACCTAGTGTCCATGCCTAACTCACCAACACAATTTCGCAAGCATTCTGATTGTCCTGAGTGCGCTATAAGCCTCGTGGTGACAAGCCCAAAAAATGTCAATTTTTGGTCTTGTCACCACGGCCTCTCCTGTGTCAACGTGATGCATCATAGCTCAAATCCAAATGCACAGACCCACTCCTGGACCTAGTAGCTACCTTCTGATAGCAAGAAGGATGCATTTTGATGTCGACCAAAATTTCCCCCCAGTGCCACATATAATAGAATTTATATACTTTGTATGTACGTTCATATATAACTGTATTACGCCTTGTGGTGATCACCTAAACAATTTGAGATTTCTTTTCTGGTCACCAAGGGCTACCTAGTGTCCATGCCTAACTCACCAACACAATTTCGCAAACATTCTGATTGTCCTGAGTGCGCTATAAGCCTCGTGGTGACAAGCCCAAAAAATGTCAATTTTTGGTCTTGTCACCACGGCCTCTCCTGTGTGCACGTGATGCATCATAGCTCAAATCCAAATGCACAGACACACTCCTGGACCTGGTAGCTACCTTCTGATAGCAAAAAGGATGCATTTTGATGTCGACCAAAATTTCCCCCTATTGCCAATGTATATACTTTGTATGTAGATTCATATATAAGTGTATTACGCCTTGGGTGATCACCTAAACAATTTGAGATTTCTTTTCTGGTCACCAAGGGCTACCTAGTGTCCATGCCTAACTCACCAACACAATTTCGCAAACATTCTGATTGTCCTGAGTGCGCTATAAGCCTCGTGGTGACAAGCCCAAAAAATGTCAATTTTTGGTCTTGTCACCACGGCCTCTCCTGTGTGCACGTGATGCATCATAGCTCAAATCCAAATGCACAGACCCACTCTTGGACCTGGTAGCTACCTTCTGATAGCAAGAAGGATGCATTCTGATGTCGACCAAAATTTCCCCCCAGTGCCACATATAATAGAATGTATATACTTTGTATGTACGTTCATATATTATAAGTGTATTACGCCTTGGGTGATCACCTAAGCAATTTGAGATTTCTTTTCTGGTCACCAAGGGCTACCTAGTGTCCATGCCTAACTCACCAACACAATTTGGTAAGCATTCTGATTGTCCTGAGTGCGCTATAAGCCTCGTGGTGACAAGCCCAAAAAATGTCAATTTTTGGTCTTGTCACCACGGCCTCTCCTGTGTGCACGTGATGCATCATAGCTCAAATCCAAATGCACAGACACACTCCTGGACCTGGTAGCTACCTTCTGATAGCAAGAAGGATGCATTTTGATGTCGACCAAAATTTCCCCCTATTGCCAATGTATATACTTTGTATGCAGATTCATATATAAGTGTATTACGCCTTGGGTGATCACCTAAGCAATTTGAGATTTCTTTTCTGGTCACCAAGGGCTACCTAGTGTCCATGCCTAACTCACCAACACAATTTGGTAAGCATTCTGATTGTCCTGAGTGCGCTATAAGCCTCGTGGTGACAAGCCCAAAAAATGTCAATTTTTGGTCTTGTCACCACGGCCTCTCCTGTGTGCACGTGATGCATCATAGCTCAAATCCAAATGCACAGACACACTCCTGGACCTGGTAGCTACCTTCTGATAGCAAGAAGGATGCATTTTGATGTCGACCAAAATTTCCCCCTATTGCCAATGTATATACTTTGTATGCAGATTCATATATAAGTGTATTACGCCTTGGGTGATCACCTAAACAATTTGAGATTTCTTTTCTGGTCACCAAGGGCTACCTAGTGTCCATGCCTAACTCACCAACACAATTTCGCAAACATTCTGATTGTCCTGAGTGCACTATAAGCCTCGTGGTGACAAGCCCAAAAAATGTCAATTTTTGGTCTTGTCACCACGGCCTCTCCTGTGTGCACGTGATGCATCATAGCTCAAATCCGATTGCACAGACACACTCCTGGACCTGGTAGCTACCTTCTGATAGCAAAAAGTTGCATTTTGATGTCGACCAAAATTTCCCCCTATTGCCAATGTATATACTTTGTATGTAGATTCATATATGCGTGTATTACGCCTTGGGTGATCACCTAAGCAATTTGAGATTTCTTTTCTGGTCACCAAGGGCTACCTAGTGTCCATGCCTAACTCACCAACACAATTTCGCAAGAATTCTGATTGTCCTGAGTGCGCTATAAGCCTCGTGGTGACAAGCCCAAAAAATGTCAATTTTTGGTCTTGTCACCACGGCCTCTCCTGTGTGCACGTGATGCATCATAGCTCAAATCCGATTGCACAGACACACTCCTGGACCTGGTAGCTACCTTCTGATAGCAAAAAGGATGCATTTTGATGTCGACCAAATTTCCCCCCAGTGCCACATATAATAGAATGTATATACTTTGTATGTACATTCATATATGCGTGTAATACGCCTTGTGGTGATCACCTAAGCAATTTGAGATTTCTTTTCTGGTCACCAAAGGCTACCTAGTGTCCATGCCTAACTCACCAACACAATTTCGCAAGCATTCTGATTGTCCTGAGTGCGCTATAAGCGTCGTGGTGACAAGCCCAAAAAATGTCAATTTTTGGTCTTGTCACCACGGCCTCTCCTGTGTGCACGTGATGCATCATAGCTCAAATCCGATTGCACAGACACACTCCTGGACCTGGTAGCTACCTTCTGATAGCAAAAAGGATGCATTTTGATGTCGACCAAATTTCCCCCCAGTGCCACATATAATAGAATGTATATACTTTGTATGTACATTCATATATGCGTGTAATACGCCTTGTGGTGATCACCTAAGCAATTTGAGATTTCTTTTCTGGTCACCAAGGGCTACCTAGTGTCCATGCCTAACTCACCAACACAATTTCGCAAGCATTCTGATTGTCCTGAGTGCGCTATAAGCCTCGTGGTGACAAGCCCAAAAAATGTCAATTTTTGGTCTTGTCACCACGGCCTCTCCTGTGTGCACGTGATGCACCATAGCTCAAATCCGATTGCACAGACACACTCCTGGACCTGGTAGCTACCTTCTGATAGCAAGAAGGATGCATTTTGATGTCGACCAAAATTTCCCCCTATTGCCAATGTATATACTTTGTATGTAGATTCATATATGCGTGTATTACGCCTTGTGGTGATCACCTAAGCAATTTGAGATTTCTTTTCTGGTCACCAAGGGCTACCTAGTGTCCATGCCTAACTCACCAACACAATTTGGTAAGCATTCTGATTGTCCTGAGTGCGCTATAAGCCTCGTGGTGACAAGCCCAAAAAATGTCAATTTTTGGTCTTGTCACCACGGCCTCTCCTGTGTGCACGTGATGCATCATAGCTCAAATCCAAATGCACAGACACACTCCTGGACCTGGTAGCTACCTTCTGATAGCAAGAAGGATGCATTTTGATGTCGACCAAAATTTCCCCCTATTGCCAATGTATATACTTTGTATGTAGATTCATATATGCATGTATTACGCCTTGGGTGATCACCTAAGCAATTTGAGATTTCTTTTCTGGTCACCAAGGGCTACCTAGTGTCCATGCCTAACTCACCAACACAATTTCGCAAGCATTCTGATTGTCCTGAGTGCGCTATAAGCCTCGTGGTGACAAGCCCAAAAAATGTCAATTTTTGGTCTTGTCACCACGGCCTCTCCTATGTGCACGTGATGCATCATAGCTCAAATCCAAATGCACAGACACACTCCTGGACCTAGTAGCTACCTTCTGATAGCAAAAAGGATGCATTTTGATGTCGACCAAAATTTCCTCCTATTGCCAATGTATATACTTAGTATGTAGATTCATATATGCATGTATTACGCCTTGGATGATCACCTAAGCAATTTGAGATTTCTTTTCTGGTCACCAAGGGCTACCTAGTGTCCATGCCTAACTCACCAACACAATTTCGCAAGCATTCTGATTGTCCTGAGTGCGCTATAAGCCTCGTGGTGACAAGCCAAAAAATGTCAATTTTTGGTCTTGTCACCACGGCCTCTTTTGTGTGCACGTGATGCATCATAGCTCAAATTCAAATGCACAGACACACTCCTGGACCTGGTAGCTACCTTCTGATAGTAAACAGTTGCATTTTGATGTCGACCAAAAGTTCCCCCTATTCCCAATGTATATGCTTTGAATGTAGATTCATATATAAGTGTATTACGCCTTGGGTGATCACCTAAACAATTTGAGATTTTTTTGCTGGTCACCAAGGGCTACCTAGTGTCCATGCCTAACTCACCAACACAATTTGGTAAGCATTCTGATTGTCCTGAGTGCGCTATAAGCCTCGTGGTGACAAGCCAAAAAATGTCAATTTTTGGTCTTGTCACCACGGCCTCTCCTGTGTGCACGTGATGCATCATAGCTCAAATCCAAATGCACAGACACACTCCTGGACCTGGTAGCTACCTTCTGATAGCAAAAAGGATGCATTTTGATGTCGACCAAAATTTCCCCCCCAGTGCCACATATAATAGAATGTATATACTTTGTATGTACATTCATATATGCGTGTAATACGCCTTGTGGTGATCACCTAAGCAATTTGAGATTTCTTTTCTGGTCACCAAGGGCTACCTAGTGTCCATGCCTAACTCACCAACACAATTTGGTAAGCATTCTGATTGTCCTGAGTGCGCTATAAGCCTCGTGGTGACAAGCCCAAAAAATGTCAATTTTTGGTCTTGTCACCACGGCCTCTCCTGTGTGCACGTGATGCATCATAGCTCAAATCCAAATGCACAGACACACTCCTGGACCTGGTAGCTACCTTCTGATAGCAAAAAGGATGCATTTTGATGTCGACCAAAATTTCCCCCTATTGCCAATGTATATACTTTGTATGTAGATTCATATATGCGTGTATTACGCCTTGGGTGATCACCTAAGCAATTTGAGATTTCTTTTCTGGTCACCAAGGGCTACCTAGTGTCCATGCCTAACTCACCAACACAATTTCGCAAGCATTCTGATTGTCCTGAGTGCGCTATAAGCCTCGTGGTGACAAGCCCAAAAAATGTCAATTTTTGGTCTTGTCACCACGGCCTCTCCTATGTGCACGTGATGCATCATAGCTCAAATCCAAATGCACAGACACACTCCTGGACCTAGTAGCTACCTTCTGATAGCAAAAAGGATGCATTTTGATGTCGACCAAAATTTCCCCCCCAGTGCCACATATAATAGAATGTATATACTTTGTATGTACATTCATATATGCGTGTAATACGCCTTGTGGTGATCACCTAAGCAATTTGAGATTTCTTTTCTTGTCACCAAGGGCTACCTAGTGTCCATGCCTAACTCACCAACACAATTTCGCAAGCATTCTGATTGTCCTGAGTGCGCTATAAGCCTCGTGGTGACAAGCTCAAAAAATGTCAATTTTTGGTCTTGTCACCACGGCCTCTCCTGTGTGCACGTGATGCATCATAGCTCAAATTCAAATGCACAGACACACTCCTGGACCTGGTAGCTACCTTCTAATAGAAAAAGGATGCATTTTGATGTCGACCAAAATTTCCCCATATTGCCAATTTATATACTTTGTATGTAGATTCATATATAAGTGTATTACGCCTTGGGTGATCATCTAAGCAATTTGAGATTTCTTTTCTGGTCACCAAGGGCTACCTAGTGTCCATGCCTCACTCAACAACACAATTTCGCAAGCATTCTGATTGTCCTGAGTGCGCTATAAGCCTCGTGGTGACAAGCCCAAAAAATGTCAATTTTTGGTCTTGTCACCACGGCCTCTCCTATGTGCACGTGATGCATCATAGCTGAAATCCAAATGCACAGACACACTCCTGGACCTAGTAGCTACCTTCTGATAGCAAAAAGGATGCATTTTGATGTCGACCAAAATTTCCCCCCCAGTGCCACATATAATAGAATGTATATACTTTGTATGTACATTCATATATGCGTGTAATACGCCTTGTGGTGATCACCTAAGCAATTTGAGATTTCTTTTCTTGTCACCAAGGGCTACCTAGTGTCCATGCCTAACTCACCAACACAATTTCGCAAGCATTCTGATTGTCCTGAGTGCGCTATAAGCCTCGTGGTGACAAGCTCAAAAAATGTCAATTTTTGGTCTTGTCACCACGGCCTCTCCTGTGTGCACGTGATGCATCATAGCTCAAATTCAAATGCACAGACACACTCCTGGACCTGGTAGCTACCTTCTAATAGAAAAAGGATGCATTTTGATGTCGACCAAAATTTCCCCATATTGCCAATTTATATACTTTGTATGTAGATTCATATATAAGTGTATTACGCCTTGGGTGATCATCTAAGCAATTTGAGATTTCTTTTCTGGTCACCAAGGGCTACCTAGTGTCCATGCCTCACTCACCAACACAATTTCGCAAGCATTCTGATTGTCCTGAGTGCGCTATAAGCCTCGTGGTGACAAGCCCAAAAAATGTCAATTTTTGGTCTTGTCACCACGGCCTCTCCTGTGTGCACGTGATGCATCATAGCTCAAATCCAAATGCACAGACACACTCCTGGACCTGGTAGCTACCTTCTGATGACAAAAAGGATGCATTTTGATGTCGACCAAAATTTCCCCCTATTGCCAATGTATATACTTTGTATGTACATTCATATATGCGTGTAATACGCCTTGTGGTGATCACCTAAGCAATTTGAGATTTCTTTTCTGGTCACCAAGGGCTACCTAGTGTCCATGCCTAACTCACCAACACAATTTGGTAAGCATTCTGATTGTCCTGAGTGCGCTATAAGCCTCGTGGTGACAAGCCCAAAAAATGTCAATTTTTGGTCTTGTCACCACGGCCTCTCCTGTGTGCACGTGATGCATCATAGCTCAAATCCAAATGCACAGACACACTCCTGGACCTAGTAGCTACCTTCTGATAGCAAAAAGTTGCATTTTGATGTCGACCAAAATTTCCCCCCAGTGCCACAAATAATTTGTATGTACATTCATATATGCATGTATTACGCCTTGGGTGATCACCTAAGCAATTTGAGATTTCTTTGCTGGTCACCAAGGGCTACCTAGTGTCCATGCCTAACTCACCAACACAATTTGGTAAGCATTCTGATTGTCCTGAGTGCGCTATAAGCCTCGTGGTGACAAGCCCAAAAAATGTCAATTTTTGGTCTTGTCACCACAGCCTCTCCTGTGTGCACGTGATGCATCATAGCTCAAATCCGATTGCACAGACACACTCCTGGACCTGGTAGCTACCTTCTGATAGCAAAAAGGATGCATTTTGATGTCGACCAAAATTTCCCCCTATTGCCAATGTATATACTTTGTATGTAGATTCATTTATAAGTGTATTACGCCTTGTGGTGATCACCTAAACAATTTGAGATTTCTTTTCTGGTCACCAAGGGCTACCTAGTGTCCATGCCTAACTCACCAACACAATTTGGTAAGCATTCTGATTGTCCTGAGTGCGCTATAAGCCTCGTGGTGACAAGCCCAAAAAATGTCAATTTTTGGTCTTGTCACCACGGCCTCTCCTGTGTGCACGTGATGCATCATAGCTCAAATCCAAATGCACAGACACACTCCTGGACCTGGTAGCTACCTTCTGATAGCAAGAAGGATGCATTTTGATGTCGACCAAAATTTCCCCCTATTGCCAATGTATATACTTTGTATGTAGATTCATATATGCGTGTATTACGCCTTGGGTGATCACCTAAGCAATTTGAGATTTCTTTTCTTGTCACCAAGGGCTACCTAGTGTCCATGCCTCACTCACCAACACAATTTCGCAAGCATTCTGATTGTCCTGAGTGCGCTATAAGCCTCGTGGTGACAAGCCCAAAAAATGTCAATTTTTGGTCTTGTCACCACAGACTTTCCTGTGTGCACGTGATGCATCATAGCTCAAATCCAAATGCACAGACACACTCCTGGACCTGGTAGCTACCTTCTGATAGCAAGAAGGATGCATTTTGATGTCGACCAAAATTTCCCCCTATTGCCAATGTATATACTTTGTATGTAGATTCATATATAAGTGTATTACGCCTTGAGTGATCACCTAAGCAATTTGAGATTTCTTTTCTGGTCACCAAGAGCTACCTAGTGTCCATGCCTCACTCACCAACACAATTTCGCAAGCATTCTGATTGTCCTGGGTGCGCTATAAGCCTCGTGGTGACAAGCCCAAAAAATGTCAATTTTTGGTCTTGTCACCACGGCCTCTCCTGTGTGCACGTGATGCATCATAGCTCAAATCCAAATGCACAGACACACTCCTGGACCTGGTAGCTACCTTCTGATAGCAAAAAGGATGCATTTTGATGTCGACCAAAATTTCCCCCCAGTGCCACATATAATAGAATGTATATACTTTGTATGTACGTTCATATATAACTGTATTACGCCTTGGGTGATCACCTAAACAATTTGAGATTTCTTTTCTGGTCACCAAGGGCTACCTAGTGTCCATGCCTAACTCACCAACACAATTTGGTAAGCATTCTGATTGTCCTGAGTGCGCTATAAGCCTCGTGGTGACAAGCCCAAAAAATGTCAATTTTTGGTCTTGTCACCACGGCCTCTCCTGTGTGCACGTGATGCATCATAGCTCAAATCCAAATGCACAGACACACTCCTGGACCTGGTAGCTACCTTCTGATAGCAAGAAGGATGCATTTTGATGTCGACCAAAATTTCCCCCTATTGCCAATGTATATACTTTGTATGTAGATTCATTTATAAGTGTATTACGCTTTGGGTGATCACCTAAACAATTTGAGATTTCTTTTCTGGTCACCAAGGGCTACCTAGTGTCCATGCCTAACTCACCAACACAATTTCGCAAACATTCTGATTGTCCTGAGTGCGCTATAAGCCTCGTGGTGACAAGCCCAAAAAATGTCAATTTTTGGTCTTGTCACCACGGCCTCTCCTGTGTGCACGTGATGCATCATAGCTCAAATCCAAATGCACAGACCCACTCCTGGACCTGGTAGCTACCTTCTGATAGCAAGAAGGATGCATTTTGATGTCGACCAAAATTTCCCCCCCAGTGCCACATATAATAGAATGTATATACTTTGTATGTACGTTCATATATAAGTGTATTACGCCTTGGGTGATCACTAATCAATTTGAGATTTCTTTGCTGGTCACCAAGGGCTACCTAGTGTCCATGCCTAACTCACCAACACAATTTGGTAAGCATTCTGATTGTCCTGAGTGCGCTATAAGCCTCGTGGTGACAAGCCCAAAAAATGTCAATTTTTGGTCTTGTCACCACGGCCTCTCCTGTGTGCACGTGATGCATCATAGCTCAAATCCAAATGCACAGACCCACTCCTGGACCTGGTAGCTACCTTCTGATAGCAAGAAGGATGCATTTTGATGTCGACCAAAATTTCCCCCCCAGTGCCACATATAATAGAATGTATATACTTTGTATGTACGTTCATATATAAGTGTATTACGCCTTGGGTGATCACCTAAACAATTTGAGATTTCTTTGCTGGTCACCAAGGGCTACCTAGTGTCCATGCCTAACTCACCAATACAATTTCGCAAGCATTCTGATTGTCCTGAGTGCGCTATAAGCCTCGTGGTGACAAGCCAAAAAATGTCAATTTTTGGTCTTGTCACCACGGCCTCTCCTGTGTGCACGTGATGCATCATAGCTCAAATCCAAATGCACAGACACACTCCTGGACCTGGTAGCTACCTTCTGATAGCAAAAAGGATGCATTTTGATGTCGACCAAAATTTCCCCCCAGTGCCACATATAATAGAATGTATATACTTTGTATGTACATTCATATATGCATGTAATACGCCTTGTGGTGATCACCTAAGCAATTTGAGATTTCTTTTCTGGTCACCAAGGGCTACCTAGTGTCCATGCCTAACTCACCAACACAATTTCGCAAGCATTCTGATTGTCCTGAGTGCGCTATAATTTTCGTGATGACAAGCCAAAAGATGTCAATTGTTTAAGTTTTCACCACGGCCTCTCCTGTGTGCACGTGATGCATCATAGCTCAAATCCAAATGCACAGACACACTCCTGGACCTGGTAGCTACCTTCTGATAGCAAAAAAGATGCATTTTGATGTCAACCAAAAATTTTCTTCCGTGACCTTGTGCCACATTTAAAAATGTGTATACTTTTGTATTCATATATATATATATATTTATATATATATATGTAGTTTGGTGCAAATTTGAAGATTTCCTACAAGGTAGATTTAAATGCATTGGAAGGAATCTGTACTTTGGCTTAGATGCTTGATCCTTACATCCTCCGCACATGGGGGTTGGTCTGAAGGGTTGGTTTGAAGGATTGAAATTGACCCTTAAGCCCTACCCCTTAATCTAACCCTTAGGGGGTCAGGATGAATGGTTGTACCCAGTAACCCCAATGTCAAACTCTGGTTCGTGAATTTAACCCTAAACCCAAACCCTTTTTCCTAACACCCACATAAAATGCATCAAGATATTTGTAACCAGTCCATAACCTGCAGTTCTAGGTAAGTTATGAGTGCTAAAAGTTTTGGAAAGATTGGATCAGTGTTAGAGCCAAAAAATGCTTATCTGTTTTTCCTTATTTTAGAAACCACAAGTGAAATCAAAAAGATTATTTTAGATGTTCAACTGCTGGAATTCCTGCAAGGGGTATTGTGAATTGAGAATCGACAGCGGCTAGCCGTATCAGCATTATAGTGTTAAGTTTAGTGGGCGGGGCTGCTAGGGTTAGACTTAGCGGCATGAGAGGGTGAAGTTTAGTGGGCGGGGCTGCTAGGGTTAGACTTAGCGGCATGAGAGGGTGAAGTTTAGTGGGCGGGGCTGCTAGGGTTAGACTTAGCGGCATGAGAGGGTGAAGTTTAGTGGGCGGGGCTGCTAGGGTTAGACTTAGCGGCATGAGAGGGTGAAGTTTAGTGGGCGGGGCTGCTAGGGTTAGACTTAGCGGCATGAGAGGGTGAAGTTTAGTGGGCGGGGCTGCTAGGGTTAGACTTAGCGGCATGAGAGGGTGAAGTTTAGTGGGCGGGGCTGCTAGGGTTAGACTTAGCGGCATGAGAGGGTGAAGTTTAGTGGGCGGGGCTGCTAGGGTTAGACTTAGCGGCATGAGAGGGTGAAGTTTAGTGGGCGGGGCTGCTAGGGTTAGACTTAGCGGCATGAGAGGGTGAAGTTTAGTGGGCGGGGCTGCTAGGGTTAGACTTAGCGGCATGAGAGGGTGAAGTTTAGTGGGCGGGGCTGCTAGGGTTAGACTTAGCGGCATGAGAGGGTGAAGTTTAGTGGGCGGGGCTGCTAGGGTTAGACTTAGCGGCATGAGAGGGTGAAGTTTAGTGGGCGGGGCTGCTAGGGTTAGACTTAGCGGCATGAGAGGGTGAAGTTTAGTGGGCGGGGCTGCTAGGGTTAGACTTAGCGGCATGAGAGGGTGAAGTTTAGTGGGCGGGGCTGCTAGGGTTAGACTTAGCGGCATGAGAGGGTGAAGTTTAGTGGGCGGGGCTGCTAGGGTTAGACTTAGCGGCATGAGAGGGTGAAGTTTAGTGGGCGGGGCTGCTAGGGTTAGACTTAGCGGCATGAGAGGGTGAAGTTTAGTGGGCGGGGCTGCTAGGGTTAGACTTAGCGGCATGAGAGGGTGAAGTTTAGTGGGCGGGGCTGCTAGGGTTAGACTTAGCGGCATGAGAGGGTGAAGTTTAGTGGGCGGGGCTGCTAGGGTTAGACTTAGCGGCATGAGAGGGTGAAGTTTAGTGGGCGGGGCTGCTAGGGTTAGACTTAGCGGCATGAGAGGGTGAAGTTTAGTGGGCGGGGCTGCTAGGGTTAGACTTAGCGGCATGAGAGGGTGAAGTTTAGTGGGCGGGGCTGCTAGGGTTAGACTTAGCGGCATGAGAGGGTGAAGTTTAGTGGGCGGGGCTGCTAGGGTTAGACTTAGCGGCATGAGAGGGTGAAGTTTAGTGGGCGGGGCTGCTAGGGTTAGACTTAGCGGCATGAGAGGGTGAAGTTTAGTGGGCGGGGCTGCTAGGGTTAGACTTAGCGGCATGAGAGGGTGAAGTTTAGTGGGCGGGGCTGCTAGGGTTAGACTTAGCGGCATGAGAGGGTGAAGTTTAGTGGGCGGGGCTGCTAGGGTTAGACTTAGCGGCATGAGAGGGTGAAGTTTAGTGGGCGGGGCTGCTAGGGTTAGACTTAGCGGCATGAGAGGGTGAAGTTTAGTGGGCGGGGCTGCTAGGGTTAGACTTAGCGGCATGAGAGGGTGAAGTTTAGTGGGCGGGGCTGCTAGGGTTAGACTTAGCGGCATGAGAGGGTGAAGTTTAGTGGGCGGGGCTGCTAGGGTTAGACTTAGCGGCATGAGAGGGTGAAGTTTAGTGGGCGGGGCTGCTAGGGTTAGACTTAGCGGCATGAGAGGGTGAAGTTTAGTGGGCGGGGCTGCTAGGGTTAGACTTAGCGGCATGAGAGGGTGAAGTTTAGTGGGCGGGGCTGCTAGGGTTAGACTTAGCGGCATGAGAGGGTGAAGTTTAGTGGGCGGGGCTGCTAGGGTTAGACTTAGCGGCATGAGAGGGTGAAGTTTAGTGGGCGGGGCTGCTAGGGTTAGACTTAGCGGCATGAGAGGGTGAAGTTTAGTGGGCGGGGCTGCTAGGGTTAGACTTAGCGGCATGAGAGGGTGAAGTTTAGTGGGCGGGGCTGCTAGGGTTAGACTTAGCGGCATGAGAGGGTGAAGTTTAGTGGGCGGGGCTGCTAGGGTTAGACTTAGCGGCATGAGAGGGTGAAGTTTAGTGGGCGGGGCTGCTAGGGTTAGACTTAGCGGCATGAGAGGGTGAAGTTTAGTGGGCGGGGCTGCTAGGGTTAGACTTAGCGGCATGAGAGGGTGAAGTTTAGTGGGCGGGGCTGCTAGGGTTAGACTTAGCGGCATGAGAGGGTGAAGTTTAGTGGGCGGGGCTGCTAGGGTTAGACTTAGCGGCATGAGAGGGTGAAGTTTAGTGGGCGGGGCTGCTAGGGTTAGACTTAGCGGCATGAGAGGGTGAAGTTTAGTGGGCGGGGCTGCTAGGGTTAGACTTAGCGGCATGAGAGGGTGAAGTTTAGTGGGCGGGGCTGCTAGGGTTAGACTTAGCGGCATGAGAGGGTGAAGTTTAGTGGGCGGGGCTGCTAGGGTTAGACTTAGCGGCATGAGAGGGTGAAGTTTAGTGGGCGGGGCTGCTAGGGTTAGACTTAGCGGCATGAGAGGGTGAAGTTTAGTGGGCGGGGCTGCTAGGGTTAGACTTAGCGGCATGAGAGGGTGAAGTTTAGTGGGCGGGGCTGCTAGGGTTAGACTTAGCGGCATGAGAGGGTGAAGTTTAGTGGGCGGGGCTGCTAGGGTTAGACTTAGCGGCATGAGAGGGTGAAGTTTAGTGGGCGGGGCTGCTAGGGTTAGACTTAGCGGCATGAGAGGGTGAAGTTTAGTGGGCGGGGCTGCTAGGGTTAGACTTAGCGGCATGAGAGGGTGAAGTTTAGTGGGCGGGGCTGCTAGGGTTAGACTTAGCGGCATGAGAGGGTGAAGTTTAGTGGGCGGGGCTGCTAGGGTTAGACTTAGCGGCATGAGAGGGTGAAGTTTAGTGGGCGGGGCTGCTAGGGTTAGACTTAGCGGCATGAGAGGGTGAAGTTTAGTGGGCGGGGCTGCTAGGGTTAGACTTAGCGGCATGAGAGGGTGAAGTTTAGTGGGCGGGGCTGCTAGGGTTAGACTTAGCGGCATGAGAGGGTGAAGTTTAGTGGGCGGGGCTGCTAGGGTTAGACTTAGCGGCATGAGAGGGTGAAGTTTAGTGGGCGGGGCTGCTAGGGTTAGACTTAGCGGCATGAGAGGGTGAAGTTTAGTGGGCGGGGCTGCTAGGGTTAGACTTAGCGGCATGAGAGGGTGAAGTTTAGTGGGCGGGGCTGCTAGGGTTAGACTTAGCGGCATGAGAGGGTGAAGTTTAGTGGGCGGGGCTGCTAGGGTTAGACTTAGCGGCATGAGAGGGTGAAGTTTAGTGGGCGGGGCTGCTAGGGTTAGACTTAGCGGCATGAGAGGGTGAAGTTTAGTGGGCGGGGCTGCTAGGGTTAGACTTAGCGGCATGAGAGGGTGAAGTTTAGTGGGCGGGGCTGCTAGGGTTAGACTTAGCGGCATGAGAGGGTGAAGTTTAGTGGGCGGGGCTGCTAGGGTTAGACTTAGCGGCATGAGAGGGTGAAGTTTAGTGGGCGGGGCTGCTAGGGTTAGACTTAGCGGCATGAGAGGGTGAAGTTTAGTGGGCGGGGCTGCTAGGGTTAGACTTAGCGGCATGAGAGGGTGAAGTTTAGTGGGCGGGGCTGCTAGGGTTAGACTTAGCGGCATGAGAGGGTGAAGTTTAGTGGGCGGGGCTGCTAGGGTTAGACTTAGCGGCATGAGAGGGTGAAGTTTAGTGGGCGGGGCTGCTAGGGTTAGACTTAGCGGCATGAGAGGGTGAAGTTTAGTGGGCGGGGCTGCTAGGGTTAGACTTAGCGGCATGAGAGGGTGAAGTTTAGTGGGCGGGGCTGCTAGGGTTAGACTTAGCGGCATGAGAGGGTGAAGTTTAGTGGGCGGGGCTGCTAGGGTTAGACTTAGCGGCATGAGAGGGTGAAGTTTAGTGGGCGGGGCTGCTAGGGTTAGACTTAGCGGCATGAGAGGGTGAAGTTTAGTGGGCGGGGCTGCTAGGGTTAGACTTAGCGGCATGAGAGGGTGAAGTTTAGTGGGCGGGGCTGCTAGGGTTAGACTTAGCGGCATGAGAGGGTGAAGTTTAGTGGGCGGGGCTGCTAGGGTTAGACTTAGCGGCATGAGAGGGTGAAGTTTAGTGGGCGGGGCTGCTAGGGTTAGACTTAGCGGCATGAGAGGGTGAAGTTTAGTGGGCGGGGCTGCTAGGGTTAGACTTAGCGGCATGAGAGGGTGAAGTTTAGTGGGCGGGGCTGCTAGGGTTAGACTTAGCGGCATGAGAGGGTGAAGTTTAGTGGGCGGGGCTGCTAGGGTTAGACTTAGCGGCATGAGAGGGTGAAGTTTAGTGGGCGGGGCTGCTAGGGTTAGACTTAGCGGCATGAGAGGGTGAAGTTTAGTGGGCGGGGCTGCTAGGGTTAGACTTAGCGGCATGAGAGGGTGAAGTTTAGTGGGCGGGGCTGCTAGGGTTAGACTTAGCGGCATGAGAGGGTGAAGTTTAGTGGGCGGGGCTGCTAGGGTTAGACTTAGCGGCATGAGAGGGTGAAGTTTAGTGGGCGGGGCTGCTAGGGTTAGACTTAGCGGCATGAGAGGGTGAAGTTTAGTGGGCGGGGCTGCTAGGGTTAGACTTAGCGGCATGAGAGGGTGAAGTTTAGTGGGCGGGGCTGCTAGGGTTAGACTTAGCGGCATGAGAGGGTGAAGTTTAGTGGGCGGGGCTGCTAGGGTTAGACTTAGCGGCATGAGAGGGTGAAGTTTAGTGGGCGGGGCTGCTAGGGTTAGACTTAGCGGCATGAGAGGGTGAAGTTTAGTGGGCGGGGCTGCTAGGGTTAGACTTAGCGGCATGAGAGGGTGAAGTTTAGTGGGCGGGGCTGCTAGGGTTAGACTTAGCGGCATGAGAGGGTGAAGTTTAGTGGGCGGGGCTGCTAGGGTTAGACTTAGCGGCATGAGAGGGTGAAGTTTAGTGGGCGGGGCTGCTAGGGTTAGACTTAGCGGCATGAGAGGGTGAAGTTTAGTGGGCGGGGCTGCTAGGGTTAGACTTAGCGGCATGAGAGGGTGAAGTTTAGTGGGTTAGGGTTAGGGTTAGGGTTAGGGTTAGGGTTAGGGTTAGGGTTAGGGTTAGGGTTAGGGTTAGGGTTAGGGTTAGGGTTAGGGTTAGGGTTAGGGTTAGGGTTAGGGTTAGGGTTAGGGTTAGGGTTAGGGTTAGGGTTAGGGTTAGGGTTAGGGTTAGGGTTAGGGTTAGGGTTAGGGTTAGGGTTAGGGTTAGGGTTAGGGTTAGGGTTAGGGTTAGGGTTAGGGTTAGGGTTAGGGTTAGGGTTAGGGTTAGGGTTAGGGTTAGGGTTAGGGTTAGGGTTAGGGTTAGGGTTAGGGTTAGGGTTAGGGTTAGGGTTAGGGTTAGGGTTAGGGTTAGGGTTAGGGTTAGGGTTAGGGTTAGGGTTAGGGTTAGGGTTAGGGTTAGGGTTAGGGTTAGGGTTAGGGTTAGGGTTAGGGTTAGGGTTAGGGTTAGGGTTAGGGTTAGGGTTAGGGTTAGGGTTAGGGTTAGGGTTAGGGTTAGGGTTAGGGTTAGGGTTAGGGTTAGGGTTAGGGTTAGGGTTAGGGTTAGGGTTAGGGTTAGGGTTAGGGTTAGGGTTAGAGTTAGGGTTAGGGTTAGGGTTAGGGTTAGGGTTAGGGTTAGGGTTAGGGTTAGGGTTAGGGTTAGGGTTAGGGTTAGGGTTAGGGTTAGG
>OZ026555.1:5197294-5365771 GCA_964020155.1 Chondrilla cf. caribensis | reverse complement strand
TGAGTAGTTAAGCTTCCTAACCCTAACCCTAACCCTAACCCTAACCCTAACCCTAACCCTAACCCTAACCCTAACCCTAACCCTAACCCTAACCCTAACCCTAACCCTAACCACCCGAACCCTAACCCTAACCCTAACCCTAACCCTAACCCTAACCCTAACCCTAACCCTAACCCTAACCCTAACCCTAACCCTAACCCTAACCCTAACCCTAACCCTAACCCTAACCCTAACCCCTAAACATACCCTAACCCTAACCCTAACCCTAACCCTAACCCTAACCCTAACCCTAACCCTAACCCTAACCCTAACCCTAACCCTAACCCTAACCCTAACCCTAACCCTAACCCTAACCCTAACCCTAACCCTAACCCTAACCCTAACCCTAACCCTAACCCTAACCCTAACCCTAACCCTAACCCTAACCCTAACCCTAACCCTAACCCTAACCCTAACCCTAACCCTAACCCTAACCCTAACCCTAACCCTAACCCTAACCCTAACCCTAACCCTAACCCTAACCCTAACCCTAACCCTAACCCTAACCCTAACCCTAACCCTAACCCTAACCCTAACCCTAACCCTAACCCTAACCCTAACCCTAACCCTAACCCTAACCCTAACCCTAACCCTAACCCTAACCCTAACCCTAACCCTAACCCTAACCCTAACCCTAACCCTAACCCTAACCCTAACCCTAACCCTAACCCTAACCCTAACCCTAACCCTAACCCTAACCCTAACCCTAACCCTAACCCTAACCCTAACCCTAACCCTAACCCTAACCCTAACCCTAACCCTAACCCTAACCCTAACCCTAACCCTAACCCTAACCCTAACCCTAACCCTAACCCTAACCCTAACCCTAACCCTAACCCTAACCCTAACCCTAACCCTAACCCTAACCCTAACCCTAACCCTAACCCTAACCCTAACCCTAACCCTAACCCTAACCCTAACCCTAACCCTAACCCTAACCCTAACCCTAACCCTAACCCTAACCCTAACCCTAACCCTAACCCTAACCCTAACCCTAACCCTAACCCTAACCCTAACCCTAACCCTAACCCTAACCCTAACCCTAACCCTAACCCTAACCCTAACCCTAACCCTAACCCTAACCCTAACCCTAACCCTAACCCTAACCCTAACCCTAACCCTAACCCTAACCCTAACCCTAACCCTAACCCTAACCCTAACCCTAACCCTAACCCTAACCCTAACCCTAACCCTAACCCTAACCCTAACCCTAACCCTAACCCTAACCCTAACCCTAACCCTAACCCTAACCCTAACCCTAACCCTAACCCTAACCCTAACCCTAACCCTAACCCTAACCCTAACCCTAACCCTAACCCTAACCCTAACCCTAACCCTAACCCTAACCCTAACCCTAACCCTAACCCTAACCCTAACCCTAACCCTAACCCTAACCCTAACCCTAACCCTAACCCTAACCCTAACCCTAACCCTAACCCTAACCCTAACCCTAACCCTAACCCTAACCCTAACCCTAACCCTAACCCTAACCCTAACCCTAACCCTAACCCTAACCCTAACCCTAACCCTAACCCTAACCCTAACCCTAACCCTAACCCTAACCCTAACCCTAACCCTAACCCTAACCCTAACCCTAACCCTAACCCTAACCCTAACCCTAACCCTAACCCTAACCCTAACCCTAACCCTAACCCTAACCCTAACCCTAACCCTAACCCTAACCCTAACCCTAACCCTAACCCTAACCCTAACCCTAACCCTAACCCTAACCCTAACCCTAACCCTAACCCTAACCCTAACCCTAACCCTAACCCTAACCCTAACCCTAACCCTAACCCTAACCCTAACCCTAACCCTAACTTTACCCTCCCATGCCGCTAAGTCTAACCCTAGCAGCCCCGCCCACTAAACTTTACCCTCCCATGCCGCTAAGTCTAACCCTAGCAGCCCCGCCCACTAAACTTTACCCTCCCATGCCGCTAAGTCTAACCCTAGCAGCCCCGCCCACTAAACTTTACCCTCCCATGCCGCTAAGTCTAACCCTAGCAGCCCCGCCCACTAAACTTTACCCTCCCATGCCGCTAAGTCTAACCCTAGCAGCCCCGCCCACTAAACTTTACCCTCCCATGCCGCTAAGTCTAACCCTAGCAGCCCCGCCCACTAAACTTTACCCTCCCATGCCGCTAAGTCTAACCCTAGCAGCCCCGCCCACTAAACTTTACCCTCCCATGCCGCTAAGTCTAACCCTAGCAGCCCCGCCCACTAAACTTTACCCTCCCATGCCGCTAAGTCTAACCCTAGCAGCCCCGCCCACTAAACTTTACCCTCCCATGCCGCTAAGTCTAACCCTAGCAGCCCCGCCCACTAAACTTTACCCTCCCATGCCGCTAAGTCTAACCCTAGCAGCCCCGCCCACTAAACTTTACCCTCCCATGCCGCTAAGTCTAACCCTAGCAGCCCCGCCCACTAAACTTTACCCTCCCATGCCGCTAAGTCTAACCCTAGCAGCCCCGCCCACTAAACTTTACCCTCCCATGCCGCTAAGTCTAACCCTAGCAGCCCCGCCCACTAAACTTTACCCTCCCATGCCGCTAAGTCTAACCCTAGCAGCCCCGCCCACTAAACTTTACCCTCCCATGCCGCTAAGTCTAACCCTAGCAGCCCCGCCCACTAAACTTTACCCTCCCATGCCGCTAAGTCTAACCCTAGCAGCCCCGCCCACTAAACTTTACCCTCCCATGCCGCTAAGTCTAACCCTAGCAGCCCCGCCCACTAAACTTTACCCTCCCATGCCGCTAAGTCTAACCCTAGCAGCCCCGCCCACTAAACTTTACCCTCCCATGCCGCTAAGTCTAACCCTAGCAGCCCCGCCCACTAAACTTTACCCTCCCATGCCGCTAAGTCTAACCCTAGCAGCCCCGCCCACTAAACTTTACCCTCCCATGCCGCTAAGTCTAACCCTAGCAGCCCCGCCCACTAAACTTAACACTATAATGCTGATAAGGCTAGCCTCTGTCGATTCTCAATTCACAATACCCCTTGCAGGAATTCCAGCAGTTGAACATCTAAAATAATCTTTTTGATTTCACTTGTGGTTTCTAAAATAAGGAAAAACTGATAAGCATTTTTTGGCTCTAACACTGATCCAATCTTTCCAAAACTTTTAGCACTCATAATTTACCTAGAACTGCAGGTTATGGACTGGTTACAAATATCTTGATGCATTTTATGTGGGTGTTATGAAAAAGGGTTTGAGTTAAGGGTCAATTTCAATCCTTCAAACCAACCCTTCAAACCAACCCTTCAGACCAACCCCCATGTGCGGAGGATCAAGCATCTAAGCCAAAGTACAGATTCCTTCCAATGCATTTAAATCTACCTTGTAGGAAATCTTCAAATTTGCACCTAACTACACATATAGATAAATATATATATGTGACGTGCGCAGCGAAAATGTGTCCTAATCGATTTTTTCGAAAATCGCCATTTTGTTTCTATATTGAGATACGGGCATATTAGAGTCATTTTAGACTGTTTCCGCTTCCGTTTCTTTGATAGGCGCTGTGCCAGGAGCTTTTTTATATCACAGATCGGAATTAGCCATTTTGTGAGAGGAGCTGTTAAGTATTCTCACGTATTTTCCGTATATTATTCCGGTTACGCAATATTACCAGTTTCAACTGGTTACCGAACAGCTGTTCCGAACATGAACATAGCCGATAGTCGATGACGTCAACTCCGTATCCGAGAAATAAAAATGGCGGCTTAACGCGTCCAAAGTTTTAAGTGGGTATATCTAACTAACCGAATTGAATTTAACATTCATATTCGCAGAGAATGTTCATCGAACGATACTTAATTGAATTGCCTAATAAAAAATATAGTGTCAAAATTTTCACAAATTGTTTATTCTGCATTTCCCACAAAGTTGACACGGACCATTGGGACACATTTTCGCTGCGCATGTCACATATATATGAATACAAAAGTATACACATTTTTAAATGTGGCACAAGGTCACTGAAGAGAATTTTTGGTCGACATCAAAATGCATCTTTTTTGCTCAGAAGGACCGTACTAGGTCCAGGAGTGATACTATGCATTTGGATTAGAACTATAATGCATCACGTGCACACAGGAGAGGCCGTGGTGACAACTTAAACAATTGACATCTTTTGGCTTGTTACCACGAGGATTATAGCGCACTCAGGACAATCAGAATGCTTGCGAAATTGTGTTGGTGAGTTAGGCATGGACACTAGGTAGCCCTTGGTGACCAGAAAAGAAATCTCAAATTGCTTAGGTGATCACCCAAGGCGTAATACACTTATATATGAATGTACATACAATGTATATACATTGGCAATAGGGGGAAATTTTGGTCGACATCAAAATGCATCCTTCTTGCTATCAGAAGGTAGCTACCAGGTCCAGGAGTGTGTCTGTGCATTTGGATTTCAGCTATGATGCATCACGTGCACACAGGAGAGGCCGTGGTGACAAGACCAAAAATTGACATTTTTTGGGCTTGTCACCACGAGGCTTATAGCGCACTCAGGACAATCAGAATGCTTGCGAAATTGTGTTGGTGAGTTAGGCATGGACACTAGGTAGCCCTTGGTGACCAGAAAAGAAATCTCAAATTGCTTAGGTGATCACCCAAGGCGTAATACACATATATATGAATCTACATACAAAGTATATACATTGGCAATAGGGGGAAATTTTGGTCGACATCAAAATGCAACTGTTTGCTATCAGAAGGTAGCTACCAGGTCCAGGAGTGTGTCTGTGCATTTCGATTTGAGCTATGATACATCACGTGCACACAGGAGAGGCCGTGGTGACAAGACCAAAAATTGACATTTTTTGGGCTTGTCACCACGAGGCTTATAGTGCACTCAGGACAATCAGAATGCTTGCGAAATTGTGTTGGTGAGTTAGGCATGGACACTAGGTAGCCCTTGGTGACCAGAAAAGAAATCTCAAATTGCTTAGGTGATCACCCAAGGCGTAATACACATATATATGAATCTACATACAAAGTATATACATTGGCAATAGGGGGAAATTTTGGTCGACATCAAAATGCATCCTTTTTGCTATCAGAAGGTAGCTACCAGGTCCAGGAGTGTGTCTGTGCATTTGGATTTCAGCTATGATGCATCACGTGCACACAGGAGAGGCCGTGGTGACAAGACCAAAAATTGACATTTTTTGGGCTTGTCACCACGAGGCTTATAGTGCACTCAGGACAATCAGAATGCTTGCGAAATTGTGTTGGTGAGTTAGGCATGGACACTAGGTAGCCCTTGGTGACCAGAAAAGAAATCTCAAATTTCTTAGGTGATCACCCAAGGTGTAATACACTTATATATGAATCTACATACAAAGTATATACATTGGCAATAGGGGGAAATTTTGGTCGACATCAAAATGCAACTGTTTGCTATCAGAAGGTAGCTACCAGGTCCAGGAGTGTGTCTGTGCATTTGGATTTCAGCTATGATGCATCACGTGCACACAGGAGAGGCCGTGGTGACAAGACCAAAAATTGACATTTTTTGGGCTTGTCACCACGAGGCTTATAGCGCACTCAGGACAATCAGAATGCTTGCGAAATTGTGTTGGTGAGTTAGGCATGGACACTAGGTAGCCCTTGGTGACCAGAAAAGAAATCTCAAATTGCTTAGGTGATCACCCAAGGCGTAATACACATATATATGAATCTACATACAAAGTATATACATTGGCAATAGGGGGAAATTTTGGTTGACATCAAAATGCAACTGTTTGCTATCAGAAGGTAGCTACCAGGTCCAGGAGTGTGTCTGTGCATTTCGATTTGAGCTATGATACATCACGTGCACACAGGAGAGGCCGTGGTGACAAGACCAAAAATTGACATTTTTTGGGCTTGTCACCACGAGGCTTATAGTGCACTCAGGACAATCAGAATGCTTGCGAAATTGTGTTGGTGAGTTAGGCATGGACACTAGGTAGCCCTTGGTGACCAGAAAAGAAATCTCAAATTGCTTAGGTGATCACCCAAGGCGTAATACACATATATATGAATCTACATACAAAGTATATACATTGGCAATAGGGGGAAATTTTGGTCGACATCAAAATGCATCCTTTTTGCTATCAGAAGGTAGCTACCAGGTCCAGGAGTGTGTCTGTGCATTTGGATTTCAGCTATGATGCATCACGTGCACACAGGAGAGGCCGTGGTGACAAGACCAAAAATTGACATTTTTTGGGCTTGTCACCACGAGGCTTATAGTGCACTCAGGACAATCAGAATGCTTGCGAAATTGTGTTGGTGAGTTAGGCATGGACACTAGGTAGCCCTTGGTGACCAGAAAAGAAATCTCAAATTTCTTAGGTGATCACCCAAGGTGTAATACACTTATATATGAATCTACATACAAAGTATATACATTGGCAATAGGGGGAAATTTTGGTCGACATCAAAATGCAACTGTTTGCTATCAGAAGGTAGCTACCAGGTCCAGGAGTGTGTCTGTGCATTTGGATTTCAGCTATGATGCATCACGTGCACACAGGAGAGGCCGTGGTGACAAGACCAAAAATTGACATTTTTTGGGCTTGTCACCACGAGGCTTATAGCGCACTCAGGACAATCAGAATGCTTGCGAAATTGTGTTGGTGAGTTAGGCATGGACACTAGGTAGCCCTTGGTGACCAGAAAAGAAATCTCAAATTGCTTAGGTGATCACCACAAGGCGTATTACACGCATATATGAATCTACATACAAAGTATATACATTCTATTATATGTGGCACTGGGGGGAAATTTTGGTCGACATCAAAATGCAACTGTTTGCTATCAGAAGGTAGGTATTATGTCCAGGAGTGTGTCTGTGCATTTGGATTTCAGCTATGATGCATCACGTGCACACAGGAGAGGCCGTGGTGACAAGACCAAAAATTGACATTTTTTGGGCTTGTCACCACGAGGCTTATAGCGCAATCAGGAAAATCAGAATGCTTGCGAAATTGTGTTGGTGAGTTAGGCATGGACACTAGGTAGCCCTTGGTGACCAGAAAAGAAATCTCAAATTGCTTAGGTGATCACCCAAGGCGTAATACACTTATATATGAATCTACATACAAAGTATATACATTGGCAATAGGGGGAAATTTTGGTCGACATCAAAATGCAACTGTTTGCTATCAGAAGGTAGCTACCAGGTCCAGAAGTGTGTCTGTGCATTTGGATTTCAGTTATGATACATCACGTGCACACAGGAGAGGCCGTGGTGACAAGACCAAAAATTGACATTTTTTGGGCTTGTCACCACGAGGCTTATAGTGCACTCAGGACAATCAGAATGCTTGCGAAATTGTGTTGGTGAGTTAGGCATGGACACTAGGTAGCCCTTGGTGACCAGAAAAGAAATCTCAAATTGCTTAGGTGATCACCCAAGGCGTAATACACATATATATGAATCTACATACAAAGTATATACATTGGCAATAGGGGGAAATTTTGGTCGACATCAAAATGCATCCTTTTTGCTATCAGAAGGTAGCTACCAGGTCCAGGAGTGTGTCTGTGCATTTGGATTTCAGCTATGATGCATCACGTGCACACAGGAGAGGCCGTGGTGACAAGACTAAAAATTGACATTTTTTGGGCTTGTCACCACGAGGCTTATAGTGCACTCAGGACAATCAGAATGCTTACGAAATTGTGTTGGTGATTTAGGCATGGACACTAGGTAGCCCTTGGTGACCAGAAAAGAAATCTCAAATTGTTTAGGTGATCACCCAAGGCGTAATACACATATATATGAATCTACATACAAAGTATATGCATTGGCAATAGGGGGAAATTTTGGTCGACATCAAAATGAAACTTTTTGCTATCAGAAAATAGCTACCAGGTCCAGGAGTGTGTCTGTGCATTTGGATTTCAGCTATGATGCATCACGTGCACACAGGAGAGGCCGTGGTGACAAGACCAAAAATTGACATTTTTTGGGCTTGTCACCACGAGGCTTATAGCGCACTCAGGACAATCAGAATGCTTACGAAATTGTGTTGGTGAGTTAGGCATGGACACTAGGTAGCCCTTGGTGACCAGAAAAGAAATCTCAAATTGCTTAGGTGATCACCACAAGGCGTATTACACGCATATATGAATGTACATACAAAGTATATACATTCTATTATATGTGAGCGGATCTGAGAAAAGGGACATCTTATACACTTTCGTGTATTTGCGTTTTTTCACATCATTTGAATGCTCCATCACAGAGCATTATGATGCCGTTTTCGGAATTGCGATAGCGCATTTCGTTCACGAGATATACTGAGTTTTATTGCCATGCATAAAAGCTTTGGTGCGTGCGAACGAGGTACTTCCGGTAGCCTATTACGGTCTCCGTAAATTATGAATGAATGACGTCATGTAAATAAGAAATGGCGCCGGCTTCATGTCCTCGATGTGTATTTCGTTTCTTTAAGCGGTTTAGGGACAAATTGTACAATATCGATATTCGATATTGTACAATTTCTTCTATTTACAGCATTTGTTTCATTGCGAACGAATATTCGGTTGCGCGCCTTATCAGCGGCAAGGCGCGAATATCTCCGTCTAGAAAAATGGCGTATTTCCGCTAGGTGCAAAATGAGCTATATCTTCAAAACGCAACATTGTATAGTCACGACGCTTGCAGAGAACATTCTACTAAAGCTTAAGATAATATTTATTGAAAAAACGGGAATTCGATAAAATTTACACGAAAACATGTTTTGACCCGTATCAGGGTTTACGAAAACAACCAAAGATGTCCCTTTTCTCAGATCCGCTCACATATGTGGCAGTGGGGGGGAATTTTGGTCGACATCAAAATGCATCCTTTTTGCTATAAGAAGGTAGCTACTAGGTCCAGGAGTGTGTCTGTGCATTTGGATTTCAGCTAAGATGCATCACGTGCACACAGGAGAGGCCGTGGTGACAAGACCAAAAATTGACATTTTTTGGGCTTGTCACCACGAGGCTTATAGCGCACTCAGGACAATCAGAATGCTTGCGAAATTGTGTTGGTGAGTTAGGCATGGACACTAGGTAGCCCTTGGTGACCAGAAAAGAAATCTCAAATTGCTTAGGTGATCACCACAAGGCGTATTACACGCATATATGAATGTACATACAAAGTATATACATTCTATTATATGTGGCACTGGGGGGAAATTTTGGTCGACATCAAAATGCATCCTTTTTGCTATCAGAAGGTAGCTACCAGGTCCAGGAGTGTGTCTGTGCATTTGGATTTCAGCTAAGATGCATCACGTGCACACAGGAGAGGCCGTGGTGACAAGACCAAAAATTGACATTTTTTGGGCTTGTCACCACGAGGCTTATAGCGCATTCAGGACAATCAGAATGCTTACGAAATTATGTTGGTGAGTTAGGCATGGACACTAGGTAGCCCTTGGTGACCAGAAAAGAAATCTCAAATTGCTTAGGTGATCACCACAAGGCGTATTACACGCATATATGAATCTACATACAAAGTATATACATTCTATTATATGTGGCACTGGGGGGAAATTTTGGTCGACATCAAAATGCATCCTTTTTGCTATCAGAAGGTAGCTACCAGGTCCAGGAGTGTGTCTGTGCATTTGGATTTCAGCTATGATGCATCACGTGCACACAGGAGAGGCCGTGGTGACAAGACCAAAAATTGACATTTTTTGGGCTTGTCACCACGAGGCTTATAGCGCACTCAGGACAATCAGAATGTTTACGAAATTGTGTTGGTGAGTTAGGCATGGACACTAGGTAGCCCTTGGTGACCAGAAAAGAAATCTCAAATTGTTTAGGTGATCACCCAAGGCGTAATACGCTTATATATGAATCTACATACAAAGTATATACATTGGCAATAGGGGGAAATTTTGGTCGACATCAAAATGCATCCTTCTTGCTATCAGAAGGTAGCTACTAGGTCCAGGAGTGTGTCTGTGCATTTGGATTTCAGCTATGATGCATCACGTGCACACAGGAGAGGCTGTGGTGACAAGACCAAAAATTGACATTTTTTGGGCTTGTCACCACGAGGCTTATAGCGCACTCAGGACAATCAGAATGCTTGCGAAATTGTGTTGGTGAGTTAGGCATGGACACTAGGTAGCCCTTGGAGACCAGAAAAGAAATCTCAAATTGCTTAGGTGATCACCACAAGGCGTATTACACGCATATATGAATCTACATACAAAGTATATACATTCTATTATATGTGGCACTGGGGGGAAATTTTGGTCGACATCAAAATGCATCCTTTTTGCTATCAGAAGGTAGCTACCAGGTCCAGGAGTGTGTCTGTGCATTTGGATTTCAGCTAAGATGCATCACGTGCACACAGGAGAGGCCGTGGTGACAAGACCAAAAATTGACATTTTTTGGGCTTGTCACCACGAGGCTTATAGCGCACTCAGGACAATCAGAATGCTTGCGAAATTATGTTGGTGAGTTAGGCATGGACACTAGGTAGCCCTTGGTGACCAGAAAAGAAATCTCAAATTGCTTAGGTGATCACCACAAGGCGTATTACACGCATATATGAATGTACATACAAAGTATATACATTCTATTATATGTGGCACTGGGGGGAAATTTTGGTCGACATCAAAATGCATCCTTTTTGCTATCAGAAGGTAGCTACCAGGTCCAGGAGTGTGTCTGTGCATTTGGATTTCAGCTATGATGCATCACGTGCACACAGGAGAGGCCGTGGTGACAAGACCAAAAATTGACATTTTTTGGGCTTGTCACCACGAGGCTTATAGCGCACTCAGGACAATCAGAATGCTTACGAAATTGTGTTGGTGAGTTAGGCATGGACACTAGGTAGCCCTTGGTGACCAGAAAAGAAATCTCAAATTGTTTAGGTGATCACCCAAGGCGTATTACACGCATATATGAATCTACATACAAAGTATATACATTGGCAATAGGGGGAAATTTTGGTCGACATCAAAATGCATCCTTTTTGCTATCAGAAGGTAGCTACCAGGTCCAGGAGTGTGTCTGTGCATTTGGATTTCAGCTATGATGCATCACCTGCACACAGGAGAGGCCGTGGTGACAAGACCAAAAATTGACATTTTTTGGGCTTGTCACCACGAGGCTTATAGCGCACTCAGGACAATCAGAATGCTTACGAAATTGAGTTGGTGAGTTAGGCATGGACACTAGGTAGCCCTTGGTGACCAGAAAAGAAATCTCAAATTGTTTAGGTAATCACCCAAGGCGTAATACGCTTATATATGAATGTACATACAAAGTATATACATTCTATTATATGTGGCACTGGGGGGAAATTTTGGTCGACATCAAAATGCATCCTTTTTGCTATCAGAAGGTAGCTACCAGGTCCAGGAGTGTGTCTGTGCATTTGGATTTCAGCTAAGATGCATCACGTGCACACAGGAGAGGCCGTGGTGACAAGACCAAAAATTGACATTTTTTGGGCTTGTCACCACGAGGCTTATAACGCACTCAGGACAATCAGAATGCTTACGAAATTGTGTTGGTGAGTTAGGCATGGACACTAGGTAGCCCTTGGTGACCAGAAAAGAAATCTCAAATTGCTTAGGTGATCACCACAAGGCGTATTACACGCATATATGAATCTACATACAAAGTATATACATTCTATTATATGTGGCACTGGGGGGAAATTTTGGTCGACATCAAAATGCATCCTTTTTGCTATCAGAAGGTAGCTACCAGGTCCAGGAGTGTGTCTGTGCATTTGGATTTCAGCTATGATGCATCACGTGCACACAGGAGAGGCCGTGGTGACAAGACCAAAAATTGACATTTTTTGGGCTTGTCACCACGAGGCTTATAGCGCACTCAGGACAATCAGAATGCTTACGAAATTATGTTGGTGAGTTAGGCATGGACACTAGGTAGCCCTTGGTGACCAGAAAAGAAATCTCAAATTGCTTAGGTGATCACCACAAGGCGTATTACACGCATATATGAATGTACATACAAAGTATATACATTCTATTATATGTGGCACTGGGGGGAAATTTTGGTCGACATCAAAATGCATCCTTTTTGCTATCAGAAGGTAGCTACCAGGTCCAGGAGTGTGTCTGTGCATTTGGATTTGAGCTATGATGCATCACGTGCACACAGGAGAGGCCGTGGTGACAAGACCAAAAATTGACATTTTTTGGGCTTGTCACCACGAGGCTTATAGCGCACTCAGGACAATATCAGAATGCTTACGAAATTGTGTTGGTGAGTTAGGCATGGACACTAGGTAGCCCTTGGTGACCAGAAAAGAAATCTCAAATTGCTTAGGTGATCACCACAAGGCGTATTACACGCATATATGAATGTACATACAAAGTATATACGTTCTATTATATGTGGCACTGGGGGGAAATTTTGGTCGACATCAAAATGCATCCTTTTTGCTATCAGAAGGTAGCTACTAGGTCCAGGAGTGTGTCTGTGCATTTGGATTTCAGCTATGATGCATCACGTGCACACAGGAGAGGCCGTGGTGACAAGACCAAAAATTGACATTTTTTGGGCTTGTCACCACGAGGCTTATAGCGCACTCAGGACAATCAGAATGCTTACGAAATTATGTTGGTGAGTTAGGCATGGACACTAGGTAGCCCTTGGTGACCAGAAAAGAAATCTCAAATTGCTTAGGTGATCACCACAAGGCGTATTACACGCATATATGAATGTACATACAAAGTATATACATTCTATTATATGTGGCACTGGGGGGAAATTTTGGTCGACATCAAAATGCATCCTTTTTGCTATCAGAAGGTAGCTACCAGGTCCAGGAGTGTGTCTGTGCATTTGGATTTCAGCTATGATGCATCACGTGCACACAGGAGAGGCCGTGGTGACAAGACCAAAAATTGACATTTTTTGGGCTTGTCACCACGAGGCTTATAGCGCACTCAGGACAATCAGAATGCTTACGAAATTATGTTGGTGAGTTAGGCATGGACACTAGGTAGCCCTTGGTGACCAGAAAAGAAATCTCAAATTGCTTAGGTGATCACCACAAGGCGTATTACACGCATATATGAATCTACATACAAAGTATATACATTCTATTATATGTGGCACTGGGGGGAAATTTTGGTCGACATCAAAATGCATCCTTTTTGCTATCAGAAGGTAGCTACCAGGTCCAGGAGTGTGTCTGTGCATTTGGATTTCAGCTATGATGCATCACGTGCACACAGGAGAGGCCGTGGTGACAAGACCAAAAATTGACATTTTTTGGGCTTGTCACCACGAGGCTTATAGCGCACTCAGGACAATCAGAATGCTTACGAAATTGTGTTGGTGAGTTAGGCATGGACACTAGGTAGCCCTTGGTGACCAGAAAAGAAATCTCAAATTGCTTAGGTGATCACCACAAGGCGTATTACACGCATATATGAATGTACATACAAAGTATATACGTTCTATTATATGTGGCACTGGGGGGAAATTTTGGTCGACATCAAAATGCATCCTTTTTGCTATCAGAAGGTAGCTACCAGGTCCAGGAGTGTGTCTGTGCATTTGGATTTCAGCTATGATGCATCACGTGCACACAGGAGAGGCCGTGGTGACAAGACCAAAAATTGACATTTTTTGGGCTTGTCACCACGAGGCTTATAGCGCACTCAGGACAATCAGAATGCTTACGAAATTATGTTGGTGAGTTAGGCATGGACACTAGGTAGCCCTTGGTGACCAGAAAAGAAATCTCAAATTGCTTAGGTGATCACCACAAGGCGTATTACACGCATATATGAATGTACATACAAAGTATATACATTCTATTATATGTGGCACTGGGGGGAAATTTTGGTCGACATGAAAATGCATCCTTTTTGCTATCAGAAGGTAGCTACCAGGTCCAGGAGTGTGTCTGTGCATTTGGATTTCAGCTATGATGCATCACGTGCACACAGGAGAGGCCGTGGTGACAAGACCAAAAATTGACATTTTTTGGGCTTGTCACCACGAGGCTTATAGCGCACTCAGGACAATCAGAATGCTTACGAAATTATGTTGGTGAGTTAGGCATGGACACTAGGTAGCCCTTGGTGACCAGAAAAGAAATCTCAAATTGCTTAGGTGATCACCACAAGGCGTATTACACGCATATATGAATGTACATACAAAGTATATACATTCTATTATATGTGGCACTGGGGGGAAATTTTGGTCGACATCAAAATGCATCCTTTTTGCTATCAGAAGGTAGCTACCAGGTCCAGGAGTGTGTCTGTGCATTTGGATTTCAGCTATGATGCATCACGTGCACACAGGAGAGGCCGTGGTGACAAGACCAAAAATTGACATTTTTTGGGCTTGTCACCACGAGGCTTATAGCGCACTCAGGACAATCAGAATGCTTACGAAATTATGTTGGTGAGTTAGGCATGGACACTAGGTAGCCCTTGGTGACCAGAAAAGAAATCTCAAATTGCTTAGGTGATCACCACAAGGCGTATTACACGCATATATGAATGTACATACAAAGTATATACATTCTATTATATGTGAGCGGATCTGAGAAAAGGGACATCTTATACACTTTCGTGTATTTGCGTTTTTTCACATCATTTGAATGCTCCATCACAGAGCATTATGATGCCGTTTTCGGAATTGCGATAGCGCATTTCGTTCACGAGATATACTGAGTTTTATTGCCATGCATAAAAGCTTTGGTGCGTGCGAACGAGGTACTTCCGGTAGCCTATTACGGTCTCCGTAAATTATGAATGAATGACGTCATGTAAATAAGAAATGGCGCCGGCTTCATGTCCTCGATGTGTATTTCGTTTCTTTAAGCGGTTTAGGGACAAATTGTACAATATCGATATTCGATATTGTACAATTTCTTCTATTTACAGCATTTGTTTCATTGCGAACGAATATTCGGTTGCGCGCCTTATCAGCGGCAAGGCGTGAATATCTCCGTCTAGAAAAATGGCGTATTTCCGCTAGGTGCAAAATGAGCTATATCTTCAAAACGCAACATTGTATAGTCACGACGCTTGCAGAGAACATTCTACTAAAGCTTAAGATAATATTTATTGAAAAAACAGGAATTCGATAAAATTTACACGAAAACATGTTTTGACCCGTATCAGGGTTTACGAAAACAACCAAAGATGTCCCTTTTCTCAGATCCGCTCACATATGTGGCAGTGGGGGGGAATTTTGGTCGACATCAAAATGCATCCTTCTTGCTATAAGAAGGTAGCTACTAGGTCCAGGAGTGTGTCTGTGCATTTGGATTTCAGCTAAGATGCATCACGTGCACACAGGAGAGGCCGTGGTGACAAGACCAAAAATTGACATTTTTTGGGCTTGTCACCACGAGGCTTATAGCGCACTCAGGACAATCAGAATGCTTACGAAATTGTGTTGGTGAGTTAGGCATGGACACTAGGTAGCCCTTGGTGACCAGAAAAGAAATCTCAAATTGCTTAGGTGATCACCACAAGGCGTATTACACGCATATATGAATGTACATACAAAGTATATACGTTCTATTATATGTGGCACTGGGGGGAAATTTTGGTCGACATCAAAATGCATCCTTTTTGCTATCAGAAGGTAGCTACCAGGTCCAGGAGTGTGTCTGTGCATTTGGATTTCAGCTATGATGCATCACGTGCACACAGGAGAGGCCGTGGTGACAAGACCAAAAATTGACATTTTTTGGGCTTGTCACCACGAGGCTTATAGCGCACTCAGGACAATCAGAATGCTTACGAAATTATGTTGGTGAGTTAGGCATGGACACTAGGTAGCCCTTGGTGACCAGAAAAGAAATCTCAAATTGCTTAGGTGATCACCACAAGGCGTATTACACGCATATATGAATGTACATACAAAGTATATACATTCTATTATATGTGGCACTGGGGGGAAATTTTGGTCGACATCAAAATGCATCCTTTTTGCTATCAGAAGGTAGCTACCAGGTCCAGGAGTGTGTCTGTGCATTTGGATTTCAGCTATGATGCATCACGTGCACACAGGAGAGGCCGTGGTGACAAGACCAAAAATTGACATTTTTTGGGCTTGTCACCACGAGGCTTATAGCGCACTCAGGACAATCAGAATGCTTACGAAATTATGTTGGTGAGTTAGGCATGGACACTAGGTAGCCCTTGGTGACCAGAAAAGAAATCTCAAATTGCTTAGGTGATCACCACAAGGCGTATTACACGCATATATGAATCTACATACAAAGTATATACATTCTATTATATGTGGCACTGGGGGGAAATTTTGGTCGACATCAAAATGCATCCTTTTTGCTATCAGAAGGTAGCTACCAGGTCCAGGAGTGTGTCTGTGCATTTGGATTTCAGCTATGATGCATCACGTGCACACAGGAGAGGCCGTGGTGACAAGACCAAAAATTGACATTTTTTGGGCTTGTCACCACGAGGCTTATAGCGCACTCAGGACAATCAGAATGCTTACGAAATTATGTTGGTGAGTTAGGCATGGACACTAGGTAGCCCTTGGTGACCAGAAAAGAAATCTCAAATTGCTTAGGTGATCACCACAAGGCGTATTACACGCATATATGAATCTACATACAAAGTATATACATTCTATTATATGTGGCACTGGGGGGAAATTTTGGTCGACATCAAAATGCATCCTTTTTGCTATCAGAAGGTAGCTACCAGGTCCAGGAGTGTGTCTGTGCATTTGGATTTCAGCTATGATGCATCACGTGCACACAGGAGAGGCCGTGGTGACAAGACCAAAAATTGACATTTTTTGGGCTTGTCACCACGAGGCTTATAGCGCACTCAGGACAATCAGAATGCTTACGAAATTGTGTTGGTGAGTTAGGCATGGACACTAGGTAGCCCTTGGTGACCAGAAAAGAAATCTCAAATTGTTTAGGTGATCACCCAAGGCGTAATACGCTTATATATGAATCTACATACAAAGTATATACATTGGCAATAGGGGGAAATTTTGGTCGACATCAAAATGCATCCTTCTTGCTATCAGAAGGTAGCTACCAGGTCCAGGAGTGTGTCTGTGCATTTGGATTTCAGCTATGATGCATCACGTGCACACAGGAGAGGCTGTGGTGACAAGACCAAAAATTGACATTTTTTGGGCTTGTCACCACGAGGCTTATAGCGCACTCAGGACAATCAGAATGCTTGCGAAATTGTGTTGGTGAGTTAGGCATGGACACTAGGTAGCCCTTGGTGACCAGAAAAGAAATCTCAAATTGCTTAGGTGATCACCACAAGGCGTATTACACGCATATATGAATGTACATACAAAGTATATACATTCTATTATATGTGGCACTGGGGGGAAATTTTGGTCGACATCAAAATGCATCCTTTTTGCTATAAGAAGGTAGCTACCAGGTCCAGGAGTGTTTCTGTGCATTTGGATTTGAGCTATGATGCATCACGTGTACACAGGAGAGGCCGTGGTGACAAGACCAAAAATTGACATTTTTTGGGCTTGTCACCACGAGGCTTATAGCGCACTCAGGACAATCAGAATGCTTACGAAATTGTGTTGGTGAGTTAGGCATGGACACTAGGTAGCCCTTGGTGACCAGAAAAGAAATCTCAAATTGCTTAGGTGATCACCACAAGGCGTATTACACGCATATATGAATCTACATACAAAGTATATACATTCTATTATATGTGGCACTGGGGGGAAATTTTGGTCGACATCAAAATGCATCCTTTTTGCTATCAGAAGGTAGCTACCAGGTCCAGGAGTGTGTCTGTGCATTTGGATTTCAGTTATGATGCATCACGTGCACACAGGAGAGGCCGTGGTGACAAGACCAAAAATTGACATTTTTTGGGCTTGTCACCACGAGGCTTATAGCGCACTCAGGACAATCAGAATGCTTGCGAAATTGTGTTGGTGAGTTAGGCATGGACACTAGGTAGCCCTTGGTGACCAGTAAAGAAATCTTAAATTGCTTAGGTGATCACCCAAGGCGTAATACACTTATATATGAATCTACATACAAAGTATATACATTGGCAATAGGGGGAAATTTTGGTCGACATCAAAATGCAACTTTTTGCTATCAGAAGGTAGCTACCAGATCCAGGAGTGTGTCTGTGCATTTGGATTTCAGCTATGATGCATCACGTGCACACAGGATAGGCCGTGGTGACAAGACCAAAAATTGACATTTTTTGGGCTTGTCACCACGAGGCTTATAGCGCACTCAGGACAATCAGAATGCTTACGAAATTGTGTTGGTGAGTTAGGCATGGACACTAGGTAGCCCTTGGTGACCAGAAAAGAAATCTCAAATTGCTTAGGTGATCACCCAAGGCATATTACACGCATATATGAATCTACATACAAAGTATATACATTCTATTATATGTGGCACTGGGGGGAAATTTTGGTCGACATCAAAATGCATCTTTTTTGCTATCAGAAGGTAGCTACCAGGTCCAGGAGTGTGTCTGTGCATTTGGATTTCAGCTATGATGCATCACGTGCACACAGGAGAGGCCGTGGTGACAAGACCAAAAATTGACATTTTTTGGGCTTGTCACCACGAGGCTTATAGCGCACTCAGGACAATATCAGAATGCTTACGAAATTGTGTTGGTGAGTTAGGCATGGACACTAGGTAGCCCTTGGTGACCAGAAAAGAAATCTCAAATTGCTTAGGTGATCACCCAAGGCGTATTACACGCATATATGAATCTACATACAAAGTATGTACATTGGCAATAGGGGGAAATTTTGGTCGACATCAAAATGCAACTTTTTGCTATCAGAAGGTAGCTACTAGGTCCAGGAGTGTGTCTGTGCATTTGGATTTCAGCTATGATGCATCACGTGCACACAGGATAGGCCGTGGTGACAAGACCAAAAATTGACATTTTTTGGGCTTGTCACCACGAGGCTTATAGCGCACTCAAGACAATATCAGAATGCTTACGAAATTGTGTTGGTGAGTTAGGCATGGACACTAGGTAGCCCATGGTGACCAGGAAAGAAATCTCAAATTGCTTAGATGATCACCAAAAGGCGTAATACACTTATATATGAATCTACATACAAAGTATTATACATTGGCAATAGGGGGAAATTTTGGTCGACATCAAAATGCATCCTTTTTGCTATCAGAAGGTAGCTACCAGGTCCAGGAGTGTGTCTGTGCATTTGGATTTCAGCTATGATGCATCACGTGCACACAGAATAGGCCGTGGTGACAAGACCAAAAATTGACATTTTTTGGGCTTGTCACCACGAGGCTTATAGCGCACTCAGGACAATATCAGAATGCTTACGAAATTGTGTTGGTGAGTTAGGCATGGACACTAGGTAGCCCATGGTGACCAGGAAAGAAATCTCAAATTGCTTAGGTGATCACCAAAAGGCGTAATACACTTATATATGAATCTACATACAAAGTATTATACATTGGCAATAGGGGGAAATTTTGGTCGACATCAAAATGCATCCTTTTTGCTATCAGAAGGTAGCTACTAGGTCCAGGAGTGTGTCTGTGCATTTGGATTTCAGCTATGATGCATCACGTACACACAGGATAGGCCGTGGTGACAAGACCAAAAATTGACATTTTTTGGGCTTGTCACCACGAGGCTTATAGCGCACTCAGGACAATCAGAATGCTTACGAAATTGTGTTAGTGAGTTAGGCATGGACACTAGGTAACCCTTGGTGACCAGAAAAGAAATCTCAAATTGCTTAGGTGATCACCCAAGGCGTATTACACGCATATATGAATCTACATTCAAAGTATGTACATTGGCAATAAGGGGAAATTTTGGTCCACATCAAAATGCACCTTTTTGCTATCAGAAGGTAGCTACCAGGTCCAGGAGTGTGTCTGTGCAATTGGATTAGAGCTCTGATGCATCACGTGCACACAGGAGAGTCCGTGGTGACAACTCAAAAAATTGACATTTTTTGGCTTGTCACCACGAGGCTTATAACGCACTCAGGACAATCAGAATGCGTACGGAATTGTGTTGATTCATGAGTTTGGCATGGACACTGGGTAGCCCTTGGTGACCAGACAAGAAATTGTTACTCGATACTCTCCCATACATTGAAAAAATTGAAAAAATATTAAGCACCTTCCAATGTAACTGAAGTTAAGGGTCACCTATTGAGATGGGAATTGTTTCAAAAGTTAGCTCACGTCCCCTGCTAGGTCTGTCTGAAATATCAAATTGACACGCCCCCTCCCCCATGAGCTACGCAAAAAGGTGCTTAGCGTTTTATCTCCTATACTCTCCCATACATTGAAAAAATATTAAGCACCTTCCAATGTAGCTGGGGTTACGTGTCATCTATTGAGATGGGAATTGTTTCAGAAGTTAGTTCACGTCCCTGCCTAGATCTGTCTAAAATATCAAGTTGACACGCCCCCTCCCCCATGAGCTATGCAAAAAGGTGCTTAGCGTTTTATCTCCTATACTCTCCCATACATTGAAAAAATATTAAGCACCTTCCAATGTAGCTGGGGTTACGTGTCATCTATTGAGATGGGAATTGTTTCAGAAGTTAGTTCACGTCCCTGCCTAGATCTGTCTAAAATATCAAGTTGACACGCCCCCTCCCCCATGAGCTATGCAAAAAGGTGCTTAGCGTTTTATCTCCTATACTCTCCCATACATTGAAAAAATATTAAGCACCTTCCAATGTAACTGGAGTTACGGGTCACCTATTGAGATGGGAATTGTTTCAGAAGTTAGTTCACGTCCCTAGCTAGGTCTGTCTAAAATATCAAGTTGACACGCCCCCTCTCTAATGAGCTATGAAAAAAGGTGCTTAGCGTTTTATCTCCTATACTCTCCCATACATTGAAAAAAAATATTAAGCACCTTCCAATGTAACTGGAGTTACGGGTCACCTATTGAGACCTTCTTGATATCTTCTCTTTGCAGAGGAATACTGCTATGTCCCTTACAGTGTTCGCGCATTCTCCGACGAAGTTTCTATCACAGGAAAGCAATAATACACATACAGTCTGGAATACAGGAAAACTTGACATACCCTCGGGTTTTATAGTATGAAACAGAAGACTTTGTAAAGATCCCTTGCCGTAACTTCGAGCTACGTAGCTCCACCATCTTCGAGTATATTCGAATTTAGGAAATACTGCAACATCATATAATATGCATTCCTACGCGTAACCACTACAGTGAATTTATATTATTTCTATTGTGCGAACAAAATGGCCGATTTCAAAACGCCGACAATTAGAATTTGGGCTAGAATTTGAGCGCAAAGACTCCAACTAACTTTAAATCTTCACCGAAGGTTCTTCTAAACCTATTAGAGATGATCAAGTGATTCGAGTGCCTGGGGGTGGCTTATTCTCCGAATTGAACATTGAGGGCAACTTTAAATAGCGCAGATAATAACAATAAAATAGATAGGTCACGGTGGCGGGGTGGTCAGGTGACACGACTCTAGGCTCCAGGTCGCGGGTTCGAATCCTCAAAAGGACGGTTTTTTTCTCTGAAAAAAAATAGCTCACTTCCTGGTGGTCAGTCGCATACTCTCTACAAAGAACCGTAGGGGGGAGCTTTGGGACTCGCGGCTGACCTCCCAGCTAGAATAGTGTCTTCTGCATTCGTGGAATGACGCAAGTACACAGTATCTGTGGAAAGTCCCTGTAAAGCTCTACATATATAGGTGTCTTTGACCCTGAGTGGGTGACTTTTTTATTAATTACAAATCCGACAATTTCTTCATTTCATTAATGTGACCATTATAATACAGTATTTTGATACTTGAACAAATTATGGACAACATAAAGTTGTCAATAACGAGTATCTATGGCCTAAATAAGTATACCCAACTTAACCTAAGTGACAGTCGATTAGAATAGAGGGAATGGGTATTTCCTGTGAATGTGTAAAAGAGGTGGGTCCTGTATTGATGTTACGGCGTTAAAATCAAGATGCTGATTGTCCCACATGTAGTTAAATTTGATATTAATTTTAACAAAGCCAAAAGGTTTCAAAATGAAAGTATGTCAGTCACCTTTATCAGTTTGGAACACTTACGTATGTTTGCAACAATTTCAACTGAGGAATAATATGACTGAATCAACTTTTTGCATTTTATTAATAAGTAGAATGGTAAATTCAAAAGTTCTCAATTCTTGTTACTGCCAATGCAAAGAACTGTGATATTTCTCTGGAAGTGTTTGGAGAAGACCTGCAGGAAGGCAAGAGCAGAGCATTCACACTTTACATACCAGCTACAGGTATGCACCTAGTGACCCTCTCACCTCAGTCCTTCAATACTGTCCTACTAAACAGTTTGGAGAAGTACCTCTGAAGAGATAAAAATATGTTCACAACAATTTGACTATTTCAGTGGACACAGCTGACCTGTCCTGAATCACAGGTCCAGGAGTGTGTCTGTGCATTCGGATTTCAGCTACGATGCATCACGTGCACACAGGAGAGGCCGTGGTGACAACTCAAAAAATTGACATTTTTTGGCTTGTCACCACGAGGCTTATAGCGCACTCAGGACAATCAGAATGCTTACGAAATTGGGTTGGTGAGTTAGGCATGGACACTAGGTAGCCCTTGGTGACCAGAAAAGAAATCTCAAATTGCTTAGGTGATCACCACAAGGCGTAATACACTTATATATGAATCTACATACAAAGTATTATACATTGGCAATAGGGGGAAATTTTGGTCGACATCAAAATGCAACTTTTTGCTATCAGAAAGTAGCTACCAGGTCCAGGAGTGTGTCTGTGTATTTGGATTTCAGCTATGATGCATCACGGGAACACAGGAGAGGCCGTGGTGACAAGACCAAAAATTGACATTTTTTGGGCTTGTCACCACGAGGCTTATAGCGCACTCAGGACAATCAGAATGCTTACGAAATTGTGTTGGTGAGTTAGGCATGGACACTAGGTAGCCCTTGGTGACCAGAAAAGAAATCTCAAATTGCTTAGGTGATCACCACAAGGCGTATTACACGCATATATGAATCTACATACAAAGTATATACATTCTATTATATGTGGCACTGGGGGGAAATTTTGGTCGACATCAAAATGCATCCTTTATGCTATCAGAAGGTAGCTACTAGGTCCAGGAGTGTGTCTGTGCAATCGGATTTGAGCTAAGATGCATCACGTGCACACAGGAGAGGCCGTGGTGACAACTCAAAAAATTGACATTTTTGGGCTTGTCACCACGAGGCTTATAACGCACTCAGGACAATCAGAATGCTTACGAAATTGTGTTGGAGAGTTTGGTATGGACACTGGGTAGCCCTTGGTGAACAGAAAAGAAATCTCAAATTGCTTAGGTGATCACCACAAGGCGTATTACACGCATATATGAATCTACATTCAAAGTATGTACATTGGCAATAGGGGGAAATTTTGGTCCACATCAAAATGCAACTTTTTGCTATCAGAAGGTAGCTACTAGGTCCAGGAGTGTGTCTGTGCATTTGGATTTGAGCTATGATGCATCACGTGCACACAGGAGAGGCCGTGGTGACAACTCAAAAAATTGACATTTTTGGGCTTGTCACCACGAGGCTTATAACGCACTCAGGACAATCAGAATGCATACGAAATTGTGTTGGTGAGTTTGGTATGGACACTGGGTAGCCCTTGGTGAACAGAAAAGAAATCTCAAATTGCTTAGGTGATCACCACAAAGCGTATTACACGCATATATGAATGTACATACAAAGTATATACATTCTTTTATATGTGGCACTGGGGGGAAATTTTGGTCGACATCAAAATGCATCTTTTTTGTTATCAGAATAACTGTACTAGGTCAAGGAGTGTGTCTGTGCATTCGAATTCCTCAAACTTCCTGAGAAGACGGCCATGCTGGTGTCAGAGGGAAAGGGGGGTCACTGACACCTATGTCACCGGTGGGAAATACAAAATGGCATGTGCCGGTCAACGAGATACGTACCTAAATACCTGACCCATCGTAGTATAATGCAGTGTGCTAGATTTGGTATACATAATATACTTATTGTGTTGACATTGTGATAATAGATTATTGTAAAACAGGTACTGGCAATAGTTCTATTTTGATGTGTGTGTTTGCAGTGCTACACAGAACTATTAATTTTGCATGTGGAGGTCTGTCTTGTTTCCCACCAGAACAAGTGGTACTCTGAGAGCAGATGTAATACTTGAGTATGATAATCACAGTGGATCACATAATGATGCACTCACTGGTTACTACCGGTCATGTCCAGTATCTTGTCATGAATGATCTTCACTACTTCAAAACTGAACACAAAGCAAGTGAACATATTCTATCAGTTAATATACCTCAACCCATACCCTACACAACCACACCTCGAAGATGCAATTTGGTAATATCTTCTCTTTGCAGAGGAATACTGCTATGTCCCTTACAGTGTTCGCGCATTCTCCGACGAAGTTTCTATCACAGGAAAGCAATAATACACATACAGTCTGGAATACAGGGAAACTTGACATACCCTCGGGTTTTATAGTATGAAACAGAAGACTTTGTAAAGATCCCTTGCCGTAACTTCGAGCTACGTAGCTCCACCATCTTCGAGTATATTCGAATTTAGGAAATACTGCAACATCATATAATATGCATTCCTACGCGTAACCACTACAGTGAATTTATATTATTTCTATTGTGCGAACAAAATGGCCGATTTCAAAACGCCGACAATTAGAATTTGGGCTAGAATTTGAGCGCAAAGACTCCAACTAACTTTAAATCTTCACCGAAGGTTCTTCTAAACCTATTAGAGACGATCAAGTGATTCGAGTGCCTGTGGGTGGCCTATTCTCCGAATTGAACATTGAGGGCAACTTTAAATAGCGCAGATAATAACAATAAAATAGATAGGTCACGGTGGCGGGGTGGTCAGGTGACACGACTCTAGGCTCCAGGTCGCGGGTTCGAATCCTCAAAAGGACGGTTTTTTTCTCTGAAAAAAAATAGCTCACTTCCTGGTGGTCAGTCGCATACTCTCTACAAAGAACCGTAGGGGGGAGCTTTGGGACTCGCGGCTGACCTCCCAGCTAGAATAGTGTCTTCTGCATTCGTGGAATGACGCAAGTACACAGTATCTGTGGAAAGTCCCTGTAAAGCTCTACATATATAGGTGTCTTTGACCCTGAGTGGGTGACTTTTTTATTAATTACAAATCCGACAATTTCTTCATTTCATTAATGTGACCATTATAATACAGTATTTTGATACTTGAACAAATTATGGACAACATAAGGTTGGAAAGAGTGAAAGCTATTGCTACACCCACATACTACCGTTTTAACTAATATTAATTATGTAATTATGCGTTTATTTTAATTGTCAATAACGAGTATCTATGGCCTAAATAAGTATACCCAACTTAACCTAAGTGACAGTCGATTAGAACAGAGGGAATGGGTATTTCCTGTGAATGTGTGAAAGGGATGGGTCCTGTATTGACGTTAAGGCGTTAAAATCAAGATGCTGATTGTTCCACTTGTAGTTGAATTTGACGTTTTACAAAGCCAAAAGGTTTCAATATGAAAGTATGTCAGTCACTTTTATCAGTTTGGAACACTTACGTATGTTTGCAACAATTTCAACTGTGGTATAGTATGACTGAATCAACTTTTGTAAATTATTAATAAGTAGAATGGTAAATTCAAAAGTTCTCAATTCTTATTACTGTCAATGCAAACAACTGTGATATTTCTCTGGAAGTGTTTGGAGAAGACCTGCAGGAAGGCAAGAGCAGAGCAATCACATTTTACATACCAGCTACAGGGATGCACCTAGTGACCTTCTCACCTCGGTCCTTCAATACTGTCCTACTAAACAGTTTGGAGAAGTATACCTCTGGAGAGTTAAAAACATGTTCACAACAATGTGACTACTTATAGCTACATACAGAACAAGAGTAAATGTGTCTACTAGTGGTGAGGATAACACATATCAGTCTAGTTCTACCTGATTATAATGTGTCTTTTGATGCTTCAATCTCTGCAAAGAGTTGGGGAAGGTCTCTGGACATCCTGGAAAATGACATGGATATGATCTTTCTCCAGGGAATGCAACGTACATGTATGTGAAGACTTTCCATTCATGAAAATGCCTTATCACAACCAGGGAAAAATAGCCATAGGTACAACATACACATAATAAAGGTATGGGAATTCGGTATAGCATACTCACTGTGCTTCTCTTTGGCTTGACATGTACCTTCTCTATATGTCATACTAATACCCCGTTTACACGGGCCCAGTTAAAGTGGGCTAGCTCAGTTATGACGTCATCAACATTACATCTCAAAACTCATCTGTGGTAACATCAGGACTGTGCTAGAAGTGGCCTACTGCTTGCTCAAGTCACGTGCTGGAACAACAGAATGTGGATTTTATGTACCGTACCATCGGTGACTCCATCCACGTAGTGTACTAGTCTGGTAGAACAGAAAGTGATCCGTGACCGTGCTAGAATTAAAATGGCGGACAAAGAGTCGGCTACGCCAGACCAGAGCAACGGCTTCTCCGCCATTTCTTAATAATCACAAATATGGCGGATTTTGACAGAGCGCCTTGGTATGTCCTTTTCGATTGTCTACCTTTAATTTCTTAATAGCATGAACTCGTGTTGCAAATTTTGTAGTCCGTGGAGAATTGTAGATGATGCAGGTGCTGCGTTTTCAATGGGTGCCATTGGAGGAAGTATATTCTCTTTCTGGAAGGGCTATCGAAATTCCCCTCCTGTGAGTAATCATGTCTATGACTATACATTGCACAAGTGAATTATTTATTTACCGTTAACGCTTTTCTTTCCACTATCTTCGTTAGGGGATCAGATTTAGAGAAGGCCTGATCGCCTTGAAAATCAGAGCTCCAGTGTTAGGAGGTTAGTTCGACCACATCCTATAACCAGAAATGGCATTCTGCTTCCAATAGTAAAGTTAGAAAATGTAGTGATCACGATATATTCCGATCACTTGTGAACAAACTGTACTACTTGAACCTTCGAGAACAACTGTAGTGTTCTACTGATGATGGCACTCAGCTGGGACATGCCTAATACTACAATCCACCATTGACTATGTGCTTTAAATTTTAATTTTTCTTTATTCTCATTATGGTAAAGTGTACCAGCGTGAGCACTGTAAATGTAGGCATAGATCTATGATGTAGGTGAGTGGTTGCAGTGTTATGAAATGTGCTTTGCTCATTCAGGTAACTTTGGTGTTTGGGGTGGACTGTTTAGTACATTCGAATGCAGCTTGGTTGCCCTTAGACGGAAAGAAGACCCTTGGAATGCTATCACAAGTGGTGCATTAACAGGAGCAGTTTTATCAGCAAGAGGTCTGTAGTGTGTTTGTTTGTTGTGTGGAGGTCTGTAGTGTGTTTGTTTATTGTGTGGAGGTCTGTAGTGTGTTTGTTTGTTGTGTGGAGGTCTGTAGTGTGTTTGTTTATTGTGTGGAGGTCTGTAGTGTGTTTGTTTATTGTGTGGAGGTCTGTAGTGTGTTTGTTTATTGTGTGGAGGTCTGTAGTGTGTTTGTTTGTTGTGTGGAGGTCTGTAGTGTGTTTGTTTGTTGTGTGGAGGTCTGTAGTGTGTTTGTTTGTTGTGTGGAGGTCTGTAGTGTGTTTGTTTGTTGTGTGGAGGTCTGTAGTGTGTTTGTTTATTGTGTGGAGGTCTGTAGTGTGTTTGTTTATTGTGTGGAGGTCTGTAGTGTGTTTGTTTGTTGTGTGGAGGTCTGTAGTGTGTTTGTTTATTGTGTGGAGGTCTGTAGTGTGTTTGTTTATTGTGTGGAGGTCTGTAGTGTGTTTGTTTATTGTGTGGAGGTCTGTAGTGTGTTTGTTTGTTGTGTGGAGGTCTGTAGTGTGTTTGTTTATTGTGTGGAGGTCTGTAGTGTGTTTGTTTATTGTGTGGAGGTCTGTAGTGTGTTTGTTTATTGTGTGGAGGTCTGTAGTGTGTTTGTTTATTGTGTGGAGGTCTGTAGTGTGTTTGTTTGTTGTGTGGACGTCTGTAGTGTGTTTGTTTATTGTGTGGAGGTCTGTAGTGTGTTTGTTTGTTGTGTGGAGGTCTGTAGTGTGTTTGTTTATTGTGTGGAGGTCTGTAGTGTGTTTGTTTATTGTGTGGAGGTCTGTAGTGTGTTTGTTTATTGTGTGGAGGTCTGTAGTGTGTTTGTTTATTTGTGTGGAGGTCTGTAGTGTGTTTGTTTGTTGTGTGGACGTCTGTAGTGTGTTTGTTTATTGTGTGGAGGTCTGTAGTGTGTTTGTTTGTTGTGTGGAGGTCTGTAGTGTGTTTGTTTATTTGTGTGGAGGTCTGTAGTGTGTTTGTTTGTTGTGTGGAGGTCTGTAGTGTGTTTGTTTATTGTGTGGAGGTCTGTAGTGTGTTTGTTTATTGTGTGGAGGTCTGTAGTGTGTTTGTTTATTGTGTGGAGGTCTGTAGTGTGTTTGTTTATTGTGTGGAGGTCTGTAGTGTGTTTGTTTATTATGTGGAGGTCTGTAGTGTGTTTGTTTATTGTGTGGAGGTCTGTAGTGTGTTTGTTTATTATGTGGAGGTCTGTAGTGTGTTTGTTTATTATGTGGAGGTCTGTAGTGTGTTTGTTTATTATGTGGAGGTCTGTAGTGTGTTTGTTTGTTGTGTGGAGGTCTGTAGTGTGTTTGTTTATTATGTGGAGGTCGGATAGCATTTTATAAGATGTGTGTTTGTTCTCTGATTACAGCTGGTGTTGGCAGCCTAGTAGTAGGGGGAGTGGCAGGTTGGTCACTGTGATGTGAGTAGAGTGATGGTGGTGAAACACTTGTATTGCTTCTCCATTGTTAGGCGGAGTCATTTTAGCATTAATTGAAGGTGTTGGAATTGCAATCACAAGAGCTCAGGCAAAGCAATATAAACCAGGTATGTAGGCACAGCCGGAATGGACCCCACTATAAAGTATTTGACTACCCCTCCCACAATGTAATTCATATAGTCTATTATGCCGTATTCAGCAGTTTGGGGTCAACCATGGTTGCTTGCTGGGTTATGTGCACTTCTACAGTCACGACCAGTTTCTACTGTCATCTATAATGTATACTCACATTGCCCATCATCCAATCCTGCAAACTGCTGTCACATAAGTAAACAGGATCTTATTGAATTATTTTATTTCTTCTCTTGATAATTCCAGTTATGCCTGAGATTATGGACCCCAACATCCCGCCAGCAGCTTCCAAGCCTTCGATGTAGTTTTTCGGTTGATATCTAATCCATCAACAATGATTTGCACGTACTGCTTTTGCCATGACAACGTTAATGAAATGTTTACAATAAGATGTCGGAGGTAGGAGAGTCGTGCGAAACTTCTTTGAAAGCCATTCGAGAGCCTATAGAATCACTGGATACCAAAGCTAGACTACTTAAGAGGCAGCAAAGAAAGGAACATTTCGATCGAAACTTGACTTTTTCTCCGAAGCTCAACGAAACTAGCGTGAAACTTGCCAGAAGACGCAGTGAGCACTTTGAATCTTACCAGGAGAGGCAAAAAGCGTTTATCGCAGCGAATCGGTCAAGATTCGAAAGGGAATACACTTTCAAACCAGCCGTTTCAGAAAAAAGTTTGCTTATTGTCGAAAAACTCGGTTCTTCGTTCCTTCTGAGGCAGCAAAAACATTTGGAAAAAAAGCAAAAACTACAAGAAGACGCTTACAAACGTTCACCACCATTTAAACCGACTATCAACAAATCAAAAGGTATCTCTACGAAGAGTGTTGCTGTATCTCAAGTGAGTTTCTTCGGCTCCACTAGTTTTATGTGCCTTCGTTAGTTAAGGAATAAATTGAAAGTTTCCTGCTGATAATCCATAGGGTTCGTCAGGATCTAGACACGGCTTCTGTGATGCTCCTAGGAGAGTGAATTCAGTGATTGGTTCTTATAGTGAGAGTGACAATCTCCCTGAATGTCCTCCTGTGGCTAACGTGACAGGGAGGAGTGTACAGTTGCAGGTACATTCACCTCATGGACATGTACATCCTGGTACACCCTCGGATGTACTAAGAGTTGGTCATGTAAAAGAGAGAGACAGACATGTTCGGTTGCGTACATCACCAGGTTTATGTAGTGATGAGAAGGATAGGTCTATTGCAAATGACAACCAGCATCGCAAACGATCATTAACTGTCAGCTTGCCTATCAAACCAAAGTGCACTGCTGTTAATTGTGTGGACCATATTAGACTGAAGAAGATAAAGGCTAAAGCGGATGAGTTGTTAAAGTCCAAAAAAGTTTTTGTTGTCCGAGGTCCTTATAAAGCCATTCGCTGTGGACTGAGACAGCGTGGTTGGGTGGAAAGAGATTACTGTAAAGGAGCTAGACAAGCTGAAGGAGAACAGGCCAGTAATCCCCAACATGAGGGTGACTGTGATCATGAAGATGTCAATGAGCACCTGGAGGAATCTAGTGACGAGGAGTTTAGTGATGAAGAGGAATATTGTCTACTGGTAAGTGTGCTGTGGTGCTTTATGTACGTAGTGTGTACCAATGAGTGTGCTGTGGTGTACGTATGTATGTTGTACACTACAGTGTATGTAAGTGTGATTTATTTTATAGTCACGAGCCATAAGGAATTCAATTCCTTACTTCATATGGACTATTAAAAGAGAACAAGATTTGTATACATGTTTGCGTAAAGACCAAACTGCCAACCATATCAAGGGGTCAGGAGCCTTCACCACTAAAGTATGTCCTCTCTTACTTTATATCACTAAAGTGTGTGAGTGAGTGTGTGTCTGTTTTTCTGCTTTCATTGTAAGTACTGTATTTCTGTAGGTAGGACTGTGTACTAACCTACAGGAGGCATCTTGGCTGGGAGATGTTGACACCCAAACATTCTTCCCACGTTGTTACCGACTGAGCTGTGATGAGGACAAGGAGTGCTTCATAGGTAAGTACACTAATCACCATGGAGTACTGTCCATCTCCATGTTCATGTGTTTGTTCATGTGTAGATGATTACAGATTAACCGCAGCTATGAGTATAATGAAGATTGCAACGGATTGCAGATATCAGCTCCCACCTGTTAATGATGGTGGGATAGTTCTCCCCAAGTGTGTGGTGTCCCTGGCAGTAAGGGCGTGTCAGGTATACCTCAACACACTCCAGCATGTTGATATTGAAGGTTCAAGTACTTGGTTGGTCCGTCCATTGGGGGAGGCAGAGTGGAGCAAACTACAGCTTCAGTACACAGACATCACTAGGTGTGTGTGTGTGTGTGTGTCATTGTGTCTGTGTGTATACTGTGTATCCTGCCTAGGTGTACTGCTGCAGATGATAAAGTGCTAATTGACTACCAAGGGTGAACCCTGAGGTAATGAGTAGGCACTTGATCACCTGCAGCCAATCTACTAAATTTTAGTGTAGTGAATCCTGGACAATTTATAATGGGTATGTATGCATATTCTAATATAAAACATGTACTGTACTGCATATACCCAACCTGTGCTGTACTGCATATATCCAACCTGTGCTGTACTACATATATCAGAACACTTTTCCCTTTAATACTTTAATCAATCACCTACATACCTACGTACGTACGTACGTATGCATCAGGATATCAGTCCTTATATGCATCCATGTAGTATGTTGGTTTTATTATGTTATTTTATATTCATATGGCACATATACATTCCTGTACACTAGGTTTGGTGGTTGCATTGAGACAGACGATGACATCCTCACATCGTGTACGGAAATCTTAGGTGAACTGAAATGCTGCTACCCCCAGCTGCTGGTGGATGGCGTACACAATGTGTGGATTGTGAAGCCCGGTGCCCTGTCCAGGGGGAGGGGTATTAGCTGCATGAACCAACTGAACGACATTCTTGAACTGGTCTCTGGTCCAACTCAGAAGAAGGAGGGTCGATGGATTGTTCAGAAGTACATTGGTGTGTTTGTGCTGATATGATGTGCATACGTGATTAGCATGTTAGCTGCTACCAATTCACAGAACATCCATTGCTGGTTTACGAGACAAAGTTTGATATTCGTCAATGGTTTTTAGTCAGCAGTTGGAACCCCTTAACCATGTGGATGTATAAGGTAACAACGTATTGCATTCACTACTGCTCCTTCTCACCAATGTTCATATCTGGGATAGGATTCCTACCTGAGGTTCAGCTCAAGACCGTACAGTCTCAAACACATGGATCGGAGCATACATCTTTGTAATAACTCAGTGCAAAGGCATGAAGAAAATTTATTCAATCGTTCAGACCAACTCCCTACAGACAACATGTGGTACCACACACAGTTTATAAGTTATCTCAAGTGAGCTTAAGATGTTTTACTTTGTGGATATCTGTAGTGTGTGTTGTTTGTGTTGTCTAGCTTATGTAGTGTGTGTTGTTTGTGTTGTCTAGCTTATGTAGTGTGTGTTGTTTGTGTTGTCTAGCTTATGTAGTGTGTTTGGTTGGTTTGCTTTGTATGTAGCCAAATTGGTCACAGTGGGAGTGAGCTATGGTCCACTGTCATATTCCCTGGGATGAGAGATGCCATTGTTCATGTGCTACAAGCATCAATGGATGTTGTGGAACCACAATCTGGTCGTGCCTTTGAACTCTTTGGAGCAGATTTCATATTGTCAGAGGACTGCAAGCCTTGGCTTATCGAGGTCAACAGCAGTCCTTCAATGGCTTATAGTACACATGTTACCAAGACACTCTGTAGAGCAGTGCAAGAAGATGCTCTTAAAGGTCAGTTCTATAACAATACGTCTTTCTCTGTTTGTGTGTGTTTATTAAAAATATTGTTCAGTAATGGTAGATCAGAGTGAAGACAAGGTCTGTGGTACGGGACAGTTTGAAATGGCTTACAAACACGTGAGAAGTGTCTATCTTCTTCCTCTACTGGCAATCCCTCAAATATGCACATTTGTTTATGTTACACAGCCTAAACTGGACACTGCTGTATCACTTGGAATCAAAATGGCAATTGAAGGATCTGCAATACCTAAACCTTCACCTGCTGACAAGTCGAAACAACAATAATTATGAGCGTTATAGACCAAAATTTCTATATTAATTTGTTTTTTGATTGTACATAACTCATAATATACGTAGTACACGCCTATGGTACTATTGTAGTCGACGTCCACTGGAAAATGGCTGCTCTTTTTGGATGGTCAGAAGAAGGAATTTCGGAAATTTGCCGGGTTTTGGATTGTGTAGGTGTCTACAGCACCATGGATTGGAAGTGTATCGCTTCGCGGTTCAGAGTTGCTCCGGAGAAAATAGCCTCTCTGGACAGGGAGGACAGTCCCTCTAGGGCATTTCTGGAGAAGCTGCAGAGAGATGGGGTGAAGAGGAAAGAACTTATCGAAATGTGTCGAAGTGCGGGATTCATAACAGCAGTAGAGGTCATGGAGCGAACCCCTCTGCTGTCATCGGAACACGAGACGTCCGAGAAGGTTTGGACTCCCGGTGAGTTTTTGTAGAACACTGCCGTGTATCACAGACAATCAATACTAGGTCACATTCCAGCTTCAGATAGCGTGTTTGTCGAAGTGCCTTACAACTTCATAAGAAAAGCAACCAACAATTTTGAGGACAAGAGTCTAAAGCTCAATGGCTTCAAGATTGGAGAAGGAGGTTTTGGTGAAGTATTTTATGTCAAAATAAATATCAAAGGTAAAGGAAAATTTGATTGTGCTGCTAAAAGGATCAAAGGTACGGACAAGGAGGAGTTTGACAAGGAAGTTGAAGTGATGAAAAGGTGTGGTTTGTGTGAGACGTTAACTTGTCCAGTGCTAGTTCAAAGACTGACAGGGTGAATATACAAGTCATATGTCAATCTAAATCTGTCCCACTCGATCTATGTGAAATTTCGTTTCAGTACATAAGTGATGAACTAATACTAAGGAGGTGTATAACATAGTCAGTTATACACCTTGGGAAAAAAGTTATACACCCCACGAGTACATAATGAGGTAGTTTAGCGGATAGACACCTAACCACATCAAAGGAAACACCCATGCATCATGGTACAAATCTATTATACCATGTGTGGAGCACTCTGTCTGTGCGAACACTATACAGCTAAGCAAGGGATGACCCTGGATGTACACAACTCAATACTGGTAGCACATTGATGTACACGTGGGCAATCTCTGTACTATTTGCTGTGTTCCATACAAAATACAGGTTTCGTCATCCGTGCATCATGCCACTTTTTGGAGTGTCCACTGATGGGGAACTCCCTTGTATTATTTACCACTACATGGAGCAAGGATCACTAAGGACAGCAATAGAGAAAAGAACAGTAATTAACTGTGTTAACCATCTCATTGTGTAATGCATCATTAACGTTCCTTGCTCATTTTAGCTCTTGTTGCCTTGGCAACGTCTGTCAATTATAAGAAATGTTGCATCTGCACTGGATTATCTCCATACCAAAGGGGAAACCCCTCTAGTCCACCGAGATGTTAAAAGGTGAGTTAGTTTTACCATCAATCCACTTTTTCACAATATGTGATATCATTCTTTTATCTGACTGAAGTGATAATATTTTATTGGATGAAAACTACAACGCGAAATTAAGTGATTTTGGAATCATTCGATTCCTGTCATCCAAGGACAAGACTCGTACGCACACAGACTTTATTATTGGGAGCAAACACTATATGGCTCCCGAGGCACTGCGTGGGACTGTGTCTACACATGGCGACGTCTACGCTCTTGGAATAGTATGTTCACAGATGTGCGCTATGTACTGAGACTGGGTACTATCAAAAGAGACAGTTTTTTTCTGTAGGTTTTATTAGAGGTCCTTGTCAATGTCACCGCTCTGGAGTGTGATCTAGTCAGTGTAATTTGCTCTATTTATTGCGCTATTGTTGACATTGTCCTCTGACTAATAATAGAAGACACGTCTTGATGACAATAAACTTAAAGAATCAATACCCAAGGATATGGGATGGAGTGCTAACACAATTGACAATGTGCTGACTCTAGCAAATGAATGCACTACTGCTTTGCCCAAGAAGAGGCCTCCGGCTAAGAAAGTATGATATCCTATTGGTTACCATAACAACAATACTACTATCTGTTTTCTGTCCTGGCAGGTGGAAGACAGATTGGAAGGATTTATCAGGAAATGATCCCTCGCCAGCTGGCAATATAAGGATTATAATGTATTTTAGACATTAATTTTACCTCTCATTTTCAGGATCTGACTGCTACAATGATTTTGTACAGTATAGTATTCTATTCTGTATAATTACGTATACGAGGTTTGTATACCTTCCGTTTGCGCAATGGAAGTTCGCTATTAATTTTTGGTCATGAAAATAACGACTTTCAACGTTAACGGATTGAAGGCAATCTTGAAGAGAACAAATTGCGGCCTTCGAGACTTCCTTGACCGTATTGGGGGAGATGTAATATGTCTACAAGAGACTAAGACTTCCAGTCAGTAATTCACTTCATAAAAGTTCTGATGGGTTTCGTAGTGAAATCAGACGATACTGTGTGCATGGTCCCATTCGTGTCGTAGGGACCCAACTGAGCGAAGATTTGGCCATTACTGAAGATTACCTTGCTTTTTTCAGCTTCTCACAGATCAAGGATGGTTATTCCGGTGGGTGGAGTCACATTCCCCTTGGTGCGCGCTGTGGTGGCCTCCTCCAGTGGGCCCGGGGTCTGTGATCCGCGGTTGCGCTTATTGTGTGGAAATGAATTCTTTTACTACAGGTGTGGTGACATTCTGTAAAGACACATACACTCCATTGGCTGCTGAAGAAGGACTAACCGGAGCTCTGACTACTGCAAAGAGCACTGGTATTGGTTGTTATCCTTATTTGGAAGACAACCCCATGATTGCCCTTGACAATGAAGGAAGAGCTGTTCTGACTGAGCACCAGCTATCGACAGGTCAGAGGTTGGTGGTGGTTAACGTGTACTGTCCACATGTGGAGCAGGGCAACCTGGAGAGGATGGACTACAAGTTGGCTTTCTATCATGCACTGGAGGAACGTTGTGAGTCCCTCCACAGAGCTGGGAAGTGAGTCTATTTGGAGGAATCCTCAGATCACCATTACATGTACTGGCCCTCCATCCCATAGATTAGTTGTGGTGGTGGGTGATATTAACTGTTCCTATGATGTCATTGACAGTGCCTATGCCCTGGAAGACCCTGTGAGTTTTGCAGTGATTTGTGTGTGTGTGTTTGTGTGTGTGTGTGTGTGTGTGTGTGTGTGTGTGTGTGTGTGTGTGTTTGTGTGTGTGTGTGTGTGTGTGTGTGTGTGTGTCCAAGTGTGTGTCACATGCTTATGCCTTCTCTCTTGTTGGTAGTCTGGCTTCACCGATAGCCCCAGTCGACAATGGTTCAGGTCTTTTGTCAAGACACAGTTCACACCAAAGACAGAGAGTAGCTTGTCCGACTGGTATTTGGTGGATGCTTTCAGAGCTCTTAATCCAAGTGACAAAGGTGCTTATACCTGCTGGTCCACAGTCACAAGTGCTAGGGCCACCAACTATGGTACCAGGTTGGACTACATCCTGGTGGACCCCGATCTCCAGCCCTCCCTTCTCGGCTGCACCATCAACTCCCAGGTGCTTGGCTCCGACCATTGCCCTGTGTCTGCTAACCTTAATGTCACAGTTTGCTCGTCTAAATCTGTTCCTCTCCTCTCATCAAAGCACTTTGCTAAGTTCATTGGTAAACAGAAAACTCTTCAAGATTACTTCACACTCCATCCCCTCTCCAACAAAAGGCAGTCTGCAGGTATCTCCCTTCCTGCCAATAAGGTGGTGAAACTCTGCAGTGAGGTGTCTTCCACACATACAGCATCTTATCTTTCTCCTGGTTCTGTACACACTGCCACTATGTCTGATGGGGGCATCTCCTCATCTGTCATGCCTGCTGTTGCATCTCGTGTGACTATCTCTACGTCTGGTGTGTCTGCCCCAACATCTGTCATGTCTAATACTACGTCTGGTGTGTCTGCCCCAACATCTGTCATGTCTAATACTACGTCTGGTGTGTCTGCCCCAACATCTGTCATGTCTAATACTACGTCTGGTGTGTCTGCCCCAACATCTGTCATGTCTAATACTACGTCTGGTGTGTCTGCCCCAACATCTGTCATGTCTGGTTCTAGACCCCAGCTCTTTGGGTGTCATACGCTGTTAAAAGGTGAATGGAGGAACGTCCTGAAAGGCCTACCCCCACCACCTCTATGTTCCGGTCACAAGGAAAGAGCTGTCCTCCGCACTGTCAAGAAAGATGGACCAAATAAATTTAGAAGATTTTACGTGTGTGCCCGCCCAGCAGGTGCAAAGAACAATCCATTAGCTAGATGTGATTTCTTTCAGTGGCTAGATGGCTCTCGGGGAACTTCTATATAGTAATGTACTTGTCTAGCTTCAACCAGTCATTGATTTTCATCGCTTATACAAGTCATGCGTTCAACTCGAGGTTCGTGCGACTCACGTGAGGTTGATGTTGCGCAACACACAAAATGAGCGACGAACAATTTGGAGTCGACTTGTTAGAAGCTGACGATGATGATGATCCACGGCCTTTCTGTCCTCACGGTATGTAGTTCTTCATTAATATATTGTGGCAGTGTGGATATGAATATTATCGCTTTGTTTCTAAAGGTCCAGTTGTATTGTTTGTGAGATATTTCGAAAAGAAAGCTCCAAGGAAGTTCTTTGCATGTTCGTGCTGCAGGGACAGGAAACTTTGTCCATTCTTTTATTGGGCAGACGATAAGATAACAGAAGAGAAAAGAGAAAGGTGGTACCGAATTTTCTTAGACAGTCAGCCAACGGTGGATAGGATGACGCTATTGGACAAACTGTCCGTCGTTTGTCGACTCGACGATAGCGACAGAAGGTTAATTTATCACGCTGTGTATATTACTGTGTGTGTGTGTGTGTGTGTGTGTGTGTGTGTGTGTGTGTGTGAGTGAGTGGTGTGTCCTTTGCAGGTATTGCCATAACTGTTGTGAACTGCTAGTACCATCGGAGTGGCCACATCACCAAACACATGATGTCGCAATTGGTCTGTCACGTGAGATGTTGGCCAACCCCTCGCATTTCCTGAAGCCTCTAACTGAGAGAAAGTCCCATGCTGTAAGGGGTGGGTGGGTGTTGGGGTTGTGGAGGAGGTATGCAAGTACACTCTGATTGGTTGTTTTCTTATGCAGCAGTTTTTTTATAGCCAAGAGTCCACAGATTTTTTGTCAAGTGAACTGAAACGACAGGGTTTTACTCATGTTGTATGTATTGGAGTGCCAAGGTAACTCATGGTCAAGTATGTCTATGTCCCTCCAACATGTCTCACGTCCACCCTATGTCCCTCCAACATGTCTCACGTCCACCCTATGTCCCTCCAACATGTCTCACGTCCACCCTATGTCCCATCTTACTACAGGCTGCATGCAAATCTGATCACAAAACATGGAGGGAGTATGTCCTCACTACTCCTTGACATCGATCACAGATATGTTAGTAGTGGTGTGCCAGTGCTGCTCTGTGCTGCTAGCATGCACCATACTCTCCCATGTTCAGTGGCAGTTTTACTCCAGAGAAGCTTTCCAGCGCTATAACATGCTAAATGGTTTTTTCTTTGAGGACGAGGGACTGACGTTCCTTTGCAGTTTTGTTCCCAAAGATCTCGAGAAAACAGTGCTGGTGGTGGACCCGCCATTTGGTGCCCTGGCTGGGTTGATAGCCCGACATCTGAAGGGGATGTGGACTGTGTTAGGTCATGGTATGTGTCCATGGTGCTGGTGGTATTGTCAATACTATTTTGTTTTTAACCCCTCCCCCCTTTTAGAGATGAAGACAATCATCACGTTCCCTTACTTCTTGGAGCAGAAGCTACTGGAGCATTTGCCAAATTTCTCAATGTGTGAATATCAAGTTGGTTGTTTTGCAAGTGACCATTGTTGGCGCAGAGTGAAGTTGTTCGTTTTATTGTAGGTAACCTATGATAATCATTCAGTATTCAATGACAGCAGAAAGGATCGTCCATCTGCCGTTCGCTTTTTCACTAATCTGTCTTCTCCGGGATTAAAGCTGTTGAAACAAGATGGCTACCGGTACCAGTCTGACTTTCCTGTGTTGTACGGATCAATTCAAGTGATTTTTATTGTAGCTTTTGTAGTGTGTGCACCAGATATGTTGCCAGAAACAACAGACACTGTCATGTTTGCAACACTTGTCCTTCCAAGGTTAGTTCCATTGTCACTCTGTACACTGAGTATTGTAATTTCATGACCTACACTGGATAGGATGGCCGTCCTTATGTTCACTGCAACATGTGTCAGAAGTGCGTGAAGCCAGGTGTGTGTGTGTGCGCGCATGTGTGTGTGTGTGTGTGTGCGTGATGTCATGCTTCTATCATCATATGCTGTTCTAGGTCGTGTACATTGCACTAGTTGTGAGAGATGTGATGTCGTTGGCCATGTGTGTGGCAGGGAAAAGTGAGTGGTAGTGCAACAAAGTATTCCATTACAGTTGGATTAGGCTCAATTGGCAATCTGTGTAGGTCACAATATGGCTGTCACATTTGTGGGCAATTTGGACACAAAAGAAAAGAATGTCCTAGAAGGAAGGAGGTTCTCCATGAATCACTGCGGGAAGCAAAGAGAAGCAGGTATTGTTATCTTTACCTTCAACCTCAAACCTCAGGATTAGGTGCACTATCTCTATTCTGAAGGAAAAGACCAGTAGGACGTCAAGCTAGCAAAAGGACGAAGAAGAGAACAGTATCCAAAAAGAACAAGGAATGAACGTACAACAGTAATAGCTACACTTCATGACGTCATACCATCACTTCATGTCACGAAATAAAAATGGCCGCATCCCGTGTTTTGAGGCTGAATTGCATTCGAAGAGAAATGTTCGTACACGGTAGAGGACTTTCGTCCTCTAAATTGTCCAGTGGGCTGCGACTAGCTATAATCGGTCAGTCTTTATTCGGAGCTGAAGTCTATAAAGCACTTAGGAATGCTGGCCACGAAGTAGCCGGTGTTTTCACGGTACCTGATGTTAATGGAAGGGCAGACCCTCTAGCCAGTAGAGCAGAAGAAGATGGAACACCAACATTCAAGGTTCCAAGGTGGCGTCAGAAGAAAAAGACCATTAAAGAAATGTTCGATCTTTACAAATCCGTCGAAGCAGATCTGAACGTTCTGCCGTTCTGCACTCAGTTCATTCCGATGGATGTCATCGACTGCCCTCGGTTGGGTTCTATCGTCTATCATCCCTCTCTCCTTCCCAAACACCGAGGTGCTTCTGCCATCAACTGGTGAGTTGATTTCTGTGGGTGGAGTGAACACTTCACTGTTGAGTCTATTCCGTGGCAGGACGCTGATGGAGGGGGACCACCAGGCGGGGTTTTCAGTGTTCTGGGCGGACGATGGGTTGGACACTGGGCCAATATTACTCCAGAAGAGCTGCCATGTTGACCTCAATGACACTGTTGACTCTCTGTACAATAGATTCCTCTTCCCCGAAGGAATCAGGGCTATGGTAGGTTTGGATGGAGCCCTCGATCCATTCACATCTGTTGTCTGCTATGTCATATCCGGTCCTGGGATGACTCTACTGTGTCTGTGAAGTGGACGTGAACATGGCTACTTATTTTATGTCCCCAACAATGTATTGACCAACCCTACTCTGACAACCAGAAGTGAAATTGTCATATAAAAATAGTCCGGATTGCTCCAAGGTACCTAGGGAACACCGGTGGGATGTCTTCTACTTGTTAGACACCTAGGTAATGGAAGCCATAGTTGTCAGAATTGATTAGCCTTGCTTATAGTAGAGGGTCCTTATGTTACGTGACAAAGTGTAATCAGTTACCATCAATTGTTGCTGTATTTCCCAGAGTAATGGGGTGATGGCAGGGGTGATGGCACCTTGTATTACTGCTGGTAATGGGGAACTCAGCCAATGTCTCCTGTATGTCTGGAACTGTAGGTTGAGGCTGTGAATCTCATTAGGGATGGTCGTGCCCCCAGGATTCACCAGTGGGAGGGTGGAGCTACTTATGACCAAATTTGGCAGAAGAAAGACTCGGCTCAAATCAATTGGAACCAACCAGCGTTGGTCCTACATAACTTCATAAGAGGGAATGACAAGGTGAGACCTATAGTGCTATTGGGGAAGGAGGTGTGTCACTTTACTGTTGGTGTCAGAGGGAGGTGTGTCACTGTACTGTTGGTGTCAGGGGAGGTGTGTCACTTTACTGTTGGTGTCAGGGGAGGTGTGTCACTTTACTGTTGGTGTCAGGGGGAGGTGTGTCACTTTACTGTTGGTGTCAGGGGGAGGTGTGTCACTGTACTGTTGGTGTCAGGGGGAGGTGTGTCACTGTACTGTTGGTGTCAGGGGAGGTGTGTCACTGTACTGTTGGTGTCAGGGGAGGTGTGTCACTGTACTGTTGGTGTCAGGGGAGGTGTGTCACTGTATTGTTGGTGTCAGGGGAGGTGTGTCACTGTACTGTTGGTGTCAGGGGGAGGTGTGTCACTGTACTGTTGATGTAAGAGGGAGGTGTGTCACTGTACTACACATACCTACCTATATCAGTTACCTGGAGCATGGACTGTTATTGATGGGGAGAAAGTCACATTGTTCGGGTCAAAGTTCATCGATAACCGTCTGGAGGTCAAAGGGCGTGAGGTATTGGTAGAAGGCGTTTCCTCCCCTGCGGTGGTGACTTCTGAGGGTTTAGTGCTGTTCGGATCAGATGGTAAGAAAGTCCTGGTAAGCCAAATGCAGTTTGAGAATGGGAAAACGATCCGTGCTTCAAAGTATGGACTGGAAGAAGACACAGTTGTCATTGAATTGACAGCAGAAGAGCAGGAACTCAGTGACAAAATAAAGGTATTCTGGTCACCAGTGTTTGGTGTGTGTGATTGTCATTGTGGTAGCATTTGTTCCTGCAGAAAGTCTGGGCTAGCATCCTGAACAATGATGGTATTGACCAGCAGACAGACTTCTTCAAATCTGGAGCTGGATCCATGGATGTCACCAGGTACGTGTGTGGACTGCCCCACCATAGTGTTACTCCCTAACCTTGTCCTGCCTTGGTTGTACTTAGCAGTGACATCTTCTTGTCTGTGAGTGTCAAATTGGATCTAATATTATGATAAACACTGGAATAGCTCATAGGTGTATAATAAATATATAATAATAATGAACCCACTGTTGTGTGTGCCGCGTAGTACTGTAGTGTATTGATGACCTCCAAATTAAGGAAATTAATTATTGTCAAAATTGTCCTAAGGGTGATGTTTCCTGTACTTTCCAACTCTTCTGCTACCTCAGACTGGTTGAAGAAGTGAAAGACCTTTGTGGTGTGGCTCTGGAGAATGAAGATGTCTACATGAACACCACCTTTGAGGAGTTTACCAACCAAGTGGTTGTCAAGGGTCGTGGCGGAGGAGCTGAAGAGAAAGATGTTGAATTTGATAAAGTCAGTGTTGTTGTATTCTTCTGCAGTTTGTGGTTCTGGATACGTGAGCATACGTACATGTGTTATATTGGTTACAATGGGGGTTCTTCACTTCAGATTGAGCTGAATGCAAACAACCGTGACTTGGTATTTCCCCATCAGCTGTTTATCAATGGAGAATTTGTGGATTCAACTGGTTCTGACCAGTTTCATACCATTAATCCTACCACTGAAAAGGTAATTATCTATTACCCTTATCACTGACCACACCCACTAACCCTCCCACAAACACGCAGGCCATATGTGACATCCCAAGAGCTAATGTTGAAGATGTGGACAGGGCAGTACAAGCAGCCAAGGAGGCCTTCTGCAATGGAGAGTGGGGCAAGATGAACGCCCGAGACAGAGGACAGCTCATGTACAGGTTAGTACAACCCTTGCACATTCCACTTGTCTTGGTAGCTCTGCAGTGAACTGCTGTGGTGTGTGTTCAGGTTGGCAGACCTCATGGATCATCACAAAGAGGAACTGGCCACCTTAGAAGCTATTGACTCAGGAGCTGTGTACACCCTGGCCCTAAAGACCCACGTTGGCATGTCTGTTGATACATTCCGGTATTATGCTGGCTGGTGTGACAAGATCCAGGTGAGATCCCGAGGCAGACAGAGGATGTGTAACTATCGAGCTGCAGTGTTCTTGTGCAATACACTGCCCCCCCTAGTATACACCCACCCCCACACTGCCCCCTAGTATACACTGCCCCCACACTGCCCCCCTAGTATACACCCACCCCCACACTGCCCCCTAGTACACACCAACCCCCACACTGCCCCCTAGTACACACTGCCCCCCATTGCATGCCCTAACTCAGAAAACCCTTTACATCCACTTGGCAGGGCAAAGTGATACCTGTCAACAATGCCAGACCAAACTACAATATGAGCATTGCCAAAAGAGAGCCCGTTGGGTAGGTTATGTGATTTTAATGTGATGAATGTCCCCACTCCCAATTCTGTGCTCCCATTTCCATTCCGGTATAGTGTGGTGGGACTAGTTGTTCCTTGGAATTACCCTCTGATGATGCTGGCATGGAAGATGGGAGCCTGTCTAGCTGCTGGTAACACTGTAGTTCTCAAACCAGCAGAAGTCACTCCTTTGACAGCTCTCAAGTTTGCTGAGCTTACAGTGAAGGCTGGATTTCCCAAAGGTGTTGTCAACATCATCACTGGCAGAGGTGAGCAGCTCTGATGGGAGAGATTTTAATACATATTGAAAGTGTGTCGTTTGTAGGTAGCCTGATCGGGAACAGCTTGGTGGAGCATCCTGATGTGAGGAAGGTTGGGTTTACTGGATCTACCCCTGTTGGAAAAGATATAATGCGAAGGTAAATAGTATATTCTGAATATACTGAACTATGCTGACTTTACTTTGAGTATTATAATATTATACGTACTGAGACTTCAGTATGCTAACTCTCCTCTGGAATGTCTTGTGCTTGATCCAGTGCTGCTTGCAATGTGAAGAGAGTGTCGTTGGAACTTGGTGGGAAATCCCCTCTGGTCATATTTGGTGATGCTGACATTGACAAGGCTGTTAGACTGGTACGTTGATGTGGTACGCTAAGCAGCATCACAAACACTAGAACATCACACAGTCATACCTACACACATGCGCGCACATGTACATACATGCGCACACACACACACACGTGCGCGCGCGCAGTTTCAGGTTCAATAGTTATGTACTTGTTCTTCACAGGGCTGTCAATCTGTGTTCTTCAACAAAGGGGAGAACTGTATTGCTGCTGGCAGACTGTTTGTAGAGAAAAAGATTCATGATGAATACATATCTCGTGTGGTGGATGAGGTGAGGAAGATGAAGATCGGTGATCCTCTGGATAGAAGTGTAGCCCATGGACCACAGAACCACAAGTCAGTTCATGTTTGGACGCTCCTTTTAGTCGAGTTACTAAGATATTCTACCCCCTAAGGAGCCACTTGGAAAGCTTGCTGTCTTATGTTGAAACGGGTGTGACAGAAGGTGGGAGTTTAGTCTATGGAGGTACCAGGGTGGAAAGAGAGGGATTCTTCATGCACCCAACCGTCCTGACCGACGTGGAAGATCACACTTTTGTTGCCAAGGAAGAATCATTTGGACCTGTCATGGTGGTGTCAGCATTTGAAAATGGGTCAGTGCTACCATCAACTGCTCCACAGGTTGCATAATGATCATTCTGTGTTGCTCACACAGGGATGTTGATGGCGTGATCCAACGAGCTAATGAGACTGAGTATGGATTAGCTGGGGGGGTGTTCACCAAAGACATCAGTAAGGTGTGTTGTGTGTAAGTATGTGATGGTCATATGATAGCTTGTGACATTCATGTGATCTATCATTTCTAAAGGCAATGTATGTAAGCGATAAGTTAGAAGCTGGGACAGTGTTTGTTAATACATACAACAAAACTGATGTAGCTGCATCCTTTGGTGGGTTCAAGCAGTCTGGATATGGCAAGGATTTAGGTGAGTGCTTCTTGGTTGTTCTTTGAAGTGTGTACTTCAGCTTGTCTGCCAACCCTTCTAGGTGAGGAAGCTTTGAATGAATATCTTCGTACCAAAGTTGTCACCTATGAATATTGACCTTCCGGTTATTTAACAAAAACTTAATGGTATTTACATATTAGGTGCGTATTATGTAAAATTATGCATATTCGTATTATTATAATGGGCTCATTGTCAGCGAATAATATTGGTATGGTTTGTGCATTAACTGCCAATGCATGGTCAGTGGCAAGAGGATTACCAGGTGTATGTGCTCCTGGTTGGGACTTTACCATCATACTTTGGGAGGGGGGGTATGTATTTCATGTACACACAGTGTGCACTAGAGGTAGCCTTATCTTGCAGTGAAGATTGAAGGACGATGCACAGGCTTTAATACCATTTGTCTCACTTTGGCTGGCTTTCCTCTGTATCACTTGCAGCTACATTAGACCTATATTGTAGCTCCAGTTATCTCATTATTATTAAATATAATTCATAACAATTTAGTCTGCCTTGTGGCCAGTGTGCAGTGTGGACACCTATGTAATTTACATATCAACAATATGGTACAGGTTTGAAATACTACCAATGAACATGAGCAGTGTGAGGGTTTAAGATATGACTCCTTTAGCTTTGAGGGTTTTAATGTACTGCTTTTGGCGATAGACGTCAACAGCCAGACCCAGTGACAGGAAGATATTGATGAGCTGCAGAATGGAAATGGCAATTCTTTCACAACTAATGCATGTTCTTGTACCATCAGTAGCTGCTAACATACCTCCAGCACGACCAGTCCAATCCCCACACCTCCCAAAGCTATGGCTCCATCTGTGATGAAGGTTTGCAGAGTTTGGAAGCAGCCGTCTGTGTAGATCAGAGCTACTCTGTTTGGATCAGCATCACCAGAACGCACTCCGTAGCCACATTGATTGTTGTTTTCAGCTGTCGTGTTGGGGTCCTAAACAAGAAAGAAGTGCCATACAAGCACACCTCAAGAGGCCAGTGGTGGCTACACATAGGTGTGTGCTGTGCTCACCCTTCTGCAGCAAGAAAAGGGCACTCCACACTGCTCCAGTGCTGGACTACCACACACAAAATAGACATTGTTGTCCCAGTCGTCAAGATTGTCAAATCCACAGCATTGTAGACCCTACAGCAATAACCAAATATGCAGTGAAGGACAGGCACCAATGAGCTACAGCCACCACCAACGAGATACAGCCACCACCAATGAGATATAGGCACCACCAGTGAGATACAGCCACCACCAATGAGATACAGCCACCACCAGTGAGATATAGGCACCACCAGTGAGATACAGCCACCACCAGTGAGATATAGGCACCACCAGTGAGATATAGGCACCACCGGTGAGATACAGCCACCACCAATGAGCTACAGCCACCACCAATGAGCTACAGCCACCACCAATAGGATACAACCACCACCAGTGAGATATAGGCACAACCGGTGAGATATAGGCACCACCAGTGAGATATAGGCACCATTGGGACCCAACACAAGTTCAACCAAACACACACCACTTGAGCTGCATCAATCAGTCCTTGGAGATCAGGGTCATCGCGGTATCTGGAAATAGCATTGATGACAGTTGTCCTTGCAAACTGTTCTACCTGAATGAGAATAAATTCACATGACAATCATGTGACAGTTTGCTCCCCTGTGCTGACTCACCTCCTGTGACAGCACAAACACTAATATGACCACCACCACTTCCACCAGGACAACAATGGACATCAGGATGCAATACTACAGGAAGAAGGGACAGGTCTCCTGAATACATTAACGACATTGTTCTTCCTTAACCGGAATGTTTACCATACATAAGAGGAAGACGCTATAAATAGAATACAGTATTCAGTGAATGCACGAGATTACGGACACACGTACCACGAAGTAATACGGTGCATCCAGTGCGATGTGTTCTCTGAACACTGAAGTTCAAGCCTAAATTACTCCAAATAAACACACACGCGCACACAAAGTAAACTCACAATGACCAGAAGAACAAAGATCTCCCTCAGAGCTCCGACCCATCCACAGAACCCGATGACCACTAGAATGACTCCGAGGACGATCAGGATGATCCCGGGGGTGGACACGACATTGGAGCCGATGATCTGAACGGAGCCGTCGAAACTTAGAACAACAGCGTAGATACCAAGGGCGAGGAAAGCCACACCTAGAAGCTACGGAAGTACGCATAAAGGACAGACAGAAAAACACAGCTGTCTAGATTCTGAAGTAATTATATTATTCATTCATTATTTATTACTTACCCAAACGATAAGGTTAATCGTGAACAGGAAAAATTTGATAAACAAGTTACACAGGTCCAGGTCTCTCCCCAGTTTCTGTCCTCCTTTCGCTCCAGACATTTCGGTTCTCGTCGAGATGGGATGGCTTCGGCTTTTACCCATGTTTGTGGGTCACGTGACAGGAAGTCCACATTCCTCGTCACCGGATAACGCGGCAGTCTGCTCGTAGATTCTACATAATATCTGGAGTCTACGGTCTGCCCACCAGTGCGCACCATGGAATTGTCACCGTCTGATTTGGATCGAGATGGTCTGTGTACATTATCCGTTGTTCATTATGGGATGAGAGGACTGCTACTGACGAGCAAGGCCTACAGAATAAAAGAGCTACCTCAGAGTCCATTAACATGAATTTGACTTCCGGTATGTCTAATACATGTCATTACTAATTATGACAGATATTAGCACACTTGCTAGAGTTCAACTTGACTTGCTAACGGGAGAGTTTGTTACGGAAAGTACAATTTCACTGATTACTTCCACATACTTTCATAAAGATCTCATTCTGATTCAGTACATTATAACAATATAATAATAACAATAATAATGACAATAATAATAATACCTATACAATAATCACATTCATGAGCAGTAAAAGTGTACATGTCGCAGGACAATCTTCTAAATACAAAATCTTTCAAAGGGACATGTGAGGAGTATAAAACAACAATGAGGTTGTCGTGGAAACACGGTAGAAACCACAAAGTCTCTTGCAATAAAACATCTGCTAACCTGTCAAGTGATTAACATGTGATAGTCATGTGACATGTTGGTGCTCTTGCACTACACTATGTCTGGTATAGTCAGTGGACAAGTCTTTAGAAAGCAGATGTGAGTGAGTGATGTCTTCGGTGGGTTTACCATGGTGTGAAGAGACACGCCTTCTTTTAGATGGCGGAGACTGTTTAGTGTTTGGTGCATCTTTTAACTTTGAGTTGTTACCTTGGGGGACGAGTACAGAATGGGGGTGAATATAAGGTATTTGTTGATGATGAGCACTGTTCATGAGGTGTGCTGGAGAGAGAGATGAGTTGGGCATCAGAAAGGGCTGACCATTTGGTAGCAAACCTGGAGGGAATGATAACCATGGTAACCAGGAGGTATAACTCCACATCACATGGTGAATAAATTACCAGGAAGGTAAGGATTCAGACCAATCTGAGGAGCAGGGTTGTAGAACCGGCCGGTGTACTGCTGGTGCATCCCATTCAGGACAACAGTGCCCTGGATCAGATTGCAAAGAAGAGAGGTACGTAAGAACATTGTAGTGAGTAACACACACATAAGTTGAGCTCACAAGTGAAGCTGGATATTCCCTGGCCAGTTCGAATTGAGGGTATACAGAATGACGAGAGTCCTCACGGCCTGCCCCAGTACTGCTGAGGTCGTCACTGCCATTGTCTGTCTGAGCATGCTCTGTACCATGTGCTATCCAAGAGTTGCCTCGACAGATGTTGGGTTGTGGTGGAGTCCCTAGCTGGTCTGTCACATCAGATGAGATGTTGGCAGATGTGTCCATTAGCGATGTGGAAACATCAATGGAGTGGGTACGAGATGGGGGCGAAATGATGGGGTCCTCATCATGACTGGCAGTGCGAAGAGAACCCAAATGCACGGGAAATAAGGTGTTGGGTCTTTCATGGACCGATGTAACGGGAGTTTCACTACACAGCACACCACTGGACTTGGTCTTGTCCACAGGAACCACAGGCTTTACAGGTTTGGGCATCTGAGGTGAGGACACCATACTATGTACACAGGGTCTTGGAGAGTAGAACGTGTCTACACGTGACACCTCTTCTGGTAACGAGGAATACAGATGTTTTCTGAGGAATGAATGGGAAGGAATTCTTTAAGCTTTACACAGAGACTAGAGACAACCAGGATTATTTGTAGGCTTGTACACAAAGTTGTCAATATGGTGGAGAGTATAGACAAGAGGAGCACATAAGGGTATCTCTACGTACCTGTGCTCTGTGGTGAGATGAGCTTTAGAGGCGGAGCCTGAAGTAGACAATGGACCAATCAGTGCTCTTGCTGCAGACAAAAGGGGGTTGCCACGGTGATGACTCAATATACCAAAGGAGGATGTTTTCCGCAGTCCAAAGGTATTGAAGCTCAGTGGAGACGGAGATGGGCCGGTAGATGGCATTTCCACAACTGATTCGCCTGCTTCTTCATCACTGGAGGGCCAATTTCCAAGATGATGATGATCCAATGATCTATAAGCAGACATGCTTTATCAACAACAACAACAACAACAACAACAACAACATACTGATAACACAAAGGACACAACTTACCTGTCTTCTTCTGTTGGTTGTTCCCTCGTTTCAGTGTTGGAAGCAGACGTGGCTGTCCTTGTTGACTTGCCTTTCTTTCTCATTTTCTCCTGATGCTGTTTGAGTAGCTCATCAAAAGGCTTTGTTCTACCTTTTACCAGTCTTCGCTCAGAGAGGGTATGGTCCTGTGACATGGGTATTGTAAACACTCTCACACAGCACGTGTATTGCACTGTTAATTCTACTCACCTTACACGTTAAAGACTTAACACAATGACGGTTGTCTCTATCAATCCACACACCACAGTGGGTGTCTGGACAGTAGTCTTTGATTTTCTTATTCGCTGATTTCCCCTTACAAGAAACTGATGGTTCTTCACCAACGGAGCCGCTAGGATGTACCGTGCACGTGTCTGCAGCAAGACAGCGGGTGATGGAGAATAATCAGACCTGAACACAAACACTGCTTGACAGCAAGAATGAACTGACCTGTATGTACAATAAGAACTGAAGGACAAATGACCTTCTGACATCTCTCACATACAACCAGAAGGAACTCCTCCTTGGCTGGCTCCACCATTGATGATAGCAGATCTGTGGAGTGGATACAACAGCCATTTTGTGATAGGGATGGGCATGCCCACACCCACACAAGCTAGTAGAGGACCACCCATGTCACTAATACACACCCACTCCTGTTACTAGCACACAAACATATCAGTATGCATACACATACATGAATACATTGGATGGCACAACTACATACATATAAAGTGAGCATCTTGGTGATACAATATACCATTTTTTTAATCCATATAACTTTTTGAGGTGCACCAAGGTATGTACGTAGGTGGTATTATAGATCCAGCACTACCTTGACAGGTGTAGAGTGAGTTACAAAGTGCGAGTGAGGCTAAAAGGCTGGGTATATACATGTGCTCATTGGCTAGGTGATGTTGATGACAGTAACAATCAATGGCTGTTCAGCTATTTAGCCTTACACTTGCATACCTTGCCATGTGTGTCTCGCGGTGCCCTGCCTCAAATCCCGCGCGAGCTTCTTCCCTTTCGTCCTGTTAGCTCCTACACATATGGTGTCACAATAAGAGGAACAATCAACTCCATTTCAGTATACTCTACAATATGGACTCGAACTTGTATTCCATTATTGGGAAGGGATTAAACATGGTTTAAGGCCAATGGATTGAGCTCAAAACATCCAAATGTCAATTACAACTGAAGTATACGAAGGACGAGTGTATGGACAAGGAAATACCTTTTGATTTGAGGCTCTTTTCAAATTCGGTCCAAGAGGACCATTTGAAAGCGTTCATACTATGTCCAAATGTACTAAAGCGTCAAATCATTCCACCTACTCTTCAAAACTGGCCGCCACCAAAAACGTAGTAAATAAAAAGCCACTATACAATATTCAAACTATATTAAATTTATACGCAAACATATCCTATGTCACATTAATGCCAGGTTCCGCCATTTTTAGTGGGCTTATTGCGCAATGCAAGAAGCATTCGCATAAATAGAAAATAACAGAATTAGCGTAAAGCAAATGGATCCTATAGTTGTTAGCTTCGGTGATGCTTTGTTGAGAGAGTCTGACATGAAGATATTGTCATCTAAGAATGGTTGGCTCGGTGACAGGATACTAGGGTTCATGTTCGAGTGAGTAGGGGGCAGCGGGGGCCTTTTACTATTTCAAGTCAAGTGTAACTGTCCTTCGCTATGGACAGGTATTGGGAGAAAGAGCAGTTTCAGCAGTACAAAGATTCACTAGCACTGATAACTCCGGATGTGGTTCAGTTGATAAAGATGTCATCTGGTGAGGAGTCCCTGCTGCTATTGTGTTGATGAAACCATTGACCCTCGAGTCACAGGTGGTATGATGTGTATGGTTTGCAGTTGCCGAGTTGGAGTTGATACTGGAACCACTATCTCTGAGGAAGAAGGCCCTTATAATCATGGTTATTAATGACAACAACTCAAGAGATTCTCCAGGTGGTTCACATTGGTCAGTGAGTTGTATATATTATAGTTTCTTCTCCAGTAGACCGCCTAGCTATCTGTGGTCATATACCCACTGTGTTGTCCGTTCAGGAGTCTGCTGAGTTATTCAGCAAAAGATAACAGCTTCAGACACTTTGATTCCAGTGGGCATATGAACATGTCATCAGCTGTGCAGTGTGCAAAGAAAATATCTACATTTGTGAAAGGTGAGTGTGCTCTGCCGTCAACAGCCAGCACCTCGGTTAAGGGTGCACTATTATACAGGTCGAGACAAAGGGGGGGACCTTCCTGCAGTGCAGGTGTTAAGAGAGCCATCACCTCAGCAGACCAATGGTATGGAACAATGACCCACTGAAGGTCGTGCTCAGTCCTGACTCCCTGTACACTTCAAATTGTTTCTTTGACAGGTTCGGATTGTGGAGTGTATGCAGCCTGCTTTGCAGAATATCTGATTAACAGAACTTTTAGCACAGAATCAAGACCCATTGAACACGCTGTGACCATGGAACTTGTACAAGGGTGGCGGGAGAGATGCAGAAAATTAGCTGAATCATTGATTTCGAAACAAGAAGTTCTTCAGTGAATTAGGGATTGACCGTGCCGCGAGGACTGGTCACGTGAGATGTTATTGTACATGCGCAGCAAGAAAATGGCCGACTGAAAGTAGACTCTTAGTGACGGTAGTCGGTTAGAATGAGCAAGAAGGGTAGTTTGAATAATGAGTGGGAAGAAGATTACGTGACAAGATGTATATGGTATGCTTTTGTGCTGTTCTACGCGATATTCTAGAAGTTAGCCTCTCCTTTCTCTCTCGAAAGTGGTTTCACTCACGACGATGGGTTTATGATATGTTGTGACGAGTGTAGTGTGTGGCAACATATAGAGTGCGTACAAGTTGACCCGAAGAACCTACCAGAAAACTACCTCTGCGAGCAGTGTTGTCCCAGGGTTGTCGACAAGAAAAGAGCAAGAACAGTTCAATTGCGAAAGAGGGAAGAATTAACTGGTGAATTTATCCGATCTGTGTGGCTTATTATGTTGAACCAGTGAGGTGGTCTGTTATGTGTATAGGGGATGGTAGTGATGAGGATGTTGGGAAGTTCCCTGGCAGAGTGAAGATTATTCCATCACAAACACCTCAAAATAACGGCTTAGCCGGGAAGAAGAAACGAAAGCAAAGGGCATCTGGTTTTGCACGGGTTAGTGTGCATATGTGTGTGGTTCCCTCATGGTATCGTGGTTATGATGCTTCTTGTCCATTCAGAACAATATCAGAGAGTTGAAAAAAAGACCAAAAGATGACTTCAACAAAACTCGCAAGACTCTTCGTCCAGTCCCGGATAGAGGTTCACCTGTTGAGGATGACAGTGTGTGGAGCTGTAACAGTAGCCCGTGGTCAGATCCGTACGAGGTGATCACATCCAGTAGAGTCACGGAGAAACTGAAGACATTGGTGCAGTTGAAACTGTCTCAAGTCAAATCAGAGGCCACCTTAATGGAAAAGGTACATAATGGGTTGTGAAGGATATGTCTTGCTGTAGTGAATACTTTGGGCAGAGTGACTCTAACTGTGTGTGTCTTTTCCACAATGCAGTCATCGTATTCCCTTCAGGAGCTGCGACAACCCAAGTGCGTTGTTGTTGATGTTCAAAAGCACAGAAAGGTTGGGGCATGCATTCCTTGTGTTATCTACTTCACTACCTGATGGACTGAGTGTCTGTGTTCACACGTAGGGTGTGGTCACAGAGACAACCATTGAACAAGGCACTCTAGTGATGGAGTACAAGGTATTGAGTCATTGCACATCATCGCCACTTCACTGATTTGTGGTTCCGAGGGATTGGGTTATGGAACGTGTATACTCCATGAATTGTCTACCTGTTTCCGCAGGGTAAATACACGCTGCGTCATTTGGTATCAGCTGAACTCAGTGTACCTGGAGTGTCCCTATGGAAGGAGAGGTGTGTTACTGCATGAAGTCTACTGTCAGGTCACGCCCATCACCCTTGTCACGCCCGTCACGCCCTGCCAATACAGGCCTTGTCCTTTCCTTTACTACTATGACAAGATATCTGGTATTGACCTGGTTGTGGATGCTCGTGGTCATGGTAACATAGCCAGGTTCATTCGTCGTTCATGCTCTCCCAATTGTGAAGTGAGTGACGTGAAGTGTCATATTGTCAGAGTAGGCATTACTGAATCTGGTGGTTTCCATAGTTACAGCATATCCTGATTGACAAGAGTGATCTGCGCCTTGGACTGTATTCGCTGCACACAATCTCACCCGGAGAGGAGATCACACTGCCTTTTGATTTTCAGTATAATAATTGGTAGGGACTTCCCCCTTGTTTTTATTTTCTCCCTTACATCATTGTTTCCTATCTCTAGTGATTACGAAGTGGAGTGTGGGTGTGACCAGCGAGCATGCTTGCTGGAAAAGGGTGTGGCCGACAAGGGGATTGGTAAAAAGAAGCTACCAGAGAGGGGGAGTGTCACTAGACTGTCAGGTGACACACCCATCCACGCTAAGAAGCGTAGAAGGACCACCTCGTCATTGAACTCCCCTGTGGTGATCTCTCAGCCGGTACAAGCCGAAGAGGTGTGGTCTGCATATGGGTGTATAAGGGAGGGTGTACATCATAAAGGGTGTGGTGTGGGGAGTGAGGCTGGTGTATTAGTGTATTTAGTGTACTATTTGTGTATTTTGTTTAGGTCGAAGGAGAGGAAGGAGATGTTGATCGTTCAGCCAAGAAAAAGGTGTGTTCTTTGTGTGTGGATGTATACGTATGTGAGAGATTAGTGATGGTTTAACATCTCCTGTAGTCAAGAGAAGAGAGGAAGTTGGAGCAGTATGTGAAGATGTTCAACTCTATGGAGGCCTCCAACAGGAGAAAGCAGGATAAGCGAGAGGAGGATGTGGACCTGGCTAAAAGCGGTAGGAAGCGCTCGATGAGACCCCCTCTGTTGTCTGTCGATGACAGGTCTGTTCCCTCAGTGCGTGTGTTGGGTTGTGTGTCATCTCATGACTTCCCCCTTCTCCAGTGCCTCCAACGACAAACCTTATGATACAATGTCTCCAGATGTTGAGCTGACTTCGCCTTTGTATTCCATTGGATTAGTTACAACACTGCACTTGTCTCCACCCCCAAGTCCACCTTTAAGACCAAAACCCAAAATTGATTTTGAAGTGGGTCTTCGGACCCATCCTGGTTATCTATTCAACAATTTTCCAACTACTTCGAAGAAGGTAATTTCACCAGCTGACATGGAGTGAGGTGGTTCATGTCTACTTGTCTTCTGGTTGACTTGTGGTAGATCTTATTAGCTCGTTGGATGTCTGATAGGCAGCACGCTACAGTCCACTGTAAGACCAACCAGGACACTAAACATGACACTGTACCTTTGAAGAAGGTGTGTGTGTGTGTGTGTGTGTGTGTGTGTGTGTGTGTGTGTGTGTGTGTGTGTCAGTGTGTGTGTGTGTGTGTGTGTCAGTGTGTGTGTGTGTGTGTGTGTGTGTGTGTGTGTGTGTGTCAGTGTGTGTGTGTGTGTGTGTGTGTGTGTGTGTGTGTGTGTGTGTGTACAAAATGCTCCCCACTGTAGAGATGGATAAGAAAGTTCTATCAAGAGGAGGTCAGCTCAGGAGCTGTTGAAGCCTCCACATGTGAGTCATCTGCTCAGAACTGTAGATACGTAGGTGCATTGTCAGTAGTGGAGCTTTGTCCTACCAGTGCCTGTTAAAATGCGAACAATGATGAAGTGGAAATCAGAGCAGTCGTCACAACACTCTACTTCAGAAGATGTAGACCCAGGAAGACAGTCACCTTTGTTTGAAGACTTCTCCGATGATGAGGACTTTGATTGTCTAAATGATGTTAAACCTGTCTCCAGGGAACACAGAGTGTCCAGTGGGTCAACCTCCAATCTACCTGGTCAAAGAACACCAAACACACCACCATCTGCTTCACCAAAACACGGAAATCTTCTGTCAAGCCCTTTTAGCACTAGCACAAGTCCTTGTCTAGTGGGCGTGTCCACTAGCCCACACTTGACTAGCGTATCAACTGCTAGTCCTCACCCACTCAGTCTGACTGCAAGCCCTCACCCGCTAGGCATGCCTGTTGGTAGTCCTCTGGAATCTGGTATCAAGATGGAGGCCATGGATATTGACGGTGAGTGTTCCCTCCCAATCCTCACGACTGTGCACTCTGTAAACTGGTGTTGTTTGGGTTGCCAACAGATGATCTCTCGAGAGACAGCACGCAGCTCACCAGCATGGCTGACCTGTGTGGTAGCCCGGGAGATGAACTGTCTAATTCAGCTACACAGTCAGTGAAGAAGAAGGTACGTAGGTCCAACAGACCAGGTTTCAATCATGTAGCTGCTATTCCCAGACCAATTCCCACAGTGTATATCTGTATGCATTGTATACGTGCACTGTGTACTCCACTCCACAGTACATGGAGTGTATTTCTATAAATTTCATTCTTGTATTATGTGACATTGAATAATTATCCATGTGGTGCACAGTACAGTATACACAGCCTGTGACTATGCTATCGGTATTGATGCATTTCAGGTGTCCTTGAAGGAGTACCTCAGCAGGACTAAAAAAATGCAGGAACAGAAGAAAGCTGAAGACGAACATCCAACAACAGAGCCCATTGTCAACCCGAGCTTATCGCTTCTCTCTAAAGCGCTGACATCCTTTGCGTCATCTCTGCCTTCTCTCGAGAAGACATCAAGTCCTGCTGCTGCGAGCAACCCCACTGCACAAGATCACAATTTTCCAGAATTTGAACCAGTCAGTCCGGAAGAGCAGGAAACAATTTGATCAGTTATGCTGACCACATGTACTATTTTAAGGCACGATCTATTTTTAGACTCCATAGTCTTATATAAACCGCAAACGATTTTCTGTTTGATGTCAGTGTTAAACAAAGAAAATGGCGGAGCGTTTAGACTCTGTACCAGACTCTGTTTATAGTGACGATGACATTCAGGATGACTATGACTACTATTACGCCGAGGAAGAAGACGAAGTACGAGGAGAGGAAGAGCTAAATGAGCTTGCAGCTAATACGGATCCGGAATATCATGAGTTCAAGTGTCTCGAAGATTCCACTGATGTCATGAAGTATGTGGATAGCCAAGTCACACGTATCCGAGACCAGTTATCCAGTCGATTTGGGAGCGAAACTGTTGATAGTTGGAGGCCAGAAACACTGAGAGAGCTACTCTGTGCGAGTGATTGGAAAGTGGACACCGCTCTCCAAAAGTGTGTGTGCCTACGTGTACGTATGTTTGAGCGCGTTTGATTCAATACCACTTGTGCAGGGCTATTCCATTGAAGGAGGTACGTGAAGGTCTCAGGAAGCACAAGGTATACCCGCTGCACCTCCCTGCGATCGTGATGCTGTAAACTGTGTGTTAGTGTTGTGCCGTCACCCCTCAGCCTGATGTGTGCTCGACGTGTTTGGAGCTGCAGGAGGACATGCTGTCAGCTGCTAATTGTGGTCATGTGTTCTGCCGGGAGTGTTGGCAGGCACACCTTGAGACTCAGATCAACCAGGGTAAAGTTGTCGGTGAGTGTGTGTTTGGCCGGGGTAGAGCTGTGGGTGGTGTTCATGGTGAAGTTACTCCAGTGGTTCTTACACTCGATCCACCTCAGGTATTCCCTGTATGAGCTGTTCAGTGGGTATTCCTTCAGTGTCTGTCCACAAACTCATTGAACCATTAACAAAACTAAAAGAGAAATTTGCAAGATTCAGCTTACAAGAGTTTGTGGAGGTGAGTGAGCTCAAATGCTACAGTTGAAGGAAGTTTGTAGTGAGTACCAATTCTAATTATAGAGTCATCCCTGTCTGCGTTGGTGCGGTGGCCGCAGGTGTGATGTTGTGTTCCAGGTGGAGCAACCGTGTATGAAGAGGGTCACCTGCACCAAGTGTGGGAACAGCTCATGGTAACCATGGAAACCACCTTAATACTTATCCACCATGATAATCACTAATCTCTCTCTGTCATTAGTTTCAAGTGCGGTAGTGGCTACCACTGCCCCACTGACTGCGACACCATTAAGACATGGTTCTCAAAGTGCAAGGACGATTCTGAGACTGCCAATTACATTAGTGCCAACACCAAACCAGTAAGAATACATCATGGGTAGAGGTACTATCATGGTAACTATGTACTTGGTACTTTACAGTGTCCGGAATGTGGCTCCAACATCGAGAAGAACGGCGGGTGCAATCACATGTCGTGTTCCAAGTGTAGATATGGTGAGAACTACAATCTGCCACACCCTCTGCCATGCCCTTCTTTCACATTCTAGTTCTGTGTCGTCCACTAGATTTCTGTTGGATGTGCATGGGTCCCTGGCGGAACCACGCTACTGAGTACTACGAGTGCAGCAAGTACAAGGCCAATCCAAACAAGTATGACCAGAACGAGTCCAGCATGGCTAGAGAAGCACTGAAGAAGTACCTGTTCTACTTTGGTCGAGTGAGTTTGCTTGTATTTGATATAAGCCCAACAACCTCAATACCATATTTTCCATATAAGGACGTCATTTCATGGTGCATCTTGTCCTATTTTAGTGGGATAACCATGACGCTAGTCTCAAGCTTGAAGAAAAGAACTTGGAACAAATAAACGAAAAAATATCTGTCAAAGTCAATGAAGGCAAGTCGTCTTGGATAGACTGGCAGTTTATAGTGGAAGCAGCTGCTCAGCTCACAAAAGTATGTACATTAGAACATGTAGTCTGTCCTGGAGGGTCATTTGTGAGCAATCTGTTTGCGTTTGTGTTTACAGTGCCGATACACACTCAAGTACACATATCCATATGCTTACTACATGGAGTCCGGCCCCAGGAAGACTCTGGTGAGTGCACATGCTTGGAGGGTGATTGGGTCTCTGTTCACCGTTGGTTTGTTCTGGGACAGTTTGAATACCAGCAGGCACAGTTGGAGAGGGAAATTGAGAATTTGTCTTGGAAGGTAGAACGGACAGATTTAGATTCAGAAGATGTTGCTGACCTTCAACAACAGATGAGAGTAACTGAAGTCCAACGGCAGAACTTACTTCGAGACTTTTTCCACTAAAACATTTACTCACAAATGTATGTACAGTATCCCACCTTGCATGACTTGTCTGAATTTGATGTTATATACTTACTGACGTGATGTTATCGTTTGGGAAAGTCCCCTAATGTTGTTCTGTGTTGATGGTTGCTTGGACACTAACTCGTGAATAACATTATAGGCCCCTCCCCTCAGTGGAAAGTAGCAGAGCGAAATGGCGCGACCAATAAGGATTTTATTTTCTGTTATCGTTTTCCTCGCGTTGTTCCATCTGGCCGAATGCCAGTTTGTGAATGATTTCCAAGAAGAGTTCATCTTCCAGTGCCCCAGCCAGCAAGCGATTACAGGGATATTCTCCCGTTTCTCCCTGACCGACACCGACCGACGCTGGAGCTACAGTTGTGGGTCAAGCGGAGGATTAGTCAACGTTTCCTCCACTTGCTCGTTGCAGGCAGCAATAAACGCCCTGGGTGGTTCCATCAACGATTTCCAGTGCCCGAACAACGGCTACTTGTCTGGCTTCGACAGCACCTACTCCTCATCGGATAGGGACCGGGTCTGGCGGCCCTACTGCTGCGACCGTCCGCACGCTGCTCTCGTCGACTGCGTTAGTCAGAACTTATGGCAAAACGAGCTTAGAAGAGATTTGAACATCACCCTGTCTTCTCCTGAGCTCTTTCTGGTCGGAATTGAAAGTTTTTTCGATGTTATAGTCGAGTAAGTACTTCTCTCCATTGGTGCTAGCGCACCGCCCCGTGCACTGGGTTATGATGTTGTGTGTTGTCCTGTGCACTGGGTTATGATGTTGTGTGTTGTCCTGTGCACTGGGTTATGATGTTGTGTGTTGTCCTGTGCACTGGCTTATGTTGTTGTGTGTTGCCCTGTGCACTGGGTTATGATGTTGTCCCATACATAGTGATCGAAGGTGGAGATACACATACTGTGGTATTGAGGTGTCCTGTGGAGATCCTGGTGTGCCTGCACATGGAAGCAGACAAGGAAATGAGTTTCTCTTTGGGAACGTTGTGATGTACTCGTGTGAGGATGGTTACTTCATGTCAGAGGGCAGTGAAGAGAGGGTGTGTCAAAGCACTGGACTGTGGAGTGGGACTCCGCCTGTTTGCACTGGTGGGTGTGGTCCTTGATTGTAGTATATTCCTCCAGGTCACATGACAGCCTCTGATCTCTCCCCCAGCATGCACCGACATAGCTCACTGTGCTGATATTAGGTGTACCAATGCTACTGACCAGATGTGTGTGCTGTGTGACTCTGACCATGGGCTGGGATACGGGAGGAGAGGTTTCGAGAACCTCGGCAACGCCTGTGAACCTCTCTGTTCGTGGCTGGCAAGTTACTGTTTCCCTGGCAACTGTAGTGGTCAAATCTCAACCTGTCAATGTGAGGATGGGTTTGCCGGACCTCACTGTCTGAACAGTAAGTGTGTTCGTAGCTAACGTTAGGATTTCATGGTCTCATCTCACCCCCTCCCTCCCCCACGCATGCACACAGTGACTACATCAGTTGATTCTTTCACATGTTCTGTGGAAATTTCCAGTAATGGAACAACATCGGTTGAGTCGTGTACCAACACCACATCTGTTGGAGTATTTGTTAACTTCATCCCCCTATCCCTGAACGTGATGTGGACCACAACATACCGAGGACTAGGGGTTCTCCCTCGTATGCCAGCCTATTTTGTTGATTTTAGACTGGGTGTGGTCAATACATACATTACTGTTGACATTTCAAGAGCATCTAGTAAGTCACATGATTTGTCACGTGACCATATTACTCTGTCAGTATTGTCACTTGTGAGCTCTGTCTCCAACATAGATCCCAGTACAGTAGCACTGAGCAGCCGTTATGAGTGCTCCTCACACAACCTCTCCAGGGACAGCCCCCTGGCGGTTGTCATGTGTAACACTGCAGCTATGCTGAGTGCCATCTCCAGTAGTGTGTTCCATGGAGACCACTTCACAGTAAAGGTGACAGCTGAGAATGGTGGATTCCTTGATCTACTGAATCTGGACACTAACTCCAATTTCAGAGAATATTACAATGGTATAGCGTACACTGGGGTGTCAGGATATGTGGTGGATCTCCTCCCCCCTGTCCACTGCTCCCTCCAAGACTCTGTCATTTGTCTGGCAGACCAGCCAATATTGGACCTACACACATCTTTCCTTCAAGAGATCACGGACCTTCAAGTAATGTGGGGCGGGTATACTGACACACCCTCTGGAGTGGAGCACTATGAATTAAGAGTTTATCTTATGTTGGAAATGGGCGGAGTCTTACAGGAGCACCCTCGGGACGTGGTATCCCCTCTGTTTTACGATCACAACAATGTTCAGTTTTACTCCAACACCACTTCTCTCCCAATGGATGGTCCTTACTCAATCATCCTGCAAGTGCATGACATTGCCGGCAACATTCGATATGTTAGGAGGCTGGTGCTGTATGACACCAACTCCTCACTGGTAGTGGACCAGGCCCACCCCCTGGTGGTAGTCAATGCCGTACCACCCGCCCTGGAATGGGTGAACACAACAGAAGGACCCCTCACGATCCATGGGCGAAGTCATTTCTACAATACCAATTTAAGGGACAGCAACTGGCTAGCTCCAGTAGCAGACTACATGTATGGAGAGGTGGAACCAGACTATGATCATCCCTTAACAACAGGGTCTTACCCTCGTAATGGCACCAGGAATGCTCAAGGTGTAGTCAGGTTGGAGTACTCGGTGGAAACCAACCTGGACGGTCCGGCTGGTGTTACCCAACCTCGTAGTGGGTGGATGCCAAGTGATGATATATACATTGATGCCGTCAATGTTGAAGTGACCCGTGTTGATGGCATGAGTGTGGGGGTGTGGTTTAGGGCTACCGATTTCAAGGGTAATGCCCTGGTGGATGTGGTGGTGGTGCATGTGGACTCCTCCCCCCCAGTTGCCGAGAACATTTGGATAGAGCATGCTGGTGTGGGAGGGCTGTCCTTGCACGGGTCACGTCTGTTCTCTGATCTTGTGGTGTACTTGGAGGCTTCAGACACTCACAGTGGACTCCACAGCATTGCGTGGGCACTGGGGACCACTAGAGGGGGCAGTCAAAATGGACAAGGACTCGTACACCTGGTGCAGTACAATGAAGTAAGTGGACAACCAATTAGGGGTGTTGTCTAGGGATTTTTTATTTGAACTTTAATGCCTATTTTTGGTATTTTAGACCACCTGTGTCCCCCCAGAGTGTCGCTGTGACCCTTTTGGACATTGCCATATGACATCACATAGGTTCTCACCTATGGAAAATGACCTGTTGTCAACGGCAACCCAACACGACACGGATTACTACATCACTGTCACAGTCACTAACAATGCTATGCTTACGACGGTCCTTCATCACAGGTTCACTGTTGATGTGACTCCGCCCTTAGAGGGCATCGTCTTTGATGGTCCCAAAGGTGGATATGACATTGATTATCAAAACGATTTATCACTCACTTTTTGGTGGATGGGATTTTTCGACCGAGAGACCGATATAGTATTTTATAAGTATATTATTGATGAACAGTGTGCCAACAGCTCTCAATTTCAATCTGATAAGGTGAGAACTGGGAATGAGAATGGGAATGTGGTATAGTTCTCTTACTAATGAGACTTCCTTATTTCCCCATCAGGTTGTCACGACAACAAATACAACTGTTAATTGGTTGGCCAGTGGTCCAGGGACACTTGTGCTCACTGTGATAGCCGTCAACGGGGCTTACAGGTCCTCTGGTCCGGTCTGCTCAGATGGGATCACTGTGGATCTACAACCTCCAACGATTTCATCCATCTCATTGCCAGACTTGTATGTACACCCTCAAGGTGGCCATTTTGTTCCCTCAGCTAATTTCTTGAACGTGTCATGGACTGCTTATGATAATACTGGGTTTTGGGACTACATGGTTGCTATAGCAACAGAAAGGCACTTGCTCCCATTTTATGCAGATATTGTCCCTCCCACTTCAACTGGGCGCCTCCCCTTTATTACAGTGTATAGCACTAGCCTGTCAACTGGAACCAGAGTCTTTGTATTTGTACAGGCCATTGATTTGGCGGGGAATAATGCCACCCGCACATTGGGACCTGTTGTCATGGACACAACTCCACCAGTAGTTGAAGGTGACTTGGTATGCAATCAGATGTCCAATCACATGATAGTCACATGGTCCGATGTGAACATCACAGACAGCGAGGAGGGGGAAGATATTCTAACATATCACTTCTCTCTTGGTGAGTCAATGGGCGTGGTCATGGGCGTATATGTGGTGCCTGCGGTCACTGGGAGACTGTTGTTATGATGATTCCTATTTGTCTGTCCACACCTCCAGGTACATCCCCTTACGGAAGTCAAGTTATTCCATATTCAACGAATATATCCAATTTTCCCTGCGAGTCTACCACTTGTGTTGCCATTGACAACAGTCTGCTTCTCAGCAACAACTTCTATTACATCACGTTAGCCATCACTAACGTTGTTGGTTTAAAGAGTTTCTTGACTAAGCAGTTTCATTATGTTACTGGAGGCCTCACTCCAGGTGTTGTCATGGAAACTCTGTCAGCTCTTGACTACCAAGATGTCGATGTCACAACAACAGACATAATATTCACCAAATGGTTTGGTCTACAGCATAGTTTCCTACCAGTTACTTACAGTGTTGCCATGGGAACCATTCCTGGTGGTAGTGATGTGAGTGGTTTTTTTGATGTGGGTGGAGCAACTAGCTATGAATTCAGCAATGTCACATTTGAGGTTGGACGTACATATTTTGTGACAGTAGTAGGGGAATACCCTAATAGCAACGGGACAGCAATATCAGATGGTTTCCTCTACCTTGGCAACCTCACTGAAGAGTACTTGATGGGAGAAACAAACATCAGTGTTGATCAGCAGCTGTCTATAAGTGTTGTCATGGCAACTTGGGCATTCCCTCACAATCTCCTCCCACACCTCTCCCACTATTTGGTGGGTGTGTACTCGTCAGGAGACTCTCTGGTCAGTTCTCTGGTGAACACTGCGCGTTGTACTAGTGTTGGATTCACAGACCTCAAGCTGGAGCTCTCCCAGGCCTACACTGTCTCTGTCACTTTCTGCCATATTTCTGGGTGTTTGCCAGCTGTTTATTCTGAGTACTTTTTTGTAACCACACCTCCTGATATACTTTCAATTGAAGGGTCTTACTCTATACCTAGCTCTGTGCTCAGTGTGTCTTGGTTGGTGTCCACCTCCAGTGATGTGGTTGAATACCAGTGGACCATAGGTCTAGACAGCACTGGTGGGAGACTGCTGTTACCATGGCAATCTTTAGATGGCTCTCACAGTGGTGACTCCTTCAGTGACCCACCAATAGACGGTCAAGTGGATGTGTTCCTCACAGTCAAAGCATATTCAAGTGCCAACCTGTTGTCCTCCAAAACTGCTCCAATTCGATACCAGCTACCAGGAGGAGGGCTCGTTGACAGGGAGGACACAAGCATTCCCCCTCCAGATGTCCTGGATGTACTACCAGACTCCCTCACTGCTGTGCCCGGTGCACTGAGATGGGAGGATCAGGACCACGTCGTCAGTAACTGGGTTGATGTTGACTACACAGCAGTGACCAATCAGATTGCAGCAGTCTGGCCTTCTTTGAGGTACAAAGTTTACTATTGGTCAGTTTCTACCCAGCCCAACTTCCTGCCATGTGATCAAGCCATTTCCTGTGGCCAGACGCATTCCAACTTTGTGATAGTGGGTAGTTTGGAGCTGAAACATAAACATACCTATTACACATGTGTGAAGGGGTTTCCCCGTGACTTGATTGAGGTGGATGTACTACCTGTGGTGGAGAGAGCAGTGGAGGTGTGTACTGATGGGATCACGGTACTGAGTGTTCCGCCCCCTCCCGGTGTAGTCTATGTTACCCCCACTGGTGTTAACCAGCATGGTACACAATGCCGAACAGATAAAGTGGTACAGACCTCTCTCTCTGAGGTCAACCTAACATGGGAGGGGTTCACTGGAGCCTTTATTGCTTATTACGAGTATGCCATCGGGACCATGCCTAAAGGTGTGGATATCGTACCGTTTACATCAGTGGGTGTGTCTGATGAGGCCTTCATTCGTGGTCTCCGCCTTCTTCCTGGCGTACCTTATTATGTTACAGTGAAGGCTACAGACTATGTTGGACAATTCAACACTACTGAGTCAGACCCTGTAATTATTGATACCACTCCGCCCACTTTAAGTAGAATATGGGCTGGGTCTAAACATGCTCATGCCATCACTTCCCTCGAACACATCACCGTCCACTGGTACCCACCAGTGGAGGAGGAGAGTTGTGTCAAAGACATCTCAGTATCGCTCGGTTCACATCCGGGGAGGAGCAGCAGTGGGTTGTGGACCAAGGTAGAGGACATCGGGTCCACTTCAACAAGTTTGGCATTGAACAACTTCTCTGTGAAAGATGGAGATATTCTCTATGTGAACGTGAAGGTGAGCTGTACCAGTGTGGACTGTGTGTCCTGGTTCATACTAGCTGTACCAGTGTGGACTGCGTGTCCTGGTTCATACTAGCTGTACCAGTGTGGACTGTGTGTCCTGGTTCATACTAGCTGTACCAGTGTGGACTGTGTGTCCTGGTTCATACTAGCTGTACCAGTGTGGACTGTGTGTCCTGGTTTATACTAGCTGTGTGTTGTGTTTTACTGGCAATTTATCCCAACCTTAAGGTCTCCAATGTTATTGGACTAGTGGGAGTGTACACATCTGAACTGGGATACATATACGACTCCTCCCCCCCTGTCGGTGAGCAGGTAGTCTACGATGGACTAGGAGACAATGACGAGGACTTCACCACATCTGACTCCACCATCTCCGCCCACTGGTTGTCCTATCACGACCCTCACACCACCGTACACTACTACTGGGCCATCGGGTCTTGCAGCCGGTGCAGAGATGTGCAGGAGTTCACATCTGTTGGGAGGTCTCTGCAAGCCACTGCTCAGGGGCTCTCCTTGACTCATGGGACCACATACTACATCTCAGTTCAAGCCTGTAACACTGCCGGACTGTGCCACTGCTGTGGGTATTCAGATGGGATCACGATCGACTTGACTCCACCCACAGTGGGTGTGGTATTTGATGGAATTAATCTCTCAAGTGTCACCCATCAAGCTGACAGGTAATGATCAGACACAAATACATACAGGTCTCTCCTGTGATCATGGTATTGTCTTTCCCTCAGAGCACACAAGTACAGCTCCTGGAGGGGATTCCACGATCTTGAGTCCGGACTTAGCCACTACATTTACGCAGCTGGGTATTTCCCTGGTGATACTTCCTTGGTTCCGCCCACTCTCCTCCCAGCTATTCAAACTTCAATCATCACTGGCACCAACATCAGTGATAGGAGGGATGTGTTCTTTACCATAACAGCAGTCAACAATGCTGGTGCAAGCATAACAGTGCACTCGGGGGGAGTGTCCATGGATGACACACACCCTTTTCTGTCACCCCCACAGGTGGATGTGCACTGGGCAGGAAGTAATGTAAACCACTCTCAATATACCAACTCTGTTGTTCGATTGATGTGGAATGTGACCACACCCACTAAGGACACACCCACTGTTTATTGGACACTTATTCCAGAAAAGTATGCAAGGCCTCTCCCAGTTAAATATATTCATAGTTTTTCAGGTGTGACAGCCTATCTCCAGCTGTCAGATGGTGATAAGTACACAGCATTTGTCACAGTCTGCTCTGTACATGGACTCTGCACTCGTTCCTCCAGTGATGAGGTGGTGCTTGTTGATTCCTCTCCCCCAATAGATGGGTACTTTGCAGTAGACACCGAGTCATCAGCCAACCTGTCCAGGAGTGTCCCTTTGGGCATGACCTGGAGGAACCGGAATGGTAGGGGGTGGTTGACACTCGCATGGACCGGGTTCAGTGACCCTCACTCTGGAGTGTCCAGCGTCATGGTGACCGTGGGGTCGCAGTACAACACAGAAGACTTGTCGGGAGGACCTCAGGTAATTGGGGTTGGGTCAGAGGGTGTGGGCTCCATTGGCTTAACCTCCCCTCTACAGCGGAATTCCACTGTTTACATCGTCATGTGGACGGTCAATGGCGTGGGTCTACCCAGTGCTAAAGTTGTGGGTAGTTTCATTGTTTACAGAGACCCAGTGTCTACTAACAAAACTCTCCTTCTGGTACGATCGGTGGACTGTCTACCTCAGACCTGTATGGGCCACTGCACATGTGGCCCCAGAGGGGAGCGGTGCAATGTCAACACAGCTCCCATCATCACCTGTAGCAATGTGACATCCTTGAGAAGTGGAGAGCTGGGTGTATCCCCGTCCTTCCCCCAACCTTTACTGTGGCCAACAAATGTGACCTACAACATTAGAAGAGATAAACTTGAAGCTGTTTGGAATTATACTGGTAGTGAGGTTGGCTGGGTTGAATGGACGGTGATTTCAACCAATCAATTTCCCTCAGTTTGGTATCTCGGGGACTCATTAAATACTGCCATATACACACCAACTGACAGTCTTGTTCATGGGGGTGTGTACCAGATCCTAGTAAGGGCGTGGTACAGCAACACGGAGTATGCAGTGTTTACATCAGCCCCAATCACAGTTGACCTCGTGGGGCCGAGTGTTGTCAAGGGGCGAAGAGTGATGGAGGGGATCTCTCGGGATGTGGACTATGTGTCCAGTAAAGAGGTGGACGTGGCATGGACTGGAGTGTTCCTACCAGAACAGGAACTGAACTATCAAATCAGAGTGGGAACCAGTCCAGGAGGTGTGTGTGTGTGTTTGTTGTGGTAGATTTTTCTTTGGTTGATGTTTACATTGTTTTCCCTCAGGAAATGGTGATATTGCTAACTTGTTGGAACCTAGTGAGGACCACCACCCCGTCACCATTCGGAATGTGTACGCTGGCAGGCTCTACCTCACTACGGTCTCGGCAGTGAATGCCCTGGGGCTGTCCATCCACTCCGTGTCAGATGGGTTTCTTTATGACAATCGAACTACCGTTGTTGGCCATGTTTTTTACAAAGTAACGGAAGGTGTGAAACTATACTTGTGGTGGACAGGTTTCCATGGATACACCACACCCATAGATTATTATCGTTATGCTGTTCAAGAATCACTGACTCCGCCCACAGATTTGGACTTCCTCCATGTAGGTCTCTCCTTGTCCCATGTCCACCCGAACTCGCTCCAACATGGAGTGAACTACACCATTCACGTACAGGCAGTGGATGCCATTGGCACATCATCCATGACTGCTGTTGCCATGGTGACAGGAGACAAAACTCCTCCCTTGGGTGTGTCCTGTACCTTTGACTCTAATGTTGTTGTCAATCCATCCTTTGAGGGCTTTGAGGGAAAATTTCTTTCTAAATGCCTTTCTGATGGAGGTTCACTTGATGGATGGAGAGTTGGACCATCTGTTAGTATAGCAACCATTCACACTACAGTACCTGCTGATGGTTGCTATAGCGCTCTTGTCGAGAGCTACATCAGTCAAAACGTCACTACTCAAACTGGATCCACATATCGTTTCTCCTTTGCTGTTAGAGCCCCACCCACTGGCTATGGGTGGCAGCCTGCAAGTGGTAGTGTTGAAATTGACGGTCGGTCAGTGTGGTTGTTCATAGCAACCAACCAATGGAGCTATGTATTATTCGAATTCACAGCTGAGAGCCCCTCCACAAACATTGCTATCCAATCACATAGCAACTATGGCTATGGCTTCCTTATTGATGATGTTTCCATAGCAACATGCAGTAATCCAAACTCTCTCAATGATACGGGTTTCAGAGTGACGTGGCCTCAAGTATTCAGACCCAGTAGAAGATATTTGTCTCAGTTGAAAAAGGTGCATTTCTGTTGGAATGTACAAGATAGTGAAAGTGGTATTGCTAGCCAGGCATGGGCGTTAGGGAACTCCCCAGGTGGTACACAACATCATCATTTTCAGCCCACCACTGGTTCATGTGGAGCGTTGGGCCCTTTGCACCTCTCACATGGAAGTCACCTCCATGCTACCCTGAAACTGACCAATGGGGCAGGGTTGACCAGAATCGTCCAGTCAGACCCCTTTATTGTTGATTTCACTTCTCCCACATTTCCAAATGGAGTAATCGATGGTGCAGAGCCAGAGGATATAGACTACACATTAGATCGTGTGTTCCAGGTTACGTGGAATGGAGTGATGGATGGGGAGAGTGGTGTTAGTCACTGTTATGTCGGACTGGGGTCTAGAAGAGGACTCTACGATATTGCGCCTCTTGCTATAACGAGGGTCCACTCTCACACCTGGAACACTACTGACATGGCTTCTTCCGTGTTCTACACTGTTGTAATGTGTGTCAATGGAGCTGGATTGGTTGCTGTGGCTACCAGTGATGGGATAACAGTCATACCACCTCCCTCACTCTCTGATGCAATGCTTGTTCTGGACACGCCCACTAGTAGTACATTTTATGCATCGAAGCAAGGGTATTTCCCCACAGATGATTTCACAGCTGTGTGGAGTGGTCGATCAAACACGTCACCTCTGTCATATCAGATGAGAATAAGGAATGGTAGCACAGATTGGGTGGATGTAGGGCAGCTGCAGCAGCTAACACTGTTCAACTTGAACTTACCCGAGTTCACAGAGAACTACTTTGAGGTCAGACCCGTGGGCCCTGCTGCCCAAGAGGGGGCAGCTCTCTTGTATGCTGGTTTCAATATATCCACAGAACAGCCGAGCATAACAGGTCAGTCTAGTATATTGAGTTTACAGAGTTATACAATTATCAGGATTTCTTCTTCCTCACAGGGTCACCCGTATTGGCAGTGTGGAACACCTCAGAAGAATCCCTGACAATTGATTGGACGGACAAATTCTATTCCAGTACTCCTCTCCGTTACGAAGTCTCAATTGTGAATGCTATGGGGAGTGCTCCTGTCACAGCCTGGTACGAGACAGAGATGACGGTTTTGATCTTCAATGCACGAAGACTATTGCCATCTCAGGACTACATTGTAACTATTACAGCAATCACACAAGCAGGCTACCCCATCACATACCACCACTTAGTACACGCCTCTGTATAGACTGAACCACGACCGATCTCATTACTGTACAGTGAAGTTTTGTATGACGTCATTAATATTGTTGCGTAATTTATCAGCCACGTGAAAGTACCGCGGGGAAAATTTTAAAGCTTATAGTCTTCGGTGAGTGGGTCGTCTCCGTGTCCTTGAGGATGATACAAAATATTGTAAAACCTTTCTTCTTGCATGTGATCGCCGAAAGTGTTCCCTTGTCATAAAGAATCGCGGTTTATATCGAGGTATTCCATTCAATATTCCTTTAGGACGCCATTTTATGTGTAAAAATGAGTCAGAAAACGTCTGTAGTGGACCCACAGCCGGACCAGGAGAGTCATCCCAACCAGTATAAAAGGGTGAGAATGTCTAAGAGCCCATGTAATCCCATTCCACCTTTGTACGGTCATAATTGTGAATAGTCAGCCATATTATTTATACTGTAACCAATCTCCCCATGTAGCCGCCGGCGGAGGCCGTCCACGTAGCTCGTATGTTGTCAGATTCTACTCCTGCTGACATTGAGGAGAGGATAACACAAGTTTCAGCTGTGTGCCGCGACAAGACACAGGATGAGATATTGGTAGCGCTTCATGACAACGACTTTGATCCTGAAAAGGCAGCCGCTGTGCTTTTGGATGAGAGCACGGAAAAAATCACAGTGGGTGGAGCTTGTGTATAGTAGGCGTGTCGTACTTAGTGGGTGGAGCTTGTGTGTAGTAGGCATGTTATACACAGTGGGTGGAGCTTGTGTATAGTAGGCGTGTCGTACTTAGTGGGTGGAGCTTGTGTGTAGTAGGCATGTTATACACAGTGGGTGGAGCTTGTGTGTACTGATGTGTAAATCATTCCCAGGGGGAGTGGACCACTACTAGTAGGAAGGGGAAGAAGAAACAGGAGTCGGAAGCTCCTGTGGAAGAGTCCTCTTCAGTCATTAATAGAAAGAAAGGAGATCGCACCAAACAACAACTGAAACGAGCTGTCCGACAAGGTATGGAAGTTTACAATACCACCACACACCATACACCGAACACACACACACACACACACACACACACACACACACACACACACACACACACACAGTGCACACGTGCACACTGTACATTATATATACATATTTTCATATTGCTTACTTGTGTCTCCAGCTCCAAAGAAAGTTGTGGATTCGTTTGGAGGTGATGATGTCGTGGTGATCAAGCACGAGGGGAGAACCCGGTCTGCTAGGGGAAAACCTCGTATAAAGGCAGATCGGGGAAGAGGATCCAGGGGACGAGGTTTTGGTCGTCGTGGCAACAGCCACAGTGGTTACCGTGGTACCCGTGAGGGAAAGCGGGGTGGATTCGGTCGACCGCCATCATCAGAACGGCTGGAAGGGGGAACTGGTCCATCAAGCCAATTGGAGCTCTCCCTCCCTCAGTCACAAGTGAACTCTGAGGAGCTATGGGATTCTGAGGACGTCATACCCTCCTCTCAGGGCTCTGTGTTGTCCTCACAGAACATACTTCCCTCCATCCAGAGCCCCACCCACTCAACTCAGGTGAGGCAGAATAGAAATACGTCTGCCATGAAATGTTCTACCATTGACGGCTGTCTTGTCCACAGAATATCGTTGGTCCTCATGAGGAGGGATCAGGGTGGGAAGATGTCTCTCTAAGCAACACTCACTCATCACTACCTGAGGATTTGTAAGTGTTTGTTGGTGTTTCCAATTGATGCAGGCAATTATCTATTGAACCATTCCTAGGTCCAATTCTATCACTGTGGGAACCCCTTCTTCTGATCTACCACCTTCGTCCCGCCCCCGTGTCCAGTTCAGTGGTGTCGATGATGCTGTGGAAAAGAAGACTAAACTAAAGTCTCGCAAAGCAGCCAAATCCAATGTTAGTTAGTGTTCCGTAACTCGGTGTACGGTAGTGTTTGGTGACTGGTCAAAGTATACAGAATATGTTAATTTTGGTAGATACCACGGGACGCTGTCGAGATGCCATCAAACACAATTGAAGGACTTGAAATTCAATTTGGAAACTTGGGAATTGGGTTTGGAGATTCAACAAGTAATTCATCATCAGGAGTTGAACTACAGGAGGATGTCCCTGTCGTTGAGGTGGGTGGAGTAAGGTATAATCGTTTAATGTTGTATATTATGACATTAATACTGTTTTAGAACGACATGGTAACCATGGTTACGGAACCCTCTGTTAAAACTCCACCAGCTGAAAAAGAGTTAGTTTCTGAAATTTCTTTTTTGGCAACAACATTATTGAACGCATCTCTTATTCTGACTTTAGTGAATTTCCACGCAATTTGAGTGTACCAGACACGTCCACGACAACCAGCAGTTTTCTAGGAACAGACACACAAAGTCTGCCTGCCAAGATAGACCCTCCTCCCGGTTTATCACGGCAAGTACCTCCACAGGTGAGACCAAAGTGTTGTCATGGCAGTGCTTCTAGTGAGTCCTCCGTCTCCTGGTCCAGGGTCTACACATGCCCTCCAGCCTCCCGCAGTCTAGGGGCTTCCAGGTCACCTCGGACTCCACATCACAACACACAACACAAGTGTCATCACAAGCTCCACAGATCAACTCCAAGCTACAGGTGAGGTCACTGGGGAAGTTGTCACAGTGATGTGTGTACGAATGTGCCTGTGGGGGGGGGGGGGGGGGATGAGTAGTGTCGGGCCATATCCTAAATCTCACTCACGATAGTTGTCTGTTGTGAATATCATCATTGTTAGGATTATTGGACGGTGGACAATAGGATAGTCAGTGTTGTGTAAAACCAGAGATGTTTGGTAAAATGCAATAAATGACAGCTTCCATCAGTTCATAGTGGACTTATCACATTGCTAGAACATTAATAGGCATATTAATTGATACTTGATAATCATGTTCCAACAATACTTGTAATATGAACTTTCATGACGATATGACAATAATTATAATGATCCTTGTTCAATGTCACAATTAATGCGATTGTTGAATAATTGCCCAACACCAATACTGAGGAAGGAGTGGGTTAGTTTGTGGGTGTGGCTGATGTATGGATGTGGCTACAGCTGGTTTCATGCCCCTCCCTCCAGGACTCTATCAGCAAACCAACTGTTACTGGGCCCACTGTACAGTTGTCACTACCTAGTGCCGTCAACAGCAAGACAGTGCCATCTGTGTCCCAAGTGCAAGGTTTGCCACACCCACCCTCCGCCCACCTAACTGGACCACACCCTGACTGATCTTTCTTGTGCTATAGCAACCAAACCTGGAGTCCCTGTAGCCAATCAGCAGCCCATGATGTACCCGACGATGATGCCACATCATTATATGATGGCAGTGAGCTGATATGACTATCATATATAATATGCTACCATGGTGATATTATAATATCTCTCTCTTCAGCCACCGCCCATGCAGTACTATGATAACATGGTGAGCCGATAGTACTCGCTGGTCACTACTGACCATCTCTCACTGTTTGATTGTCTGCTGTCAGCATTGTTACTGTCCTCACTCCACCACCAACGTTGCCATTGATCACTGTCTCAACTACCGCACTACCATCATGCCGATCTCCATCTCAACTACTGCACTATCATCATGTCGATCACCATCTCAACTACTGCACTATCATCATGTCGATCACCATCTCAACTACTGCACTATCATCATGTCGATCACCATCTCAACTACTGCACTATCATCATGTCGATCACCATCTCCCCTGCAGTACTACCACCATGTCAGTTCAGCGGATTATGGCAACATCTCAAGAGACACATTGGTGTCCTTTGGAGGTCAGTTCTCTCCCTTTGCCTAGTTACGTTGAGTAGTTAGTGATCTCTATTCATCTGCAGATTCCAAAGCAGTGGGATCTCCTTCTACTGTCACTCAACAGCAAGGTAGGCACACACCTAGCCAGAGAGCTAGGGCATTGTGCAGTTGTTTGAGATGATGTGTATTTCTGTAGGTGCTGGCATGCAACAGGGACAACCTCATCCGGTTCCAATTCCATACCCATATTATGGGATGGGAATGTATATGGGAATGCCGTATTCACAGCAGATGGGTCCTAAGCCAGCCAGTGGAGGTGGGTTTCCCACTGGAAATGCTACGACCTTCCCCCCTTCAACAACAGCTTTTGGAGGATACGAAGATCAAGAGTATAGATTCCCTACCAGCTCGTCCGTGAAGACTGGTGGAGTCACTGCAGATGGGTTCAAACATCAGGTGTGTGGGGGACATACCTTGTGTGCATCCATCTGGTGTTTATCTTTTTCAACTTTCTCATCACTAGTATGATGGTAAAGGAGTGGGCAGTGGTGGTAACTTTGGCTACAACATGCCTATGGGCGGATCTGGTGGATATGGGTACCTGCATCATCTCCCTTATCAAACTGCAGTAATGCCACTCCCACAAGAAGGAGGGGCTGGTGGGACTGGTCGTCAAGCACAGGCACCCAAGCATTCAAGGAACTACACCGGGACCTGGGGCCAAGCCTCTCACAGCACTTAATAACTCTCAGTCAAACAATAATTATATATTGTATTAAATGCAGTGTATGTTTGTTGTGTACATTTGAATAAAACATAAAATTATTCCTGGAACTCCCATGTTCCCTGAGCATATCCTTCATAAACGTGTTGCAAGAGGACCATCTTCCTGGCATTGCAGTACCTGTTGGACACAAACCATGAAAAAGTACAACAGAATTCCAAAAATCACAGCAAAACTGAACCTACTTTGTTTTGTCCAATACTACAACTTTTAACTTCTGAAATTCATCTTTGCTGTCAGCCAAGTCTTGCTCCAGGTAGCGAGAGAGGTGCTCTGTGGCCAACTCCATATCAGCTTGATTAACCTGTCAACACAGGAGAGGATGGAGAACGGGTCTCTTCAGCGGTCATACAGCTCTTCACACAAGGTGTGTGGCATGTCAGGTGGGAGCACGGTAAACTCACCTCGAATATCATACACTGGTTGTTCTTCTTCAGATAGAAGGCAAATGCATACGTATACATCAAGGTGCTCCGACACTCAGACAGTGTGTCCACTGCTGCTTTCAGGAAGTGGGACTGATGACGAGTGGAGTGAGACCACTTCAACAATGAGCACATCACAACAATATAATCCGCTCACCTCCACCTGAGGGATAGCCAGTTTCTCCAGTTCTTGTCTCTTCTCTCTGATCATTGCGTACAGTTTGTGTTCCAGTTTATTGCTCTTATAGTGTGTGAGGTAACGATTACAGTAAAATAAATATCGTTCCAAAGCAGCTCTTGACTTCTGCTGGGCACTGCGAGCCTCCTTGGAATCACTCTCATCGTATCTGTTACACTTGTACCAGCTGGAGCCGTGACGATCCCAGGGACCCAAACACATCCAACAGAACTCCGCCCTGCATGAGCTGTTACGACATGTGATGTGGTTGCAACCACCATTCTTCTCAATAGGTGCATGACATTTTGGACACTCCTGAGGTTCAAAATGTACAAATTGATAATAACAAAGATTCCAAGTATTCACTATCCCCATAGCACCAGTATCAGTGTATAACCACTGTCACCTTTGTATTTATATGGAACCAGTTAGCTGTCTCGCTTTCATCATCACATTTCTTCAGCCATTTTGACAGCAAGTCGCAGGTGAGGGGTTCATGAGGGTCCCTCTTGCAGCCAAAACTGAACAAGTCATAAGATAGGTCAGTCATGACAGGGGGAAATTCCAGATTACGACAACTAACCAAAACATTCCATCACAAGAACAACGAACAGCTCGCTCTTCTCTGTCAGCAGTGAAGACAGCATTGACACACCCGGGATGTGGGCACCAGGTCAGGGAGCGATTGGCTTCAACAAAACTGTTAGTTATCAAGTATCTGTACTTTTTCTTAACACTTTCATCTTGTAAGAGACGTCTGCAAAGGGCGAACATATTAGTTACCCAAGGCTACACCTTACAGACCATTCTCATTTAGTGGTATACAAAAACTTTATGCACGGCATACAGAGCAGCATACATGAACATGCACACAAACATATTCTAAACTAATATGTGTATACACACACATACATGCACACACACATACACACACAGTCACTCACAATATGGTGTCTTCGCTGACTACAATATTACAGTCAGTCGAGGGGCAGTAGATGGTCTGCACAGAGGATACAACAGCACTTGTTGCCAATTCACTGAGCATCACAACTGAGCACTCACCTCTGCCTTGCCCTCATCCCGGATCACTTCCTGTAGATAGAGATTCCAGCATTCCAAGCAGAACAGGTGACCACAGTTCAGCCCAGTCATGGTCTGTTTGGAGGACAAGAGAACCAGTAGAGCATCCAGTGTTGATGCCACAGAAGACAGCAGGGAACTCACTTTTCTGTCAAAAGAACAGCAACAGATGTCACAGTACACATCGTGCACTTGTGTGGCTGAGGCTCCACACTGCACTGTCAGCTGGAGTGGAATAAATAAAATACATGAGTTTCCATAGCAACACACCATTGATACAGGGATGGTCAGTACAGTACACTGTACCAACCTTGCAACTACACAAGACACCACAGATACCACCACAGCACCCAATATACCACCACAGCACCCAATATACCACCACAGCACCCAATATACCACCACAGCACCCAATATACCACCACAGCACCCAATATACCACCACAGCACCCAATATACCACCACAGCACCCAATATGCCACCACAGCACCCAATATGCCACCACAGCACCCAATATACCACCACAGCACCCAATATGCCACCACAGCACCCAATATGCCACCACAGCACCCAATATGCCACCACAGCACCCAATATACCACCACAGCACCCAATATACCACCACAGCACCCAATATACCACCACAGCACCCAATATACCACCACAGCACCCAATATGCCACCACAGCACCCAATATACCACCACAGCACCCAATATGCCACCACAGCACCCAATATACCACCACAGCACCCAATATACCACCACAGCACCCAATATACCACCACAGCACCCAATATACCACCACAGCACCCAATATGCCACCACAGCACCCAATATGCCACCACAGCACCCAATATGCCACCACAGCACCCAATATACCCGGATCAACAACACCAGGTGAAACTACAACTACATTCCCATAAGGCGTAGAGTGGGCAACTTCAGTAATCTGATTTTTATAAATACAATTACAACAGTTACTGCAGGTTAGTATACATTGTCCTCGTATAAGGTAAGGACTTCATTAAAAACTATTGCGTCTTTCCAATAACAAGCATCAAGTTATAGTCAAATCCCCGAAGTTACCCCATTTTACCTACCAGCACACAGAAGGGGCTTAGGTATGCATCTCGACCGTGTACCACTAAACCTGACAGTGCCAAACACTCACTTTTGGGTGGGCAGGTTCGGGCTTCTGAGGAAACACGACATGCGCTTCCTTGAACAGCGCCTCTTGATCTCCCGAATAGTACCTCGACATGAGTTCCTCCTTGTCCCAACGGAAATGAGATAGAAGTACCCGTACGATTGGTCTCGACAGTTGAAAAACATTGTTGACCTCGTCCACCAGTTCAAACATCTTTTCTTGGATCTTCTCCGGAGACAAGATAATGTATTGAAACTCGGGAAACGACTTGGCACATGGCTGACTGATATCAAGGCTATCTCCCCCAAAATAGATATCTTCTTCTTCCTCCTCCTCTTCCTCTTCAGATGGATCGTTGTAGTCAAAGTCGTCTAGTTCGTCCATGTAGACCCTCCGACTCGAACGGTAGACTGCTGATGTCACTGTATTACTACACTAACCTCGATACGGCAGCCATTTTAAACTATGCTTGATACTATATTTAGAACAATTGCGTAAACGATTGTTTCGATACTATAAATAGAACAATTGTCGGAAGGTCGGTCAATCCATATAAGGAATCCACGTATCCAAATTTGTGGTCGTCTCCATGACAATCCCGTCCACGAACATGGCCGACGACTGACTTACAAGCCAATTATCACGATTCATTTTGTAAATTTGTGGTGTTTCAGCTCGTTTGGATCTACAAAAGTACTTAAAGATATGCTGTGATGGCGGTTTCACCCTTGCCTAAAAGCCAAGATTACGAGTTGACCAGTCTTAACTGGTTGAACAAGCCTGATGTACTAACTCATGTGTGTGCTCCATTGGTAAAGGTCACCGACCCGGGTAAGGACCCCCAGAGACAGACAGCTGGGAAGAAGAATGCAAAAGAATCATACCACAAGTCAATGAGTGTGTCTAGATGTAGAGACACTGATAAAGTGCTTGATGTCATTCTCAATGTTCGCTATCCTCGAAATGGCCTATTGGAGTCTAGCAAACCTCAACTGTCATTTGCATGTATGATCTTCATGGCAATAGAATCGTCTCCCACAAAGATGCTTCCAGTTAGAGAAATTTATAGCTGGATTATGCTAAAGTTCCCTTTTTACAAATCAGCACCATCGGGATGGAGAAACTCGATCAGACACAACCTATCTCTCAATAAGTGTTTCTGTAAAGTGGAGAAGTCAAGGCTTCCTCGTGGTACGTACATGCCCAAGGGTAGCTACTGGATGATAGACCCTCGGTATCGCAAGAGTCTACTAGCAGCACTCAAGAGGACGCCATACCATCCCTATCATAAATACTTCCCTCTAAAGTCGGACATAGGTGAGTTGTGGTAGCCATTGTGGATGTGATATCAGCTGACCATCAAGTGACCACAAAGGTCTATTGAGTAAACATGAAGGAGTTTTTTAATTATATTCATTACTTGAATGGGTGCCTTATGTAAACTGTCAAGGTTACTGGGTCTTCATAATTTTATCATTAAAATCTCCACTTTCTTTGAAGATGTTGATATGACTGAAGAGATGTTGACGGCCTTTGGCACCTCTAACCAGCCACATCTTACGCCAGGTAATCTTGTGCTCCAGCAGTGGCTCCCTCAACTACTGCTAGTCTTACATGGGTGCTCTTTTACTTAGTGACTCTCCATGCCATTGAGATTGATCACTGCTATGCTCAACCGCAGAAGATGGAGAAGAAGTGAGTACTGTACCCTGCATTAGCTTCATCTTCTACACCAGTGTGGTCTCTAGGTCATTTTTAAAGGGCACAGAACCCTTCTTGAGACCCAAAGTACCCTTCATCGTGACTCAAAATACCCCCTGCACCCCTCTTAAAATGATCAATCTACAACAATGTGGTTTTACTGTTGAGTAGTGTATAACATAATGTTCATACACACTGCTCTACACAGCCTTCATTCTCAGTCTGGTGTTGCTACTACATGCTATTTTGTATTGTCTAGTTATGAAATAGCGGAAGAAGTTGCTATAGCACATGTGGAAGCAGAACTGAAGCGTTTGTCTGACCATGCCTATGACTCTGGTGATGAGGAGGAAGAGCTAGTGGAGGAGCTGACAAAGGCTACGCAATCCACGTCCTCGTTAAATGACAGTGGATACAGTGACTCAGGATCTACCATGGGAGATCTAGACGGTGCTAATGCTCTGCTATTCCTTGCCAATTCCCCCCTTACCTCCCCCACTGGCACTCCCCGTAAGCACAGGAGACCAGAACCCTCACGACTATGCATCACACATACATCATGACACACAACAATATCAGAGTATACTTGTGTGAAGAAATTGTTAGTTTTACACGTTTCATAGGATTTCTACTGCAGATTTCTTTTCAGCTAATTTTGCAATTGTCAGTCATGATTTTTGATCATCATAATGAGTTCTTGATGTATGAAATTTATCTTTTGTGTAATAATTTTGTTCATTCTCCAATAACTATTAATGTAAGGTGGCCAGCGAGATGATGGTAATTCAAATTACTACTGGTCAATCGGAATTGAGTGTGAATAATCATTGTACCTCAGCCAATCAGTCTCCAGCACTGTGTATTACTTTGTGCCTGATGACCCCAACAAGGGTGACATGTTGCACTGAGTAACAAAGCAATAATTGTATGACGTAATTATGTTAACAATGTACAGGAAATAGTCCTAAGAAACCTCAACCTATTTTCCAAGCCCGCGTAACAACTTCCACAATATTATGTATTATTATGTTGGCAATAAAAATGCAAAATGGAATAATTGAATAAGGAAATGTATGTTTACAAACATTGATAAATGAACAGTATCAACTGGTTGATGTCTGGCACACACTGTGTTCCAACACTGTTACAATAGCCATACTCAAAACACCTGCAACTTGCACCAGGAAAGGGAAAAGCGAAAGGGAAGAAGACGAACTGGTGATGCTAGGCAGGATGGAGACCAGGGAGAGGTACAGGAACCCCCCTGCTGTGAAGGCCAGCATCCAGGCAACAGAGTCAGTGCACTGGTGTGTGATAAGACCGAATATCACTCCTGCCATCCCACCAAACGATGTCAGGAACTGAGCTTTAGCCGCAGACCACATGTTGAAGCCAGAGTTCAGTAGAACTGCAAAGTCCCCTACTTCGTGAGGGATCTCATGGCACAAAATGGCTGCTGTTGTAACTATACCAACACTTGGCCCTATGATATAGCTAGCAGCTATAGACAGGCCATGAGCAAAGTTGTCTGTACTGTTTGCAAACAGATTAAGATATGCTGATACACTCGTTATTTTCCGCTTCTCCGGAGACGTGCCTTGTTCAAGTTGGCTGTCTGTCAGCTTGACAACTTTCTCTATTAGGAAGAACACCACGATCCCGGTCAGCACCCACATACTGGAGCAGGTCGAGCGAGCACTCCAGACTTCTGGTAGTAGGTGGAAGAACACGTCCCCCAACAGGCAGCCCATGGCGAAGCTGAGAACCAGGTCTATGTGTTTCGAATAAATCAATTTACCGTAGAAAATAGGGAACACGCCGCTCAATCCGACCAAAAGTGCGGACAATAGCGACATCAACCAAATCATGTTCGAAACGGCTTTGTCCTTCTCTAGCAAATCTTCAACATCCGTAGAGACACGAAGAACGTCTTCTTGACTCATTCCTAACAACACATCTGACAATTTCTCCATCTCAAGTCGTAGAAAAGAGCGGTTTCCTTGTCCAACTGGTCAGTGGTCGAACATCCCGTCCGTGTTCGACTCTTTGTTCGGTACACAACGAGTGGGCGGGGCACATATTAATTTTATGCGATACGGACATCGTATACGGAGTCGACCTTCCGTGCACATATTATATTCAATTATTAATTTGATGTAATAAAATATTTGGCAAATAATAAAATTATAATTACACGCATAATTTAACAAGCATTCATTTCGCTTGGAATAAGTACAAAGTTAAAAATTAATTCCCTTGATTGCAGATTGAACGATTATATATGATAAAAGTTACCGGTGTCCTCACTAACTTGCACCGTTTCCTTTCACAATGTATCGAGTAGTTTGGATTGCTGCATAGATGTAGTGTGATGCGGTCCCCATTGTAGATTACTTCACCGTGATTTCGGTCTGGGGATCTCAGTATGTACGACTCACTACTGCTGCAAGAGCTGGCAGCGGTTGCTTGGTTGGGCTGGAGGGAACACCCCCTGAAGTCACATGCTAAAAACAGGGGGTTCCCGTGAGGTTTGATCTGCAATGAGACTCGATCCCCACTGCGTACTTTGCTGCTGTTCACAGTAGTCAAGAGGAATTCGTCATTGCCACACTCTCCACAGGAACAGGCCCCAAAGTAGCACCTGCCCAGGATGATGTGACAGGCCATGTAGTGCTCCTGGTTTCGTGGAGACACTTCTGAGCGCAGTATAATGTAGGACCCTGTGGAGTAGGAGCAGGAGACAGAGGATGTGAGGGTGAATCAAGCCATAGAGAGGGGTTTTGCCTGGAGTGGGTTAGAGGAAGTTTCTCCCTGAAAGGGCTAACTTCCACAAAACTATTTTAGGCTTTAGATTAGTACGGTTGACATAATAGTCCAGCGTTATAGATAAATGAGTGCATTACATCATCAACAGGTAATTAAATGAAACATGTACTTGATACATAGGTCAATTAACAGTTACATCATTGATTTAAGACTTGATGCTCTCAGAATCTTATCTTCTTATCGGTCCAACAGCATTTTTAGACGAAACCAAATTAATATAACAATAGTTAATAGAGCTCACCATTTGTGATTGCAATATCTGTGTGACCACACCAGGTGAGAGTGCACACACCAGGTGAGAGTGCACACACCAGGTGAGAGTGGACACACCAGGTGAGAGTACACACGCCAGGTGAGAGTGAACACGCCAGGTGGGAGTGGCCATGCCAGGTGGGGGTGGCCATGCCAGGTGGGAGTGGTCATGCCAAGTGGGAGTGGACACGCCAGGTGAGAGCGTACATGCCAGGTGGGAGTGGACACGCCAGGTGGGAGTGGACACGCCAGGTGGGAGTGGACATTCCAGGTGAGAATATTATTGTGTGAGAAAGAAAATTAGGTAAACAATGTGTGATAGTAAACATTGTGTGATGGGATATAATCGCATGTTACATACCTGTAAAACTGGTGGGTGTGTTGCTGGGAGTGGCAGGAGGACTGGTAGTCGTGTGTGCAGGGGATGCAGAGGTTGGTGTTGGTGCAGCAGTGGGCGTGGTACTGGGTGTGGCAGAGATAGGCGGGTCTCCTTTAGCAGGGCATCCATACAATTTGTTTGCCTGGTAAATGTCTCCCACGCTAAGTCTCTTACGCTGTCCAATAACATAATTAGCACTGTTGTTGTTGGGTACGATGGTCTCCTCCTGGTTGATGCTGAAGGCCCCTTCCTTGTAGTGCATAATGCTGTCGTAGTCGTATCCACTGCCCAAACTGTCCACAACATGTACTTTGTATTTGCAGAAGTTGTTACAGTAAGGTCTTCTGATGTTGTGCCAGTTGATGGTGACGTAGTGATCCCGGTCAGGGCGACTGTGTTCATGTCCAAATCCGATCACATGACCAAGTTCATGGAGTGCGTTTCCAACAAGACCACAATTGTTGCCAATGGTAACCTCCTGGGGACCTCTCTTTCGTCCAATGTAGGATGCACAGGTGCTAAGGGTGACCAGCACACACATTAGTGTCCAGTTGTACTTGCAATTAATGAAGCATACGGTGGTTATCAGCTATTACACACACACACACACACACACACACACACACACACACACACACACACACACACACACACACACACACACACACACACACACACACATATACACACACACACACACACATACACATAAACACACACAAACACATAAACACATACACACACATACTAGTCGTCTTGAGTTAACACAATATAATCTTTCTCTGTAGTCTGCTCCACAAAGGTAATACAAGTTGCCTGTTCCCATTGTGCCATGGCTGCTAGAAAATTCTCTTTCAGGTGCCTTGCTACAAGAGACAGTGACAACATTATATTATGATAAGCAATTACAATGGATATCATTGACAGTTGCCATGGATACAACATGTAGCTACTTTTTTCCTTAGTCACTAGGGCTGACCAGCTAAAGATAAGAAGGTTGATATCCATTACCACGGCAAAGATGTTATCATCCGATAAAGATTGAGTGTCGGGCAGGCAAGGCATCTGTGTCACTCTATACCTTGAGGTAGGGCATCCAGGATATGGTACACCTCGACAAGTGTGCATCAAGACTTACACAAGGTTATCCAGTACAAAGACAGATCAAAGCACTAACCACTTCAATGGCTGCAACGTCTGTTTACTACCTTTATAGGCACAGCACTCACCAAGGTAGAAGTCAACCCGATAGGGGATGGTTGCATTGGGCCAAAGGGTTGCTTGGCTGCTCAAAGCTGCTCTTGAACGTCGATGAGGATCAGGTCTACCAACAGACAACAAAATATCGCCCTGGAACAAAACAGCTGTGGAACGATATGGAGCAAGATCAGCTTAGGTTTAAAAACAAATTGACGTACTTAAATTATGGATCAATAACAGGGAGTTAACCTGGTAACATACACAAGGGAATGAATGTTATATACCCACTCTGGGATTGATGGATAGAGACATGTAGGCAAACACATGAAGCGAAAAGCATAAAGTACACAACATACACATTAACAGAGATACACACATATCAATTCACCACACACACACACACACACACACACACACACATACACACATACACACACATACACACACACACACACACACACACACACACACATACACACACACACACACACACACACACACACACACACACACACACACACACACACACACACTGCTACTACTACATCTTGCCACTCACTATCAGAGCCAGCACCCTTCAGTCTCTGGATAACCTCTTCACAGTAGAGACCATTTGAACAGTTGAAGGAATACACTACAGCCACTGGAGGGCCCCCCAACACCACTAGTAGCTCCAGTAAGACAATATTAACCATTTTCATTCTCTTCCTCTATAGCTGCACCGGAATAAAGTAGTCTCAAGTGCACTTTGCCCTACTTCACCTGTTTATATAGGGAAATGGCTGACTATATTACGACAGGGAAATCTTATATAGTGAGTAACTTGATCCCCGCCCACTCCTGTGAACGGGATACCTCAAGAAACTAGTGTTAATTAATGGTACTCCAAATCCTTGAGTGTTGAGAGGTTAAAGTATTTGAGGAATGCCATACACTCAAAATTTTTACAAGTTACTTTCTGGGAATTTGGGAAGTAGTCCAATTTACCCTGGAGAGTTATAACAATGTTTGTCTCTAACAACTCACTCTAGTTCAGTTCTCCATGCTGTCTTCCTTCAAAGAATTCCTCAGACAGCTCTCTATCCCATAAACATGTATCATGTTAGGAGACACTATCCTATAACGGCAGATAATGAGATGAAAAATTTGAAGAAAACCTGTACAGCTCAGATGAACGGGTGATAAGGTAGTGATAGGAATATACCCACACCCACACTCACCATACACATATGGACACCCACACACACACCCACACACACACACACACACACACACACATACACACACACAACACCACACCACACACACACACACACACACACACACACACACACACACACACACAACACACACACACAACACACACACACACACACACACACACACACACACACACACACACACACACACACACTCACACACACGCACACCACAATACACACGGAAGGACAGACACACACACCATCTAGTGTTCCGTCAATTCAATCGTTGAATAAAGTGATATGAACACCTACGACTGAAATAAATTGATCGATGAAACAGTACCTAAGGGAGTATCCGATTAAAATTACGATATCCCGTATATTGAAATTCCACTCAGGACTAGAGCGTATCAGCGCGCATGTGTTCAGCCGCAGCAGTGACAGGATGGCTATGGCGAAGTTTCGGGGTCTGTGCTTTTTGTCTACTCTCTGGGCGTATGCCACGTTCTCTGCAGTGATAGCAACAACCTTGGCAGAGCGTAGCTCCAACCACACAGCCCCGCCTATAGCTATCGTGGACCAGCCTTTGAACATTGATGAGGTTTACGGTGAGTTAACGAGGTGTGCCGACTGCGTCTGAGCAGACGACCTGCTAATGGAACGAGCTGTATTCCGTCGGGAGACAGTTAATTAATGAGCATTCGAATGGTTTGTCAACAGGACTGCTACTGGCACGACCTGGACATTCCAGACGGCGGGAGAAATAGCGATAATATTAATTGGTCTCTGCGTTCGCAAGACAAAGAGACTTATCTTAAAATACCTTTATTGAAAAATCGTTGGAGGCAAAACTTGTTTGTTGCCTGTTTAGACTCGGGTGGCCATGAATATCATTACCTCTTGCTTCTAAGATCAACAAGGGATGTCCCAGGGGTGTGATAAAGGTGGCCACATGTGTCATGATTGTGTATGTATGTATGTGTGTGTGTGTGTGTGTGTGTGTGTGTGTGTGTGTGTGTGTGTGTGTGTGTGTGTGTGTGTGTGTGTGTGTGTGTATGCCCAGGCACTCAAAATATCTTAATTGTTAGCATTAAGATAATTTTATCCATTTGCAGCTAAGTTGAAACGTTTGTCTAATCTAACTGGAGAGCCACCTGTGTTTCAAGGAGACATCATATTGAATGACAAGACAGTTGACTACCTTGCAGGCCGTTATGAGGAAGACAAGAATGTTACTGAAGGAGTTGTAACAGGGAATAAGACGAGGGGGCGTGGCTCGGGGAATGTGACTCTCATATCTATTTACCAAAATTGGAGAGCTCGTCAGAGGCGAGCTGCTAGGAGAGCCAGCTCCTTCAAGTGGCCGAATGCCACTGTCATCTACGAATTTTCCACAAATTATCGTAAGTTGCATAGTTAGAACTCAGCAGTCTCCTCCTTGTGGCGTCTCCATGGTTCACAGCTGATGGAGTCCCCTCATTCCAATCATACTCCTCCACCCCATCCGTCTCAAGAGGTGACTTGGCACATAGTTTAGACCTGGTTGGAATGAGTGGGCATCTGGGCAGCTTGTAACTCTATATAGACATCATACCCTCCCATCTGAGGCATGCCACAGCAGACATTGTTGTCTATGTATACTGTCCCCTCCTCCTTTTCAGCTGAAGAGGGGCGTGTCACAGCACTCAAGGCCATGAAACATTGGGAAAGTAAAACTTGTATCAGATTTCAGCCCAAGAAGCCTATTCACAAGGACTATGTTATGTTCAGGTTCACCGCTTATATCAGTGGGTGAGTGTACATGTGTGTGTGTGTGTGTGTGTGTGTGTGTGTGTGTGTGTGTGTGTGTGTGTGTGTGCGTGTGTGTGTGTTATAGTTGTAGCCGACCCAGTAACTGTAATAAAAGTCCTGAAGTTGAAGTGCTGATCAATTAATACATTGTGTATAAGTGTCCAAACCCTGCTAACCACTCACATATACACACAGACACGCATATACACGTGTGTGTGTGTATGTGTGCGCGTGTGTGTGTGTGTGTGTGTGTGTGTGTGTGTGTGTGTGTGTGTGTGTGTGTGTGTGTGTGTGCACGTGTGTGTGTGTGTGTGTGTGTGTGTGTGTGTGTGTGCATGTGTGTGTGTGTGTGTGTGTGTGTGTGTGCATGTGTCCAAGTGAGTGAGTGAGTGTGTGTTCATATACACATGTTGTGTGGTCCGCGTTTAATCCACAGGTGTGTGACAACATTCTTATATTATCTAATTTACTGTACACTACTCGTGTTCCTGGGTATTATCTTTCACATGGCAATCGCAGGGCATGTGATATGGGATGACTGTTTTGAAGTTGTGAATCAATGTGCCTCAGATCGGGTTGCAAGTGGTCCAAATTGTGTGTGGCGGTCTGCTCCTCTGCCATCACATGGAGCTGTCTGTAATCGCTATTTGTCATTCCTGGTGGTGGAGAGGGCTTGTAGGGTGCCTTATGTCACTCCATTCACACACTCAGCATATGCTTGACATGCTTCTAGAATGACATGTAAGATTAGCATGCTATGATGACACATGGGGCGGGGCAGAGGTCATCTGATCTTTAGAGTGGAAGGTGTGTTGGATTCCGGAGATTCACCCAAATACGTAACACTATAGGTGTGTGTGTATTGTGCACAAGAAGGTGCACTGGTTGTTCCAGATGCACTGAAGGTTTTCTTGACCTCAGAAGAGCTTCTAACATTACTATTGGATTACCTGTGGTCCAGCTTGTTAGGATGTTGTCTTCAGTTGGAATGTGGGAAGCCATTGTTGAGATAATAATTTCATGTGTGTATGTGTTATTTGTGGTGGTCTCACCTTGCTGTGGAGCCATTCTGACATGGACATGATACTAGCCTGTGGATGTGTCAATAGTGATGTGGGTGTGACACTTTTGTGTGGAAGGGGCAGTTGTGAGTTATGGTGGGTGGATATGGCCCTCCCACAGGTATGGTGTTCATCCTGTGGGTGTGTCATCCATCATGTGGGTGTGTCATCAATCCTGTGGGCGTGTCATCCAACATGTGGGTGTAGTTCTCATTTCCAAGTCATTGCATGAATACTTTGTCTCAATTCCCAATCCTGGAGACTTTTTATTGTTCAACACTTGTTTTCCTGGAGACTGATTGTTTAGGACCTTTTGAAATATGACTTCCTGTTGAAAATGTGACTTCCTGTTGTTCATTCCTCAGCTGTAACTCTGCAGTGGGGAGGATAGGCGGATTGCAAGAAATCACCACTGGAAGGAGCTGCTACGTCAACGAAGGAAACATCATCCATGAGATAGGTCACACTGTTGGTTTCTGGCATGAGCACTCCCGCCCTGATCGGGATAAATACATCAGGATAGAAGAAAGGAATGTGATCCCTGGGTACTTGAATAACTTTCAAAAGATTTCACTCCAGAATGTAGACAGCCTCGGTACTCCTTATGACTACCACAGCATCATGCATTATCGCAAGTATGCCTTCTCCAGGGATGGGAGGCCCACCATCTCAGTTCTGGACTCCAACTTCACTGGGAGGCTGGGACAAAGAGTAGGACTGAGCGCCATTGACATAAAGCAAGCCAACTTGCTCTATGGCTGCTGTTAGTTCATCTTTGTTGGTTGGTTGTATTCATTGCTCAACAAGCCTCTCTCTCTCTCTCTCTCTCTCTCTCTCCTGTAGTCACACCGACCTTTACACCCCCAACCTCACCCAGACTGACCAGTACTATATATAAAGGTATGATGTAATGATGTGCTAAAGTTAACATTTATCTCTGGCGACATCCACCCCACATAAATGTATCCTCTCACGCATTCCACACCACTGCGGTGGAGCTCCCCAAGGGAGAATGAATAATATTCTCGTGAGAACCATCGATCCAATTCCCATCAATGACCATTGACAATTATGAAACTTCAATTAATCCCTTACTCTGCCATATGTTGTGAATGACATCCTATCCTGACATTATGGTTGATAAGATGCGTGGATTGCACCTCCCAGACTTGTGTTTTGAGAATTATTATTAGTGTGTGGGTTGTGTAGCAGAGGTATGTGCGGAATATCAACAAGGGCGAAGTACTCTCTTTCTCTCTGTGTGTGTGTGTGTGTGTGTGTGTGTGTGTGTGCGTGCTTGTGTGCGTGCGTGTGTGTGTGTGTGTGTATGTGTGTGTGCGTGCTTGTGAGCGTGTTTGTGTATGTGTGTGTGTGCGTGCTTGTGTGCGTGTTTGTGTGTGTGTGTGTGTGTGTGTGTGTGTGTGTGTGTGTGTGTGTGTGTGTGTGGTATATCCCCACATGACAGTTCAACATTCTTCATACCTCCACTGTCAGAAGCGTCGTGTGGCTGGCTGTAGATGCGAGTTCTTGTTGTGACACAGCCTCTGGTTCTCTCCTCCAGATACTACAATTGCTCTGAAAATAGCAGGGACAACTGATAAGTGGATGGCCTGTACAACTAGACGTTGTAACGTCACCACTTGTCCTGGGACTGCTGGTTTCCAGTATGCCTCCACCAGATCTCTCTGCCAGACATCCATATTGAAACTTCACCCCATTGTTTCAAAGGACAAACCCCTTGCGGTGTCGGATCATGTTATGATCAAAGATGATAGGAACAACTTCATGATTTGCGAGAAGACTGGACCTTGCAAGCTCTCTCAATCCTGTTGGATTAACAACCAGTTCAGTAGCGCTTCTTGCTATGGACACATTCTCCAGGTGAATGTAACTGGGAAACGGCCCGGGGAGTACATCCAGGAAGGGGACCGCATCACACTGGTGTACTCAAGCAGCCAGCAGCAGTGGGTGGGGTCTCGAAATGGGAAAACCATTAAGAGATTATATGTGGGGGTTCCCCACAGGAATTCCATCATTGCCACCACTCCCCCTGAGCGGACGGCATTTCAAGTGTTCAAAATCAACGTGTGAATAGTTAATGCAATCATTCAATGACATTTCTTTTTATCTCAATTGACCCAATTATTCAGAACTTTATCCCCAATGAATTGTATCTAGTATACAGACACCTATGTATATCTGTATGAATAACTGTATTTAATAGCCCTATGTGATTAAGACAACCATTAGAAAGTTAAAAACCACCGACATGGTAGATAATAATCTAATTGGATGGCTCCATCAGACAGACCAGATCATCGGAGCTAATCAAAGGTGTTCAGAAATCGTTGTGATCACCTGTGGATGACATAATTATTATGCAGACAATTCAGTACCATCACATAATAGATCAAGTGGCTAAAGGCTCACCCACGTTAAATAAGATTCCATATCCATATTCATCAGAGAGGGGTAAATTGATAATTGATGATTCCTACTCTTAATGCACTGACCCAGATGTACGTAACGTGCATTCCGAGCTGAATGCTTTACTGAGCATAGCTTTGTGAGGTTTTTACATTGTTCATGCTCACAAAATGCCAGTGTGCCATATTGGTCAGTTTGGGTAGAGTTACAACATACTACATACCACTAGTATAGATAGCTTATGGTTACAACAATGCCGGGGAAACACTTTAATTATTATTCCAAAGTGATGCGACTGCATGTCGCCTACGAGCACAGACAACAACCAATGACTAATAGGGGGAAATCGATTGACCATTACACGCAACAAATCGCAAACGTTAACAGAATAACGCGGTATACCTCCCGGAGGTTGAGTACGGGTTGATCAACGGTTCGATTCTCTCGCCATTGCTGTCTTTGATTCGTTTTGTATTCAACTCTTTCTTGTATTAAAAGGAGTGATTCAATTGCTTCGAATACCCTGTTGTCTGTCTGCGAGTGGCTAGATCGACTCTACTCCCCTTCAGCCCTATAGGTCAGTTTGCATAGCATTTCCTTGGGGGGTGACATGTCGCGTTCCATCACAGTGCTTGTGTGTGCATGTATATTATGTGCGGATATGTGTACGTATGTTCGTGTGTATGTGTGTAGTGTGAAAGTGTACGTTTTTGTCGATCATTCGAGTTGGTAGGTTCGATCGAGTTTCTGTCTCGTGTGTTTGGTTTCCTCGACCGCTGTTCACAGACCCTCCAAGATACGCCATTGTCCTCACTTCCGCTGTATTCATTGTTCGGCCATAGACGGTTCTTTGGTAGGTCTACCTCGAGTTGCGGAAAGGAAATGGTTTGTTTGTAGGCTAAAGATAATTTAATATGAGACATTCTTTACTAGCCGAAAACTCTTAAGCCCCCCCAAGTATGCCGCATTATGACTGCCGTCTGTATTTAGGGTTTCTCAAGTTTACTCGGACAGTGACCACCAAAATGTCCGTACAGTTCGGTCATAAGGAACTGGTCCTGTAATTCTGTGTAGTCTAAGCGAAAAAGCTATTACTGTGTTTGTGTTTCAAAATCAATTACAACATTATAATTGTGTAGACTGTGTGTGTGCATGTAAACACTTGTGCATGAGTACATGCGCGCGCACCTGTGTGTGTGTGTGTGTGTGTGTGTGTGTGTGTGTGTGTGTGTGTGTGTATGTGTATGTGTGTGTATGTGTGTGTGTGTGTGTGTGTGTGTGTGTGTGTGTGTGTGTGTGTGTGTGTATGTGTATGTGTGTGTGTGTGTGTGTGTGTGTGTGTGTGTGTGTGTGTGTGTGTGTGCTTGTGTGCATCTGTGCAAGTGTGTGTGTGTGTGCTTGTGTGCATCTGTGCAAGTGTGTGTCTGTGTACATGCATACGTGTACATTCCTCATGAATGTACTCATGTTGTACACTGATCCTCGGATTGAAAACTGCTCAGGTGTGTCCACCTGGGTCACTTCAATTGTGAAAGTGTTTCACCCATATACTTCAATATCCACAGTCACCCAGTGTACTCACGTCTCTGCTTTCCTACTGGTGTAGTGTCGGGAATGCTACGTGATGTCACAGGACACGGGAAAACCCCAGCACGAGTCTTCCACGACCAATGGAGGATTCAAATCTAGTGTGTCAGTGAGCAAAATGACAGGGACCCCCTGGGGGGATCTGGTGAGGCGCTCCTCACATACCTCAGTGAATCTAGTTAAAACTAAGATGTCCACTGCTAATGGGGAAGAAAATTGTAGAAATGAGCTTAAAACAGCCTCTTCATCCTCAAAGGTGACTTCACCTGGGCCCAAAGCAGCAGCGGCTGGCTCAAAGCCAACATCACAGGAGTTCAAGCCGCTTTTACCAGGTCCAAAACCAAATTTAATAGGTCCCAAACCATCCTTACCTGGTCCCAAACCATCCTTACCAGGTCCCAAACCATCCTTACTTGGTCCCAAACCATCTTTACCTGGTCCCAAACCAAATTTACCTAGTTCCAAACCATCTTCATCAGGTCCCAAATCATCGGCCAGCTCCAAAATGGTACCTGGTCACAACCCAACTCAGCATGTTCCGGATTCATCTAATTCTGAAGCAAAGAAGCCAGTGAGGGAAGCCAATTCTAAGCAAACTCCTCCTCCAGCCAACCCTTCCGCTGATGTGAAAGCAAAGCTAGTGGGTGACCTGCAGATGAGTCCTAGGTTCCCAAAGAGAGTTTCTCCAATTCACTCATCCACTGGTTCGCCACCACCTTTACCATCAGAGAAGCCATCACACCCTGCACCACAGTCACCTAGGAATGGACCGCCCCCTCCTCCTGTTAAACCAAAGAGCTCAAGCACATCCCCACCCTGGGAGCCACCACAGCCCAGGAGCTCCAGTCAGCCACCACAGCCTCCCAGGAAGCCCTCCGATATGCTTCATGCATCTTCTTCAGGCAACGTCAACAGATTTCAGTTTCCTCAGAAAGACAGCCACGTGGAACAGACCAATCCCAAAACCCTTCCAGTATCCATCGGGAAGGAAGCTTTCGACGACCTGGAGAAGTCCCAGTCTCTCCCTCATAATTTGGAAGGTTTTGCCTCACGTCAACGAACAAGTGCAATGGTGAAAGCTTCCTTGGATGACATTCGTTCCAGTATTTGGAGAAACTCTCGAGCGAGTAGTTGTGCGGATGACCAAAAGGAGAGTCAGGAGGGGGACCCCGTGGGGGAAACCCAGAGGAAGTCCATATCATATACGTCATCAGATGACAGTTTTGAAGATGTTGAGGATAGCTTCCCTGCAGTCAATGCTGGAAAGCAGGAGACAGCACAAATTATTAACACCCAAGACACGCCCACTCAGGGGGTATCCTCCCAGGACACACCCACAAAGCCAGATTTGTCCCCTGAGGAATTAGTGGGTTACCTGCTAAATACCAAATATGCTGTGTATATAGTCATTCCTTGTCTTTGTTGAATTTTAGGCTGAAAAGAATCGCAGAAAGAGGCATGACATCGCCAAAGAGCTATTGGAGACAGAGGAAAAGTAAAGTATTTGTATGACTGATTTTGTTTCTCTTGTGTGCACGGTGTGAAACGTGACGTATGAGCTATTTATTCCCATTCCAACTCCAATTCCACTCATTGAGTCCTGTTCCAACGTTTTGTAATACCCTCCAATAGATATGTCAGTAAACTGAAGCTGATAGCAGAGGACTTCTATGCCGTGGTGGTCGGCATCAACAAGCCCAAGGTAGTGATCCCTGACAACGTCATCCACCAAATATTTCTAAACATCAAACAGATTTACCAGTTCAATGAGGAACTGCTCCGATCACTGCAACAGATGTTGGAGAAGTGGTGAGTTGTTGAACAAAGACTTTAGTCTGTGAACTTGTTTTGATTTTGTGGTCTATTCCCCCCCCGCCACCCCCCACCCCCCCTGCCAGGGATGAGAAGGAGGACCTCGGGCTGACCCTCTCTAGACTGGCCCCCTTCCTCAAGCTGTACTCTCATTACACTTCGCGGTTTGAATCTGCCATGGAGACTCTCACAGAGTATTCCAAGAAAGAGAAGAAATTTGATGCTGCTCTAAAAGAATTTGAAGTTTGTTATCAGGTTTCAACTAACTCGAATTCCCGTCATTCTTGTTTGTTGATATCCCATAGCACTCCCCCGCCTGTGGGCACTTGGGCGTGGCTCATCACATGCTGGAGCCTGTTCAGCGAATTCCTCGCTATCGTCTACTGTTGCTGGATTATCTAAAACGTCTCCCCGAAGATTCCCCTGATTATGAACCATCACAAAGTGTGTTTGACGAAAGATTGTGTGGATGATATTGTGAGATTAAGCTATTGTTGTTGTTATTGGCTATTCAGAAGCTCTAGAGATCATATCAGAAGCAGCCGATAGAGCTAACAATCGCATCAAAGAACTTGTATGTTTGTGCCCACTGTTGGTTACATGGGTGGTCCTTCACTCTTTGCATGCAATCTTAGGAGAATGTCAACGAAATCCAAGCCATCCAGCGTTCACTTCAAGACTACGAAGAGGTCCTGCTATGTCCGGGAAGGACCTTTGTTAAGAAAGGAAAGCTCAATAAGTTTTCAAGGAAAAATACCCACCAAAAGATTTTCTTTCTTGTATGCTTATTGTGTGTGTGTGTGTGTGTGTGTGTGTGTGTGTGTGTGTGTGTGTGTGTGGATGGGTGTGGGTGTGGGTGGGTGTGGGTGGGTGGGTGTGATGTACTTTCTACATTGCTGTAGTTTTCAGACATTTTGATCCATGCCAACATAACATCTGTTGGAGGGTTCAAGTGTCGTGATGTGATGCCAGTGCTGGGGATGAAGGTAGTGGAACCTGCCATCTCACCTGAACCACACACCTTCATAGTTGTCAGCAAGACACGCTCCCTAACACTGGCTGCCACCAGTGAAGAAGAAAAGAAAGATTGGATTGAAGTATGTGTTTTGTGAAAGTACATGCATCACACACACACACACACACACACACGCACACACACACACACACCACACACTCAGCCATTTTGTTATTTTTGTAGACTCTTCAGAAAACAATTTTAGAATTGAAGAGTAAAACACTGTCCCTAAGAAAGGTTGATGCTACAAGTCTCCAGGTATGATGTCAGCATTTTGTTGTTGTTAGTGTTGATGGCAATAGTCTAGTCATTGATATGTTCCATCCAGGAGTCTATAGATTTAGACGGGTTTGGTGTGAAGGCCCCAGTGTGGGTCCCTGACGAGCATGTCAGCATGTGCATGCTGTGCTGTGCTCAGTTCACCTTCACCTTCCGAAGACATCACTGCAGAGCATGTGGGAAGGTACTTCAGGGGAGGGGCTGGGGGTGTGTCTGCTCAGCTTGGTACATGGTGCTGTTACCTCCTCTGTAGGTCATCTGTGCCAATTGCTTCAAATACAAAGTGTACCTCGTGTACAAGGGGAAGGAGGACAAGGTCTGCAGCTACTGCTACGATCTGGCAAAGGCATCTTCAGGTGTGTGTGTGTGTGTGTGTGTGTGTGTGTGTGTGTGTGTGTGTGTGTGTGTGTCTGTGTGTGTGTGTGTGTGCGTGCATGCGTGCGTGTGTGTCTGTGTGTCTGTCATGTGGCCACATCATAACTTGCAGGAACAGTGGACTCAACAGATGGTCCTGATGAGACCCCTGACACAGGGGAGGGTCCCAAGACACAGCAGAAGACAGCTCTTGATGTGAGTATATATGTTATTAATCTTCAGTATACTAGTAAACCTAGTCAGTATACTTAGTAAACCTTATCGGTATACTCAGTAAACCTTAAGACAACAACATCATTATAAAGCACACTAAGCAGACACACACCCAGCCCCTCCCTAACGTGCACTTAGTACACCACTCACTTTCCCAAGGTTCTTGCTTCTGGGGTAAATGCCGTGACAGCAGGCTATGCAATGTTGAACGAAGGCAAGAAGAATTGGACCAAGTACTGGTTCCAGCTCAACAAGGACTGTGTCCTGTACCGGTTCAAGGCACATGAGGTGTGTGTGCATGGTGTGTGTGCATGGTGTGTGCTGGGTGTGTGCAATATGTGATAGTTGCGACAGTATGATGGTGTAGTGTACTTTGTTGCATCAATATCCTTTGTTCCCCACCCATCCTCCAGGATGTCCGCGCTCTGGAGTCCATCCCTCTCCCAGGGTACAAGGTGATCAAGGTGAGTACATGGACTGTGGCTGGTCACAGCAGTCCACTGAGGCTTGACTCTGATGGTGATGGTGGCCATCTTCTTCCATTTCAGGATGGTGACAATACCATTACTCTCTCTCATCCTCACAAACCTTACAAGCTAAAATTTGAAGAAGAGGAAACTGACAAGTTAGAATTCACACACACACACACACACACACACACACACACACACACACACACACACACACACACACACACACACACACACACACACACACACACACACACACACACACACACACACACACACACACACACACACACACACACACACACACACACACACACACACACACACACACACACACACACACACACACACACACACACACACACACACACACACACACACACACACACACACACACACACACACACACACACACACACACACACACACACACAAGAAAACATCCTATGTCACCCCCCACCCCCACCCCAGGTGGATGCAGCTACTAACTGAAACTTTGCTCCAATTTTCATGACTTCCAATATTGTGTGTTATTTGTATTTGTGTTTGAACATAAAACATATGGCAGTAATGCTAATGACACAGTGTGTGTCACACCAACCCCTACGGTTATAGTATTTTTTGTATGTACATATCGTGTAATATTATAATCTGTACATTATTATCGAATTGGATGTGTTGTTATTATTATGTGAAAATTCAAGTGCATGGCTGTCACGTGATATTACATCATTGGTCACATGTCATAAAATGGATATAGCTGTGAGTGAAGAAGCTCTCCGCCCGTGTGTCCACTGCTGTGGCTTATTGAACGTCTTTTGCTATAGAGTCCGGTTGCAAAGAACGAAGATTCCGAGAGCTACAATATCGTTGGGTCCTTTCCTGGAGACTACGAGTCAGTATATGTCATCGAGTGATTCCCTCATGGTCGACGTAGTAATTTGCAGTATCTGTTCGCTCCCCTTAGTTATGGTACGCTAGGTGATGAGGGCAATGGAGAGACGGTTGGAACCAATAATAAACCTAAAATTCTTTTAATGGGTCTACGAAGGTGTGTGTGTGTGTGTGTGTGTGTGTGTGTGTGTGTGTGAGAGAGAGAGAGAGAGAGAGAGAGAGAGAGAGAGAGAGAGAGAGTTCATCTTTATCTCTCAATATCTTCCATAGAAGTGGAAAGTCATCCATTCAGAAAGTTGTTTTTCACAAAATGTCTCCAAATGAGACTTTATTTCTTGAAAGCACAAACAAGATTGTCAAGGATGGTTTGTTAGGATCCGATCAGTAGTGTTATATCTCATTAACAATATGTCCTCTCTGCACCCTCAGATATTAGTAACAGTTCCTTCGTCCAATTTCAGGTGAGTGTACAGGAACTGCCTTCGTCTCAGCATCATTATAGCCAGCATTGAATCCTTTGACTCCACCCTCTCCTGACTCCACCACCCATGCTATGACTCCACCCCCTGCCGACTCCACTACCCGTGCTATGGCTTCACCCTCGCCCTATGACTCCACCCCCTGCCGACTCCACCCCCTACCGACTCCACATACATTTTCTCCTTAGATCTGGGATGTCCCTGGTCAGATTGAAATCCCAGTGTTCGACCCAGAGCACATGTTTCAAGGATGCGGTGCTCTCATATTCATACTGGATGCACAGGTGAGCTTAAGTGTGGAGCAATGTACTAGGATTGTACAGGAGGTGTATGGCTGGTGTATGGCTGGTGTATAACTGGTGTATGGCTGGTGTATGGCTGGTATATGGCTGGTGTATGGCTGGTATATGGCTGGTGTATGGCTGGTGTATGGCTGGTGTATGGCTGGTGTATGGCTGGTGTATGGCTGGTGTATGGCTGGTGTATGGGTGGTGTATGGGTGGTGTGTGTCTGGTGTATGGCTGGTGTATGGCTGGTGTATGGCTGGTGTATGGCTGGTGTATGGGTGGTGTGTGTCTGGTGTATGGGTGGTGTATGGCTGGTGTATGGCTGGTGTATGGGTGGTGTACAAGTAGATGTACTATTGTGCCCCCAACCCCAGCTTCTGTCTCCTTTCTGACTCTCAGGACGACTACCATCATGCACTGGTAAAGCTACATCAGACAGTTGCAAGAGCTGTTGAGATCAATCCACAGATAAAGTTTGAAGTGTTTGTACACAAAGTGGATGGATTATCTGATGATCGTAAGACTGAAGTTCAAAGAGATATTCAACAAAGGACACTGGACGACTTGGCTGACTCAGGACTGGACTCGATACAACCACGCTTCCATCTCACTAGTATCTATGACCACTCCATATTTGAAGTGTGTGTGTGTGTGTGTGTGTGTGTGTGTGTGTGTGTGTGTGTGTGTGTGATCCTGTGTGTTCTCACATATCACTTCAGGCATTCAGTAAGGTTGTCCAGAAGCTGATTCCACAATTGCCAACTTTAGAAAATTTATTGAACATACTTGTAATCAGTGAGTTATAGCATCTTTGCCTGGTCTAGGGATCCACCAGCCTCATCCATACCTGCACCACATGTGGACACACACACACACACACACACACACACACACACACACACACACACACACACACACACACACACACACACACACACACACACACACACACACACACAAACACACACACACACACACACACACACACACACACACACACACACACACACACACACAAACACACACACACACACACACACACACACACACACACACACACACACACACACGGTAGTAATGAGCTCTTTGAATTGGACAGAATAGCTACTCTCCCTCATTCTGCAGCATTGTGGTATAGAGAAGGCCTTCCTGTTTGATGTGGTCAGTAAGATCTACATAGCCACGGACAGCTCCCTCATGGACATGCAGGCCTACGAGCTCTGTTGTGATATGATAGACGTTGTTATTGATGTCTCCTGCATTTACGGGTTAGTGCCATCTCGTGTATGAGACATGATCTATGGACTCCAGACAACGTAGAGTTCCAAAATGAGACCTATCCCTTGTTATCAGTGTTGTGGGCTATTTGTATCTCTTATGTGTTGCCTTACAATTGTGAAACATTGTTGTGGAGAACTCAATTTGATAACGTCTCCATGAGTGTGTTTCCCATTTTAGATATTGTGTAGTTGTGTTCATTGGCATGTCCAATTACACATAATCCGTATAGTGTGCATGTGACACGCCCATATTTTATCCACAAGAGACCCGCCTTCTGCAACTGCCTCACCCCCATTCTCCCCCTCTGCCAATGTACAGGATGAGAGAGGGCAGCATTGGTACGGCCTACGACACCCACTCTTCCTCGGTGATCAGGATGAACAACAGTACAGTCCTCTACCTCAGAGAGGTCAACAAGTATCTTGCTCTGGTGTGTCTGTTGAGGGAAGAGTGCTTTGAGAAACAAGGTACCCCTCACCCGCCATGAATCCATGCCTTTTGGCATGTTAATTGCTAACAACTGAAAATATTCTATTTGTCCTCAGGTTTAGTTGACTACAACTTCCACTGTTTCAGAGAAGCAATGCAAGAAGTGTTCGAGCTGAGGAGACAGATGCTTCTTGGTGGATCCACACTCAGTAAAAACTAGTGTTTTCTGTGCTTCATCTCCCCACCAACGTGCCAGTGCCTTATATGACGATTACTAATAGTTCACTTTATGAATATCATTAAATCCCATGGAAATGGCCTCCGTTGACGAGAACTATATTTCGATTGCGCCAGAAATCGACGATCAAGTTGTGGGGTTGCGCGATAAGGAAGAACACGTATTCTACGTCCTAACACTGGGGAGGCATACGTTGAGTGAGTTGGTCGCGAGTGTCTCGTGCGCGAGAGCTGTAACTAGAGTGCCTTAATCGAATTCGGTCACACCTCCAGCAAATTCTGCACTTTCTAACGGGAATGATGTTCTCCTTGCTACAAAGAACCAAGACGAAGATTTTATCATTGAAGTTTCTGTAAAGAAAAGATGTCGACTGTATCTTGCACCGCTGAGAGGGAGCTGTTTGGTGAACGGGGAGCATGTACCTTGTGGGGGAAATCCTGTGAAAATGAAACTGGGCGGGTCCCTACTGATTGGTGGTTCAAAATTCGTCTTTACAACAAAAGCAGTAAGAGTTAGTCCTAGGACGAAGAAGAAAGAACGACGTCTCCCTTCCCTCCCTCACGAAACTCCCATAGACACATCAGATGACATCAGTGGATCTGACTCCATGTCTTCTTCAGGAGTGGACAGCAGTAGACGTCAGTTGATACAATCCATCAACAAGGACATCAGGAAGCTCCAGCGCCCGATATCCGAACCAGTGCACCTGCGCACACCAGTGAGAGCCACACCTGTGACTTGGTGTACCTACATGTTACAATGCAGTGCTTTCAGTGTTGTTTATTGTTTTTATGTATTCTTAACTGTTGTTTTTTGTTGTGATTTATTGTTTAACTGATATTTGTTGTTGTGATGTACGTATTGTTTAACTGTTGTTTGTTATTGTGATGTATTATTTAACTGTTGTTTTGGTGTATTGTTTTCATCATTGTTTGTTGTTCTGATATATAATGTTTAATATACATATTGTTTATTGTTTTGCTTCATTGTTTTTTCTTTTCTCCTGCAGTATTCCCTGGTAGTTGCCAATATTGTCACATACCAGCTCCTCCTACAGCCAAGGGGGACAATTGACAATGATGTACACAAATCTCTATTGAATTTCCTTGTATTAGTCGAGGATGTAAACCGGGCTATGATTCTAGAGTTCATCAAGGTGTTCCGAGAAGCCTTACACACCCCTGCCACACCTACCTTCCAGCTACCAACAAATCCCCCCACTATTGAATTCATGTTTAATTTATTGAGAGAAGCAACATCCAACAAGGTGGGTGTGGTTGTAAGGCGTGACAGCTAGACCTGATGTAATGGTGCACATCCTTGAACTTCAGCGTACATACGTATTGTTTGTCTTTAGGATCTGTTGAAGCACATGGTCAGGGCCTCCTGCGTGATATCGGTGGTGCTTGTGCCCTTCTCCTACTCCGTCACCAACCACAGGAGGATGGTGGAGTGTGGGGTCTTCTCCAAGTTCACCAATTTTATGAAATACGCTGGATTAAAAAACACTTGTGAATTTCTGTTGGCAAGTTGGACTATATTGGCAAACATTGTACGTGACAGCACTTATGATGTGAGTTTCTATGAACTGTTGTAGCACTGTGTTGTGTTGAGTTGAGTTGTGATTCCGTACCTGCTTAGACGGCAATGCCACTGGAGAGGGTCACTTTGTCCGTTAGACTCATCAAAGACCAGTTGACAGTGTTTGACGAAGTGAGGGAAAAGATAATGATATTCATTGAAACCCTGGCCTCCAAAGCCAGGGACTGTACAAAGACCCATTCTGAATCTGATTTGAAAATTGTGAAGGCATACAGCATCTCTGATGCCACAGCTATTCTGGAACAGCTAGCAGTATGTTTTTTAAACTGTGCATTATGTGTGGCTAATTAGAGGATTCTACTCTATCCACAGCCCCTGCTGTCTATATTGAAGAGTCTCGTACACCAACAAGCCAGTGACACAAAGAGTGCAATGCTTTTCTCAAAGCTGGTCACCATCCTAGCTCCTGTGTGAGTCTACAGAATACGTACCAGTCATGATTTCTATTTGCCTTGTGTACATTCTTGGGTCTCACGATGTGACTGTCCCTACAGGTCTCCTGTTCCGAAGAAACCTCCCAGGAACAGATCAAGGTCTCAAAGTCCTTCCAAATCACCGAGGGTTAGGAGACTACCTAAGCTCCCTGTTAAAACTGTTTGTGATGATGGATTGGGTGTGGCTAACACACCCTCACAAGATCAAACAGATAGTGATGTTGTGAGAATGTCACCGTTGATCTCCAAATCTGCCAAGATCTCCAAATCAGTCAGTTCATTCACTGGTAGTGAGGAGGTGACTTCCGCTATGAAGGACATGGTAATGCCGTCCAATCCAATCGATGTATTATCCATCTCTGTTGAGCCCACCCCGAGTAGTGATGCCATCACACCAACTAGACATAAGGTCCATCCCACTAGTAATAACAAGATCCCACCCACCAGTTATGAGGACCCACCCACTAGTAACAAGGACCCACCCACCAGTTATGAGGACCCACCCACCAGTAATGAGGACCCACCCACCAGTAATGAGGACCCACCCAACAGTAATGTGGACCCACCCACCAGTGATGAGGTCCCACCCACCAGTGATGAGGTCCCACCCACCAGTGATGAGGTTCTACCCACCAGTGATGAGGTCCCACCCACCAGTGATGAGGTCCAACCTGCAAAAGGACTTTCTTTAGGCAAAAAAGAAGGTAACCCTGGGGTTAGGGATATTCTGGCTCAACAAATAAAGTCTCTCAATGTGAAAGAACTGCTCGGTCAAGAAAAGGGGAGGTTTAACCTTCCTACTGTTCGGAAAGATAGTCGCTACTACTCAACCCTAACTCTGAAGCGCTCTCCCTCACAGCAGATGCAGCTGCAGAAGATGATGACCAGCAATGACAGCTCGAGCTCCGAGGAAGAGCAGGACAGCCAAGTGGAGAGTACTGAGGGGAGGAGAGATGCAGAGAGTGAACCCACAATGCGTCTTGGAGGGGATGGCAGTGAAAGTACGGGATCCCTCAAGTGTCAAAGCAACAAAGGAGCTCAGTTCAACAAATCCTTGTCGATGTCATCCTTTGAACCAGGAAGAGCTGCATGGAGTCCCATCTCAAGTGATGAGCTGTTTGCTTTCAAAGATAAAAGAAACGCTCTATTGTCAGATGACCAGCAAGCCTTGGAAGAAATACAGGCTGGTCACATGGATGTCATGTGCACATTACAAGGCAGATGTCAGGTAAATATCACATGGTGATCACATGATTTCAGCAGGTCACATGTACCTTTTCCTTGTAGCTGATCCCAAATGTGTGTCGACTGTGGGTGGATGACAATGCATTGAAGGCAGTCACTAACTCAATGCAAATGTGTCTCGCTGAAGAGGATGAAGATATTGCTCTTTTCATGAATGTGTTGAGCGTGTTTGTTGAGATCAAGTGAGACTTTGTCCATTTGTCTATTTGAAAAACTTCATTGAATCCGTATGTTGTCTATAGGGGCTCATGGAGGTTATCTGTGTGCGCAGTGCTGTTGCCAATTCTCAGAAAGATCCTCTCTGAACAGAATGACCGAAGGTACATAGGTCGCAGTAAACTGTTGTCACTTTGCTTTTGTGTGTCCATTGCATCTCCTGTTCACTGGAGAGAGAGGGTCAGCTCTCATGTCTGTCAACCATCTGATATCTGGTGTTCGTCTACAGGTACATCATTCCCGGATGTGAGGTGGTGGAGATGATGTGTGATCGCTTCACGGACATCATAACATCTTGTAAGAAATCGTCTTCTTCCACTCGACTCTCCTCAACTTCTGATCAGCAATCAAAGAAAATGTGTTACGAGGAGCTTCATGTCATGTTGGAGGTGGTGAGGTCAAAGGTCACCAATCTCTCCCTGGAGCAGCCAGTTAGAGACATTCTTCACAGACTCATGTCTAAACTATCCCCATATGTTGACCCACTCTCTTGATGGTGCTGGACACACCCTCTCAACATTGATCTCTATTTGAACATATGTCTTGTTATTAATTTATGAACTGATCATGGCAATGATGTTAAGTTATGGACAATACAAAGTACAAAGAAATAATACAGGATGAGAATCACTGTTCTTTGGTGTCTTCTAGTGCAGCCAAAATTCCCTCCCAATCTTTGACTAAACTGTCTGAGCTTTTCTCCTCTTTATATTTCTTAGCTAACTCTGTCAGGTCCTTTCTCATGGCAAAGGCGTCTTCACCATCTGCATAGTACTTGGACTCTACCTCCATCATCCTGAGGAGGGGATATAGCAATCGAGCAACACAATGTATGACACCTACCACCCCCTGATTAGTGCCACACCCTCCGACGAGTGTCAGCCACCACCACACCCCCTGAGGAGTACCACCCACTGCCACACTACTCACTTGAACCCCAGCATGTTCTCATAGAGGTGCAGAGCAGCTCTGTTGCTGATACGCACGTGTAGTGATACATATTTTGCTCCAAAGTTCTCAATCATTGCTCTGGAAGCCTACAATGAAACACAACACTAGTGAGTGTCCTGGCTACACTAGACCAACCAGGATCTACAAACTTGGTCCATTAACTTCTTGGCCAACCCCAACCGCCTATGGGTCCTCCGAACTGCCTGCAACAGATGAGATACAGTCAAGTCGACAAGACCGAGCAACAAGTATATCACAATATGTACCAATGACGTTATGTGACCATTCGGAGCATCTTCGGGATCTTCTTCCCTGCAAAGAAGAAAGGAACGAGAATTGATAGCAATTCATAAGAATGTAGGCAACACAAAATATTGAGGGGAAACGATTATACAAGCAACTCACATTTTAGCCAGGACGTATCCAACGACTTTTCCGTCTTCGTCTTCGGCACAATACGATAACTGAGGCCAAGACAAGGCATGGTAGAAATAGTACTTCATTTGGTAATTTTCTGGAAGACACAGCAGATTACAATGCTGCATGTTCAGAAGGTCTTCGGGCTATGGAAACAGATGATAAATGACTGAGATAGAAGCGATAACTAATGTCACTACTCTTTCTGGCATTTACAGTTGCGTTTCTGATGTTCATCTTCTTTCGACGGCCATGTGCAAATGTTAGGATAACTCCGTACAGTAATTTAGGGGGAAATCCCTGTACCATAGCAACAACTAAAATGTCTGTCAACTTGCAGACGAAGACACTCATAGAGAATTGGGTAGAAGAGGTACGTTAGCCTGACATTGATGCACCCATGCCATTGTTTAATTGTCACTGATACTCTATTTAATTCCTTTCAAAGCGGCAAGTAGCTCACTTAGAAGAAGGTAATCGTCAACCAGATGGGACTTTAAGCACAGCTCTACACCGCCAAGGTCACAAGGTATGCTTGTGACTATGCATTTTAATAATCAAGCAGTTCATGTATTGCAATTATTACTCTTTTCGGGGGTTACTGCTATCATAAGTAATGGCCATATCCAAGCTAAGTTGGGAGATGTTGAATACCAGGCTTACCAGGAGAGATCACCTATTTTGTGTCTTCTGTTGAATGAAGGGAATTTTAACTACTGACACGGATTCTCCAGTGTCAAAGACATCAGCAGTTCGGGAGACATACAAGTCTCCTGAAGGACCCAAAATGAGAATGAATGGTAGTCGAAGGGAAGCCTTGCAGAAATCTTTATATGAAATGGTTGCTAAGGAAGTAGAAGAGGAGTTCCATCCTCCACCTCCACCAGTAGAGCTGATATCAACAACCCAGCATGACTACTCCCTTGGTGAGCTCTTCATGGTTGGTGTGCAGATTGTGTTGGCACCAGTGTTGTGTGGTAGGAGCTTGTTAGTAGACAAACAGACTACACATGAATACACTAACACCAAATAAGGACACAAATTGGCAAAGGTATTTGAACGTGTATTATCACTTCCTGTGTGGTACTGAGGTGTGCATACCTGTGTATGTATGCATATTCACACCAAATATGATATGGCATTCTTTGTACCTGTCATTTATTAACTACACATGGTAGTATTGTTTGATGCAATTCTTCTTTTTTTTTTTCCAATTGTAGATTTTCAACCCTGTGAACAACCACCAACTAAGGTGAGCACACACCAGGGCTACAAGTATGTTCAGGTTGCCATGGTAATATCACTCCTACTGCATTCCACAGCCTCATGACCTATACAAGGAACAGCCGCTGACCTACTGGAGGAGTAACATCAGCGATGTGATGGTGGGTGGACCCCTCCCCTTGTCCGTCTTACAAAAATGCTAGGCACAAATATAATATCAAGAATTCAATGTAATTCACTAGCCAGATCATTTTTACACCAACATTTCAACAGCTAGCTGCTGCCTTTCAGTGGTATGCTAGGCACAAGTTATCAGGTTCACTGTATTACAGTCAGAGTTAATGACTTCCAAGTACTACAGCTAGGCGAGTAAAGATGACAGCCTTTGTTGGTAAATTCAATTCGCATTTGTCTTATTGTAGACCCAGTAACTTACAGGTATTGGGGTGATAGGTGTCCACATACTGATGAACAGATCAAATGAGATTGTTTTCTTATTGTTGTAATAGAAGTATGTCAACATGAGGCCAATGTACTAATGGGCAGCTATTCTATTTTTAGCTTGTCACCATGGACCATTAATCACTAATGACATTCCTTTGTCATTCTGGCTTCTTTGCAATCATAGGGAGTATCAAAAATTTGTACCAAGAACGAGCCATTTCGGAAAAACACGGACTTCAGCACACCAATTGAACACCAAATGAACCAAACAGACACCAATTGAACACTATACCTCGTTACTAGTGAAAGTTGTGTAATATTATGTGTACAGTACACTATATTTGGTCCTCGGGTGATGGCGCGTGTTTGTTACGTCACATGACATGTTCAGGTCGCGCGGTCATTCGTTCCGTTTCTTTTCCCAAAAGAAGTTCAGCCATCAAGCCGCAATATGGGAGAGAGAAACGACCCACATCTGGTAAAATATTCCAAAAATAATAATTCTTATGTGAAGAATGGTCCGCCAACTGACGAATCTGTGGAAGCTACCATTCCTTATCCTTCCCCTGTTTACGAGTCTCTCCCTAATTCTGATCACCGAGCTTCCCATCGGCCAAACAATGATTTGAAGGAAACAGTGACTGTATCGTCGCCAGGAGGACAACATGAGAGGGTTTCTATCAGCGACGATGAATTACTGGCTCGAAGCAATCCGGTCTACGGATCCTCGGTTGTACCAGCTATTTCGAGACCCAACGCGCCGGGGAAGAAAAAGCCTTTCAAGGACCGTCGAAGGAATGAACGACGAAAGAGCGGATTGTGTCTTTATGCATTGGTTATTTTAATCATGGCCGTCATATTAGTTATAAGTGTTGCAGCACTAGTCTTGTCTCTGTTCTTGTTGTTGGGAGTGATAGATACGCCTACCGATAAGGTGTGTGTGTGTGTGTGTGTGTGTGTGTGTGTGTGTGTGTGTGTGTGTGTGTGTGTGTGTGTGTTGTGTGTGTGTGTGTGTGTGTGTGTGTGTGTGTGTGTGGGTGGGTGGGTGGGTGTTTGTAGTGTGGGTGTATGCATGCATGTAGTGTATTTTAAAATTTTACAAATTGATAATCACTACACTAGTTAACCACCAATCATCAACCTCAAGACCATCTTTATGTATTCCTTCTCTAACCAGTCTTCACCTATGTATATGCCACGGGAATGGAATGAAAATTAGATTGTGGTCTGCACCAGACCAGATCTACGGGAGGCTGGAACCTCGCCTCAGTGGCCAACAGGCTACCACGTCAGCTGGCTAGGTTTAGAGTGTAATCTATGAAGTTACTTATTGCAGGGAACTACATTGTGATTGCCTCTTTGAGCCCTGTTCCACTTCAGGGTGATCCTACTATGGTGCCTTTCCTGGGGGTCTTTAACACCATGCAATGTGACCATATTAGTTGGTACACAGTGGTCCTTATGAATGTGTGTTCATGGTCAGGTATGCATTGTACATGTTAACGATATACACATTGTTTTGGTTGTTGAAGGAGATCCAAGCACTCAAGACCAGTCTGGCTGACCTTCAACAGCAGATTATGTCTCCAAGCGTGAGTCCCCTTGCGACCTCCATTCATTCAAGTTGGAAATGATAGCTTTCTTTTGTCCACCACTAGAATTCATCTCGTTCAACTGCTTCACCAGCTACCTCCACTATGCCTACAAGTGTTTCCCTGGGGAACATGATGCCAATCACTGTGGTCAACTATTCTGAATGTGAAGAGTATAGAGTATCTCAGCCCTTATCTGACGGTTCCACATCAACGCAAGCTTTAGTTGCCATTCCTGAGGTACGGTTGCACCACAATTAGTCTATCCCCGATGTTTTATTTTAAACAATTCGTTTTTTCCCAGTTTTTAAATAGCACCCAGGTACGAACCAAAGTGGTGGTGGAACAGTCGTGTTGGGTGTCAAACATTGAAAATAGTCCTACTCAACTCCATGCTTCGCTGAGAAGTGTAAATTTTGGGCAGGATCTGTACGGATGCTACTGTAGTAAGGAAATGCCGAGTGGATCTGCAATGTGTAACATATATGTCAGAGAGTGCTCTCTCACCACAGTGTATGTGAGTGTTAGCTAAGTGTACTAGCTGATTTTTATACACCTCATCAGACTGTTTAGAATTGGACACGCTCCCACATATACTAACTATTATTTATCTCGTGTAATCAATTTAATTGAACCATTAGCAAAAAATAGCTAACACAAGTGAAGCTTGCTGCCCTAATGATAAACAATAATATTAATAAAGGATTGGTGATTATGTAGAATGTCAACAGAGAGCATACTACAGTGTTAGGTATTTATGCAATGAGGTGACTTCAACGGGTAAGAAACCACAAATTATTATTGTCCCACACATAGTCCCTCAATCCACACACCAGTCTCTTGATCCACACACCAATCCCTCGATCCACACACCAGTCCCTCAATCCTCACACTAGTCCCTCAATCCTCACACTAGTCCCTCAATCCTCACACTAGTCCCTCAATCCTCACACTAGTCCCTCAATCCTCACACTAGTCCCTCAATCCTCACACCATTCCCTTGATGCAGTTCTGGATTATTACTATGGCTACTACTAATGACTGCTATTACTCATAGCTACTGATGACAAGTTAGACACTCAAATCATGACATTGTACATAGCCATCCCGGATGGGAACAATAACGGATAAGTATACGGAATAAACCGTACATGTACGGATGTTTGGTGAATCGAAGGCACTGCTAAGTCTTCCTCCTCTACTCTGAGCCCTTCCTGGACTGGTCCCGGAGGGCGGTGAGCGTACCAACAGACTTCCTGAAGATGGCCGCTTCTTTTAAACTACGCAGCCCGAGCCCGACACAGACACAGTTGAACCCCCTTTACGCCTCTGTGGAAACAGATGCAGTGACTCGACACCGAGGGGTAGGGTTCCCCGGGGAAACTTCGCGGACCCACAACCATTCGAGCGGTCCTCACTACGACGAGGCGACAATCACCAAAGATAATCAAAATCCTGTTTATGGTGAGCGTTTCGAATTAAACGATCGCAATGGATCAAAGACCAACATAGCGCTAACGACTAAGGACGAAAATAAGCCACTTTGCCAGTTTTGCAGTTTCGTCCTGGCAGTAGTACTAGGGATAATTGCTCTACTGGTGTCTTTTGTTGCTATTTTACTCTGTGGTTTGGTGGTGAGTGGCGATTTGGACAGAGGAGATGTTGTCGTAGATTTGAAAAACTCCATAGCATCTTTACAATCAGCTGTCTCCGGTCTAAACAACTCGATATCTTGTGTGAATGTAAGTGTGTGTGTGTGTGTGTGTGTGTGTGTGTCCTGGTGTGTGTATGTAACTGCTCCTGAACCATGGTGATGTAACTTCACCAGCATGGTTTCGCTTTTGTGGCCGTTGCTATCAGTTACGGTGAGTTTACAGAGCCCATAATTAGTAACCTGACCCAACCATCATCGTTTATTTACCTCTCCTGTTTGGATAATTGTTACCGTGTACCCATCTAGGTGTCTGGAGTGACCGAGACAGTAACAGAGACAGTGATGATGCCTCAACCCACCTCATTACCACAGAACACAACCTCACTAAGAACGTGGAACTTGAGTGATTGTACCTCTATTGATAAGAACTGTTCTATAGAGCATACCTTTTGTAACATCTCAGATGATGATATGCACCCGGTTAGATTTCGCTCTTGTGTGTAGTGCATGTATGTAGTGAGTGTGTGTGTGTGTGTGTGTGTGTGTGTGTGTGTGTGAGAGAGAGAGAGAGAGAGAGAGAGAGAGAATGTTTGCTGTGAAAAGGGTATTGAAATGTTTAATCTAAATAAATATGCTTTTGATGCTGCAGATAGCCACACATGGTGTTGATACAGAGGATCTTACAGTAATCACAGTGGAAATAGCCTGTTGGATCTCAATTCCTGGTCCTGCATCCTACGCTTACTACAGTGTACAAGCCGGGGTCCTGAACTGTGAGTGTAGGGGGTCAGGCATGTGCCACTACCACAGATTATACTGTAACATCCAAACATACCAAATTGTTGAGGTTTGACGGCAAAACTACCGACAGTGTAGCCCATCACTTCAATTTTATTATTATTGTTATACTACTTTCATTATAAAGTACATATATATTATATACACATACGCACCATATATGTTATGTAATACAGTATTATCATTATTATTGTACGCATGGTATTATATGCATGTTATTATGGCCATACAAAGTACCTATAGGTATAATAGCCTATTGCATCATCCCAAGCGGGACAGTTTGGCGACGCGGGAAGAGCAAAACGTAAACAGACCGTGGTGTGACAGCGAGGAGCGAATCGTTGGAGACGGCCACCGCGGAGCGAATAGAGGATAATTTCTTCGTTGTCCCGTATAGCGATGAGCCATCAACGTCATTCTGTAACGGAACAGTCGGTGGCGGCGTCGGGTATCAATCCAATCTACTCCCAAACCACAGCATCTGAGAAACTTGTCGCAATAGAAGAAGAGGAAGAAATATACGCGGAAGTCCCGGGCAAATTATTGAAACAGAAGCGAAGAGATCTAAAGGAATGTTCGTTGATTTGCTGTCTCTTTTTCTGTCCTTCTGTGGCGGTTCTCTGGATTAGCCTAGCTATTGTCCTGAACATCTTGATCACAGTTGGTACTATTACTCCTTTCCACGTCAACGAGGTCTGTGTGCGTGCGTGCGTGCGTGTGTGTTGTGTGTGTGTGTGTGTGTGTGTGTGTGTGTGTGTGTGTGTGTGTGTGTGTGTATGTGTCTGTGTGTCAGTATGTGTGCCAATGTGGCTGCATGGGTGTGTCATGGGTGTGTTGTGGATGTGTGAGTCTCACATACCCAGTGGTATGTCACATGTGTGATTGCCTTACTAACTATACAGCGATCATGTTACTCACATACATATCATCCCATAAATGAGCATAGGCATGTCCTGTCGGACTGCAGGGGACGTTCCTTGTCTTAGGGTGGTTCGATGTGGCACGTCCCCATGACAGTGGGGGCATGTGGGAGGTAATTCAAAAGACGTATATGACAATCACGCACTCTATGGACTACACCCACTTGGAGTCTGTGATCATAATGCCCCCTCACTTCCTGGTATTGGTGAACCTCCTTCAACCATCTCTTTTCATCTCTCTATCCATGTCCAGTCATTTATGGTCTTCTGGTGACTAATGCCATACAGCAGACCCCCACTTGGGGCCACATCTGTAATGAGACCACTACAGTAGTAGGACCACTACCTCCCAGACCACTACAGTAGTAGGACCACTACCTCCCAGTCCACTACAGTAGTAGGACCACTACCTCCCAGACCACTACAGTAGTAGGACCACTACCTCCCAGTCCCAGGAGTCCTATACCGTATTACTCTAGACACTTCAAACATAAGAGTTGGGACCATTTCACAATGGGACCACTTTGATTTGTCCCTTAGGTGGGCTCAGCAGTGAGGTCTAGTGTACATTGCAGTTACCCCCAATCATCTGTGAGAAGACCAGCCGTGTGAATAGCAATCGATAGTGATGCGTTTCAATGTTGCCAGTCCATTGGAACTACCATTCATTGTAATGTAACATTACTTTTCATGAATCCTTGTGGTCATGTCTGACCTACCTCATGTTGTGCTGTGACACATTGATAGTGGCATGAAACCATTTTCATTGTGTCGAGTTCTTCTATTCAAAGGAGCTTACAAGTTTGAGGGCTACCCTGGAATCCTTACAGCGCAGAGGACAGGTAATCCTTCAGACACATAATATTATTATGTATTCCATTCCATTCCATTGAGCTCAGACTGTTCTTGTGATGTCTTGATCTTTCACGTGATAAAGGTTCCTGAATCACAAGTACCTCTCACGGTCGTGGACTATGACCACTGTGTGTACAAGACCAAAGAGATCTACATGAACCTCACCAGACTGTATGACTTTGAAATACCAAATGCAACATTACCCCATGTGAGAGGAATGTGTGTGCTCAGCCAGACCACGTTCTGACACTTTGTTTCTTTTCTCACATGTAGTACATTTCAGGAGCCAATACCAGTGGTGGTGTGGTGTCTTATGATTTCATCTATCAGCCCCTCAATGGGAACTCGAGTGATCTAAAAGCCAGTTTTGTATTGAGAACTCTCACGCTAGGAGAGCATATTTATGAAGATCTTGTTTGTTTGGTTGATGCTAAGTTCGACCACGGCAGCGATGGCATTGGAAGGGTGTACTACAAGTATTGTCCCTACCAAACCATATCTGTTTATACTTTGCGAATCTGATTGTACAATTTTAACATTCTACTATGTGTACAGTTGCTCTATTTATTATTTACGACATTTACATGGATGTATATTAGTAATGAAACTGCCCAATTGCATTGAACATAAATTTGTACTGCTTTAGCAGCTGGAAGCCATGTTTGTAAGCAAGTTGATGAAGTCACGTGATGCGTTAATCAAAATGGCGTTCAGGTGGATTAGCAGGAGGAACGTTTTATGGCGGTCTATTATGGTGAAATCCTTTATATTACGTATTTATGAGGTTTATTCGTGATAACCTTGCTTCATCTTGGCCATTAACATCAGAATGTAGGCGGGAGAAGGCTGGCTTCTGTATCTTCCAGTCCGGGATATTCCTTCCAAGAATCACTGAGAAATGTCCCCGAAACTAAAGTTACCACTCTTCAGAATGGCATAAAAGTTGCAAGTGAGAACACAGGACTGCAAACGTGTACGGTGAGTGAACATCTGGTGGTACAAACCCTCTGTACAAACTAATTGACGTTTGGGATATTGTAATTGTGTTCTCTAGCTGAGTTGACCTAGTCTCGCTCAGCCCAGACCCATTCTCGCCTCCAATTTTGAAATTGGGAGTTTGTCTCAGTAACTATGGGTCTGGTATCATTAAGTCCTTATTTCCTGAGACGGAATTCTACAATAACGACTTATAATCCTGGCTCCCAGTGGTAATCCAACTCTGGCTTTGTACTGATTGAGATTCGAATTTGTGTATATCTTCTGTAACTCAATTGAAGTTAACACTGCAAGGTTGTCGGGATGATGTGTGTCCTGTTCACATGTGTATTCCTCCTCTCAGGTTGGCCTCTGGATAGATGCCGGGAGTCGCTTTGAGACTGAAGAAAATAACGGAGTTGCTCATTTCCTTGAGCACATGATATTTAAGGGGACGCAGAGAAGGACCCAGACTCAACTTGAATTGGAAGTGGAAAACTTGGGTGCTCATCTAAATGCCTACACTTCCAGAGAAATAACAGCATACTTTGCTAAGTCTCTGACCAAGGACATCCCACAAGGTGTGTGTGTGTGTGTGTGTGTGTGTACGTGTGTGCATGTGTGTGTGCATGTGTGTGTGTGTGTGTGTGTACGTGTGTGCATGTGTGTGTGCATGTGTGTGTGTGTGTGTGTGTGTGTGTGTGTGTGTGTGTGTGTGTGTGTGTGTGTTTATCTGTGTGCACATGTGTGTATTTATCTCTGTGTGTGTGTTTGTTGTGTGATAGGTACCCATTCCCTCCGCAGTAAAGACCATTGCCCCCAGTACCAATGTCCTCTAGTCAATGTAGTGTGTATTGTTTTGATAATTCTTCAATTAAGTGATATTCCTCCCTGTTCTTTCAAATGTGTTATTGGTGGGGTTCAGTTATACACTGTCCTTAATTAGTGGAGCTTGTAATGACATGGTCACAAAGAGTCTCTGTCCCACTCAAACCATTTTATACGTTCACTGGCTCTGTGAGACCTCCACTGTCATACCTCTGTTTACCTTGTTACTTTGGGTGTGATTTGTCCATTAGGTAGTACTCCACAATTGGATGGAAGGTGCTGACTCCATGCACTGCCGTTGTTGATGTTGGCAATTAATCTCTTTTTCATTCCATTTTTTTAGTTGTGGACATACTGGGGGATATCCTTCAGAACCCTACCTTCCTAGATGGCCAGATCAACAGAGAACGTAGCGTTATTCTTCGTGAGATGCAAGAAGTGGAAACACAAGTGGAAGAAGTGATATTTGACTATCTCCACGCTACTGCTTACCAGGGTACCCCCCTCGGGATGACCATACTGGGACCAACAGAAAACATAAAGTACGTATGTCTCACGATGGGTAATGTGGGCTAGCTTGCACCAGTGTCATCCGTGTGTGTTGTCTCTACAGGAGTATGTCACGAGGGGACATTGTGGACTATATCAAGACGCACTACACCGGGTCTCGGATGGTGCTAGCGGCAGCTGGAGGTGGGTGTGTATGGAGGTGTAGATCTTAACATCATGGGGTGGGGTGGCCCAGCTCCACCCTGGACTGTAACACTGCTCCACAACCAGAGTGGTAACACAGTGTGCCTTGTTCCTTTTCACTGTGTTTGTTTGTTGCAGGTGTCGATCATGAAGAACTGGTGAAATTGGCTGAGAAGCACTTCTCGTCCATTCCTCAAACTGTTGAGCTCCCCAAGACCAACCCGTGTCGCTTCACAGGGAGTGAGGTGTGTTGTAGTTTGTAAGGAGTTGCTTCATGCTTCAGAGACCTCTGTTCTCTGTAGATGCGCCAGAGAGATGACAGTATGCCTTTTGCCCACGTTGCAGTGGCTGTGGAGGGGGTGGGGTGGACCCATCCGGACTACTTCCCTCTCATGATTGCCAGCACAGTGAGTCAGTTGACAAGTTAGTGGTTGGCCTTGTTATGACCTTCGACTCACAACCCTCAGCTTGTTGGTAGCTGGGACAGGTCTCTCGGACAGAAAACAATGTTGGCAAGTAAGCTAGCACAGGTGAGAGGCTGTGTGACGTCCGTCAACCTCTGACTCTGTTCATATTGGGTTCTTCTCTCTTGTTAGAACGTGGCAAAGGAGAACCTAGCACACAGCTTCATGTCCTTCAACACGTGTTATACAGACACTGGGCTGTGGTACGAGTGTATGCATGAATGTACACACACACACACACACACGCACACGCACACGCACACGCACTCACAACAAATCACATGTACTTATTAATTTTACTGTTCCGGTTCCTATTGTCATTTAAGGGGTATATATCTGGTAACAGAAGCTATGAATATTGATGATCTTCTCTTCAATGTACAAAATGAGTGGTAAGCTGCTGCACACGTCTAACCTCATCTCTTCTTGGATATTCCTTATGGTCTCGGCCTCCCTGTGTAGGATGCGAGTGTGTAACAGTGTCACTGAGAGTGAGGTGGAGCGAGCAAAGAGAGTACTCAAGTCCAGCATGTTGATGCAGCTTGATGGTGAGTTGAGGGGGTTGAAGGTTGTCTCCTTGGTGATTTCTTTCTCGGTGGAGATCCGTTCAGTGTAATCCAGTTGTATGCTTGTTGTTAGGATCCACTCCAGTTTGTGAGGACATTGGGAGGCAAATGGTCACCTACGGCAGGCGTATTCCTCTACCAGAACTAGACTATAGAATTGAGGTGAGTGGGCATGTTGACTGGTGTGATCTTCAAGGCAGTCACTCACACACTTTCTTGCATGTAGCAAATTGATGCTAAAACTGTCCGAGAAGTTGCAACTCGCTACATCTATGATCAATGCCCAGCTGTTGTAGGAATTGGTAAGACATGTTTAATCACCTGATTGTCATGGGACTGACACCTGACTTTCTCACAGGACCAGTGGAGCAGCTCCCAGACTACAACAGACTTCGCTCTGGAATGTTTTGGTTGAGAACCTAGTGTGTATGCACCTCTGTTGCCAGGAGCTATACCTAAACTATATGGATTGTGTAATATCACATTTTGTTATAATAAACATACCCGCAATGATCCAACTTGGTTGATACTCTACATCTCATAACACAGACCAACGTCGTACAATAAATAACAGTTTGTGCATGAATATTTTCAATATCAAAATGTTCAGCACTAATTCAAGAAAACTAGCCATAAATAATACCAATTGCAATTAAGTACACTCAAAGCTATGCATAAACTGTAATAAGTACAATGTCATCCATCAAATAATAATTAGGTGTTGTTTGAAAATAATTCAATGGGAATATTCTATTGGTAACTGACTCAGTGAAGTGTTTACATACAAAAATTAAAGCTAACATGTAGTGATACTGATGAGCTCATGCTAGTGCGGGTGTGGGCGTATGCATGTACATGTTTGTGAGTATATGTGACAATTGCATGCAGTAGGACATTAACACTCTCACACAAATGACAACACTTAAGGTACATAGTAAGGTAAGCCTTGCCTCAGTGACAATATTGTGTATAATAGAGATATCACAAAATGAGACAGCGTCTCCGTTTCTGTCGATTTGAGAGGGCTGCTCGCGTGGCCGTCTCGAAAACTTCTCTTACTCCCTCACGACCCTTCGCAGAACACTCTAGATATGCATAAGCTCCAATTTTATCTGCCATTTGTTTTCCAAGGTCCGGCTGAATAAGAGTGATGCCTTCTTTGCCCATCAGCTCAGCACGGAGATCCTTCTTTGTTGCTATTAGGACATAAGGGACATTGGGACAAAAGTGTTGAACCTCGGGAGTCCACTTGACACTGATGTTTTCCAAACTATCCGGAGAGTCCACAGCAAAACACATGAGTATGACATCAGTATCGGGGTAAGAGAGGGGACGAAGTCTGTCATAGTCCTCCTGGCCCGCAGTATCCCATAGGGCTAGCTCAACATTCTTTCCATCAACTTCTATGTCTGATACGTAATTTTCAAAGACCGTCGGCACGTACTTATCTGGAAACTCGTCTTTAGTGAACACGAAAAGTAAACAAGTTTTTCCACAAGCACCGTCTCCTACAATGACTAACTTCTTTCTTATAGCTCCAGACATGGTGAACTGGAAAATACAATACAATTACAAGATTCAATACGTCTTCTAACGTACAGTGGGACCAATCTACGAAGCAACAAACTTTCAGTGTTCCTCAAAGTGATACGCACACTCCACCGATTGAGTCTGTGCCACGGAATGGTATGCGCTTTTGAATTTTTAGTATACGAGAATATTCTATTTTTAGAACCATTCTATTAATAGCAGCATGGAAATTATTTCTATAAATAGCCACACCAAACAAGGCAGTTGAGTGCTCTAAGTATACACTACGGTTGGTGTGTCTAACACTGCAGTTGTGTGGATAGATACTTCAAAGCAGCTTCCTCCATTTGTTCTTCTGCTGGGTGAGTTTATGTGAGATTAAATCGTCATTGATGGCCTCGACCGGTTTCCAATTGTCGGACTTTCGATCTTGTGTCGATGTTGGTGCGTGTAAGATGTACTGATCATGTCGAATGACTGAACCCTCGATTAAACACTTTTCGTCGTGATATCCGTTTGTTTGTTAGTATTTCAACGTTGTTTATGCTCAGTAGCACGTTGTCCTTTTGTACGCAGGATAACGAAACGATCGACCAGTTTTATTAGTGTTTTCCGTGAAAAAAATTCTTTACCTATTAAAGGACAAACTATTTTGTTTATCGTATGTGGTGTACGTGTGTTGACTACTATCGTATTACTGTTGGTTCCGTGCTTGTCCATATGTACCGTTTGGTATGTTGGTAATCCATGGCCACATACCATTAGGGTGCCTCTGTAGCATGTGTAGTGCACTCAGCATAGAGAGAGAGAGGGAGGATTGTGTGTAGTGTCGTTTTAACTGTCCCTATTGTATTCTCTCTGGTAGGTTTCCTCTACAATGGCCAACGTTCGTAAGAAGCTGGTTATAGTTGGTGATGGTGCATGTGGGAAGACCTGCCTGCTTATCGTATTCTCTAAAGACCAGTTTCCAGAAGTCTACGTGCCAACAGTTTTCGAGAATTATGTTGCTGACATTGAAGTAGACTCAAAACAAGTTGAACTTGCTTTGTGGGATACTGCGGGTCAGGAAGACTATGATCGTCTAAGGCCGTTATCCTATCCCGACACTGATGTCATTCTCATGTGCTACTCCATTGATTCTCCCGACAGCTTAGAAAACATCCCAGAAAAGTGGACTCCAGAAGTTAGACATTTCTGCCCGAATGTACCGATTGTGTTAGTTGGCAATAAGAAAGATCTTCGAAATGATGAGGCAACGCGGAGAGCATTAGCAAAGAACAAACAAGAGACCGTTAAGCCAGAGGAAGGAAGAGCAATGGCAGAGAAAATAGGAGCCTATGCATTTTTGGAGTGCTCAGCCAAGACTAAGGAAGGTGTTCGGGAAGTTTTTGAGACAGCCACAAGAGCAGCTCTGTCTCGACAAAAAAAGAGGAAGAAATTCTGCAGTCTTCTCTAGAGCCATGAGTCCTTCAGGAGTATTATCAGCACCCTCTACTATTGTACCATTTGCCTGTTGTGTGCATACTATATACTAGTATAGTTTAAACCATTAATCAGAATCTATAGTCTTATATTTACTTTAACTTTAGACTCAATTTGACACCATTTCCGTACAATGTAATATTTTACCACACAGCATCACACAATAGTGTGTATTATAGACTATGGTTAGTGAGGTGGCGAGTCGAGTGCTATAATAGCCTACACCGTGTTTGCAATAAAATGGCTGTTATTTTGAATCAATTGAATAGGTATACCATACGTAGTTTAGAGTGCCTATGGGTATACGGACTAGTATACACTTCTCAGGTAGTATGCGGAGGGGAAATTACTATTCTTGGAACACTCGATGTACCAGCTGGGCACTGATTGTTGTATAGCGATTACTAGTAGTTCGGCGTGGGTAACATTGACAAGCATGATGACAAAAGCACTACCAACTGATGCATCCCTCTAGTTGAGTATGTAAAACATGATGCGGTAGTCCCGCTAAATTCTTTAAGCGGCAACCCGGCCCTGTACTAAGGGTATCCGGCGTTCCTCCTTGTACACACGTACTACACTGTTAATCGAGCCAATTGTGACACAATAATCGTAACTGGTCACGTCGGTCTACTCGACGATTGAGCTCGACTTTTTGCATTCTATCCACATGAAGTAAATTATACATAATACAACAGGGTATTTGCAATATTAATCCACCGTACACGTTGCACCATGCACTACACTCAGCAGTTAGTGCGCGCTAATTAGAAGCACTGCAATAAAATGTTCATGACAAGAAGCGAATACGACAGGTAGAATCTGAAGCCTTCGTGAAAGATATAGAATGCCTCAATTTATATATTGTCTTCCTTCCTTTCAGGGGCGTAAATACTTTTTCCCCGGAAGGTAGACTGTTTCAGGTGGAATATGCTATAGAAGCTATCAAGTTGGGCAGTACAGCCATCGGCATAGCAACCACTGAAGGAGTGGTACTAGCAGTAGAGAAGAGGGTGACTTCGACACTAATGGAGCCACAAAGTGTGCAGAAGATCATGGAAATTGATAACCACATAGGTACATGTTATGGAGTCTACATGGCTGTACATGGTAATGGCATGCATCATTCCCACTGTTTATCCTGTGTTGGTCAGGGTGTGCTATGAGTGGACTTATAGCTGATTCGCGTACTTTGATTGACAAGGCAAGAGCTGAAGCACAGGTAATTCTTTATTCTTGTTGTCATGCCAACCACACAGTCTCTTACCCTTTTTGATCTTGCGTAGAACTATTGGTTCACCTTCAACGAGCCAATGTCAGTTGAGAGTGTGATCCAAGGGGTGAGCAACCTGGCTCTGAGGTTCAGTAAAGACAGAGATGATGAAGAAAGAGGAATGGTCAGTAAAGAAGTTTAGTATGATATGACGTATACAAAAGAGAAAATAAAAAATAAAAACATTACCAAAACAGTCGTTTATATTTGTCGAGTTCCCTCGGCATTCAGGCCACCTCTCTTTTAGGCGATCCTCTTCCATTAGTGTGTCCAGACAAGTTCTGTGGTATTTAGTGGAGAAGTGGATTGTGTTCAGTCGAGATCAACCCATTTTCGACTTTTGTGTGTGGAGACTTCACTACTGCAGGCTGTGCCCATCCTTCCGCCATGTCTTAACCATACCATGTCTACTATGCACACTTGTACTATTTTTAACAAGACAACTGTTCTTTCCCTCAGAGTCGCCCATTTGGTGCCGCTCTGCTGTTAGCTGGTGTCGATGAGACAGGGCCACATTTATTCCACATTGACCCAACAGGGACCTTTACTGAGTATCATGCCAAAGCCGTTGGTATGTGATCGTGTGTGTACATGTATGTATGTATGTACTCCAGGGGTGTGAAGTGTCAGCTTCTCCATCCATAGATTACAATCACTACTTGTATTTTTTACCAGTATGTCTTTGTATTCAACCACCACTGATTACTATTATCTACTATCACTACATTCATGTGCTATTATCACCAACTCCCAATTCTCTTGTTTGATGTTCATTTTGTACTTTCAAAGGTTCCGGTTCAGAAGGAGCACAGAGTTCCTTACAGGAAGTGTACGCTAAGGTAACTGAGTTCACATTGCACTGCCTCTGGTACCCTGGGGTGTATATCCTGTAAATGATGTGTTGTGTTGGCTCTGTCCTACAGGATATGACACTGAAGCAGGCTGAAGTCCATGCTTTGACCATATTAAAACAGATTATGGAAGAGAAGCTGACGTCAACCAATATAGAGGTCAGAGTGATATCTCTTTCATTGCATGTCCTGTGAATTTATTACACTGCACTTCTTTCAATGTAGATGGCTTGTGTGCGTACAGGGCTCGGCAAAGGTGAACGTAACTACAGTGTTTACAACAAGGAACGATTAGAAGAGATTATTGCCCAAATAAAGAAATAAAACAGGAACACACGCACACACAAGATAACAATAATGTAATATTATACATGGTCAGTCTTTGATTTTGTTATGTATCAAACTAGAGATTTGTCACTAGATGTGTTCAGTGAGTGATTTCGGTACATCCCTGAGTTTCGTAAATGTTTTGAAAATTTCTGCACTCTTCCATGAAAGGTATGAGGAACAGTCTCAACAGTGGCATGCATTGAGCTGTATGTGTAGAGAGAGTAAAAGATGATGAAAATATTTCTCTACACTCACTGCTGTAGAGAGAGAAACATCGTGTACAGTATGACTAGCTCCAAAAATGCTATTATTCCGTTTTCAATACAAAATGTCCATACCCGTAGGTCCCCGAACTTGTTGTATACATTGGATGCTGCTTTTTGCTTCGAATTTCTCTCGTCTGAGACTCTGGAACAAAGTCACGACTGGAAGATGATGAACTTTGGTTGCAAGTGAAAACTGGATTTCCAGGGTTAGCACTGTTTACGTCTGGGAGACAAACGCGAAGATATACTGACTAACGATGAATAACCTGCTGCACATGTTTACATGATTCAACAGAAGCACAGACTCACCTACACTGTGACACTTGTCCCCGGTCTCTGCGGACATTTTACCTAAGATATTAGTTTCCATGGCGATCGGAGTCTAACAGATCAATTTCCGGACAAATCTATTTCCGTGTACTCATACCTTCGTGGATACCAAGACTACAGTCTTGCAACAAGTACCATTATATCTTTTCTTCCTCTTCACGTCGTCTATGAAATGGACTGTTATTATTATTCCGTCGATAGATAGAAATAAAATTAATAGATATGTCCGGAAATCAGTTGATCAGTCACTCTAGTTTACTAAACTTAAGTTTGAACTGGATATTGGGACCATCATCAATAAAATGGCGCTGTTTGGATGGCAATTGGCAACCACCGTCATTGTAGCTACATTTGTAACGAAGCTCTCTCCGTTCATATCTCCTTCCGACTACTTGTGTACCAAGTTAAAATTCTACTTTGTAGCAGCAGTAAACGAGCAAGAAAAGAAACGTAGAAAAACTGATTTGTGTCTGCAAGAAATACTACTGAGGAAAACGGAATTGGATGCCATAACATACTATGAGGACTTCAGACGAATTGTAAACTACACTTTTGCTACTGTTTTAGTGTTTCTGAGCAACTCACTCTACTGGGTGTTGTACCCATCTTCTGCTGAGAAAGAGTTCAACTTTGTCACGTGCTGGGTTGGCGTAGTGTTGGTCCTGTGGGTGACCATCGCTGTTCGTGTCACAAAGCTGTACTTTACTCACTCTTCTTTCCAGAGTGAAGGGAAGTTGTGCATTGCATCCACAGTGACGTCTGTCATCGCCAGTTCCTTTCTGCTCTATCTTGGAGATGACTACTTCCATCCTTCTGTGTCGAATGTCTTGTTGTCTCTCCAACAAAAACATCTACCCCCATTGCCCAACGAAATTGCTGTGTATGGTATTTTGATCATACTATCAGGACTCATTGGAGCATCTTTAACGTTTCCTGCATTCAGGTTAGCACAGGAGCATCGCCATGTAGTCAAACAAACTGACCTATCCAAATTAACAAAGCTACTCTGCTATGCTCATTTCTACTGCCCTCTGTTCATCGTATTGTCATTTTTCAAACCATTAGTACTTTACATAGTCTACGATCTGTTTCAATCCACCATACAAGAACGGACCCTACCAAGACTCACCTGTGTACTTATCATCCTCTATGCCATGCTGACTGTGCTCATGGCCAAACCCCTGCTCCAGGGTTATCTGGACAAAGGACTTGCATTGTTCCAACTTCATACAAAGCGTGATAGTAAGGAAGAGTTGTCAAACATGGTTGCCTCAATTCCGCAGTACTTTGGAGTCGCTTTATCGCAGCTTGCTCTGCCGGTGGTTCTGGTCCTCAGTCTTGCTCTGTTGAGCGTCACCACTCGCCCTTACCTCTGCTGTTTCCACTATGCAGAAGCATCTGCTCCAGTGGACAGTGTACTTCTAGGGGGGATATTCAGCTACCTCTTAATGTTTTCTGTTTGTGTTTTAACGGTGTTCTCTTTTATAGGGACTCTATACTATTCGAATAATAAACGTTAAGAGATTGAGCGATGTAAGTTGATTATTGTACCGTAGGATAGGCTCACGCGCACACACGCAAAACAACTGAAAAATGGCGACAGTTCGGAAGGTTTCAGGAACTGTCGAATCTCTGTCACAAAGCCTAGCTAATGACTTGCGATTGATATCAAGTGAAGCGAAGAAGAAGTATCCGGCCGTTCGCGAAGTAAGACAAGCATCTTATGTTATGATTCCTATTGATCAATGACAACGTCCTTGAAACACGTATAGGCTGCCGAACGATGTCTCATGCAAGTCAGAAAACTGGTAAATGGACAGAACGACTTCATCACAGGTAAAAACTAACTTATGTCCATTAAATAGAACACTCCAGCCTCTGAGATTACTATGTGTGGCGTATCTGTGATTCCACCCTAACCCCGACCACTACACTGTATCAAGACCAGTAACTGGATATGCTACAGAACCATCACCTACAAACGGTACCTTCAGAGGCGCTTCTTCTTGTCTGCTTAGCACCGTCACTAGCAACAAGGAAATACCTTAATTAAATCATTCATTTATCGTGATCCATGGTGAAAGCCCACTCAGCTCACACAGGCTTACAGCGAGTTACCCAGCTAAGGATTCCTTTCTCCTCTGTCCCTCCCCAGGGTTGAAGAGCACCAATCACGTTGTCCATTCTCTCCTGTACTGCTGCGATTGCAAGTACCCTCGTATAGTGGAGCTATCCCTATCTGCTCTGAAGAAGATCATAAGTCATAAAGCACTGGAGAAGGTACGAGTTGAACCAATACTTTGTGGCCTACAAGAGATATCAGGGTATCAGGGTATCAGGGATTCTTATTTAACGTGGGGAACCGTTAGCCATAGGCTATTCAAAGTGGCACCCACATGTGACGTATGGTGGGAGGTCTGTTGTTGAACTGTAGAATTGAGAGCACTGAGCATATATACCAAAGGGTGAAACACCAAGGGACATAACCACCTGGTAGCTATGATAACAGTGGCAGAGCTACCAGCCATTCATTATATGTATATGTTATGTGTATGGAGTCAGACCGCAGTATTTGAAATTGTACTAAAATGAGGAAATTCTCTGTTCACGTGAGAGATTCCTCTCGTACTATATAGCTCAAGCTAGTCACCATGATAGTTACCATCTGGAGCTTACATGTGGGTTTGTTTCTCTTTTCAGGAGTATTCCAAGGACATTGTGGGAGGGCTGAGGGGTCTACTGGTGGCTGGAGTGGAGGAGGTGAGGGTCATCCAGACCCTGCTTCTGCTGGTGACCACCCGTGGGGTGACGGAGGGGCAGGTCCTGGCTGACATCATCCTGGTGGTACTCACCCTTGCTGTACAGGACGGTCGTAATCCAACCTTGTCTCACACCGCGTCAGCTGCTATTGGACAAATGGTGTCTTCTGTATTTGATGGATTGTTAGGAAGAGTTGATGATGGTGTGTGTGTGTGTGTGTGTGTGTGTGTGTGTGTGTGTGTGTGTGTGTGTGTGTGTGTGCATGTGTGTGCGCTCACCTGCTTGTGTGATTTGGTATATACTGCTAATACATTGCTCCAGGTAATCCCGCTCCACAGGAGATTGTGGATGCTTTTAACCTCTTTCAAGATGTTTGTTTGTTGACAAATGGGGACAAAGCTAATTGGCTACCTCAAACCCCAAAGATGAATAAAATACTCGGCCTAGAGCTTATTGAGGCTACTTTGAAGAACCATACTGATGTGTTCTTGCAGGTGAGGTACTACTGTTTGTGTGTGTGTGTGTGTGTGTGTGTGTGTGTGTGTGTGTGTGTGTGTGTGTGTGTGTGTGTGTGTACCTATGTGCCTGTGTGTGATACTCATTCCATTCTCCAGCGTCAAGAATTCAATGGTCTTGTCAAGGAGAGAGTTTGTCCCTTGGTCATCAAACTGTTCTCCCCTTCCAGTGGCTCCATCAAGGATGTCCCCTTTGGGAGCCCTGTCAATCCACCCGACAGACACAACTTTCCCCTGTTTGTTCGTCTTGTTAGAATTGTGATCATTCTGGTTTTGGATTTCTTCACAAATTTGGTATGTTTCCTTTGTTTATGTTCCCATCATGACAAACTGCACCTTGCCACACTGCTCCCACTGTAGGTTACAGAATGCGAGATATTTTTATCATTGTTAGTCAAGTTCATGGAAGCTGACAGACCTCTGTGGCAGCAGATGCTGTCGGTGGAAGCCCTCGACATTCTCTTTGTCAATGAGCGCATTGTAGAGTGAGCTATGTACACAATAGTGTGGGGGTATGTGTGACTGTTTTATGTGTGATTGTTTTATGTGTGTGTGGGGATTGTGGGCATGTGTGGTGGGTGGGTGTGGTTGTAACCTTCCTATGTGTTTGTATTTGCTTGCTACTCCCATACTCTGTCTTGGGTAGAGGGCTGTGTCTGAGCTACGACCTGGAAGAACATGCCAACAATGTTCTGTCTGAGCTGGTTGGTGCCTTAGGAGGATTCATACAGTCTTGTTTCTCCCACTCCACTGCGGTCCAGTCCTCCGTTCACCCACCGCCATCCAACGAGGATGAGGGGTCCTACTATGTCCTCAGGAACACAGTTGTACCGGTCCTGCCTCTGCCGCCCTCCATCACCTCAAAGCCACTCATGTGAGCTCATCAATATTCCCTCACCCCGTGTTGTGTGGACTATCAACCTCTCCTTCTCTCATCAGAATGGGGATGGTGGACAAGGCTGAACCCTCTCTACCTGCTGAAGGCTACTCGCTAGCTATTGGTGTCGATGTGCTCATGAATCTCATTAGCAGTATCTGTAAGCTTACAGCCAGTGATTCACGGACTACCACACCCACTACAACAAGTACCCCGCCCCTTGCCACACCCTCTTCAACCCAGCCTAGTATGTTCTCCACTGTGTGGGGTTGACTACCCTCAGGGAGTGTGCTAGCTGTCCCCTTCTCTCTCTCTCCAGAAGCACTTCATAAGCAGCTCCTCTTGAGCACATGGTCCGGGATGCTAGCGGCCTTGTCTGAACTATTGGATGCCTGTGGGGACGAGATGATCACAGAGAATATTCTCAAGGCTCATCTCAACTATATTCATTTGTGTGGGCGTCACCAGCTGGTGGCACCACGAGATGCCTTCCTGACCTCCTTGTGCAAGTCCGCCCTCCCGGGGCAATACGCCATGACACTGGTTACCGGGCCAACCAACATCCAGACCATCTTCACTACCAATGAATACTCCCCCAGCCAAGAGAAGGGTGGGCTTTTGTAGCAGGTCCATGTGTGTTGCTATGGTAACCAGACTCTTTACACAGGGTTCACATACGTATTTGAAGGGGATAAGAAGAAGGATAAGTACCACCTTCTGGGCAGGTCCGAGGAAGGGAAGTACAACCAGCTGAGGGTGAGCAGTGACGAGGTGGAGGTGAAGACTAAACCAGTCAAGTCCTCCAGTTCTGCTCAGCAGAGTGGGGGAGAGCCGACTGAGGTGAGTGTGAGTGGGTTTGAACTCTGCATAGGAAGTGAGGTTAGCCGACAAGGAGTGGTGTCCTGTTGACCATGTCCACTCCTCGCCTACTGTCTCCCTCCTCATTCACAATAATAGTCCCAGCCTGTCACAGGCTTGTTCAGTCACCCTTCCATCTCCTTCCGTTCAGCTGAGCTCAAAGCGTCTGCAGTGCATCCGCTCCCTGGTGAACCTGGCCCAGTGCTATGCAGACTACCTGGAGGGGGGGTGGAGCATACTCCTACAGACCCTGCACCACCTGGCGGGCATCTTAGGGCTGGAACCTCAGCCTAATGGGTCTCTACGTCCTGTGAGACGCTCCGACTCAACTAATGTGGTGGGTCATTGTGGAGGGAGGCTCTAGAATGCATGTGTGTACATTCCTGTTACCTGCTAGGCCATACCGTCCAGCCCTGGTAAGAAGTCAGCCCTCAACATGTTGTGCGATCTCATCTCAAACCTCTTTGAGAGCTCGCAGTGAGTCCTGACACTCCAGGCTACTTGATTGAGATAATCATATTCATTGCTCCTCATCCAGACACTTCTCAGATGCTACTTTACTGGAGCTGATCGGAGCTCTCTGTCAAGTGTCGAAGGGGGTGGGCGGGGTATCGGGACAGACAGGGGTGGGTCATGAATTATGATACCTGACCACACCTCCTCTCACGCCCCTTCATCGTATTTTATTTTGTGTAGGATGTGTGTATGTTTTCTGAAGCCAAATTGTTAGAAGTGACCTTATCCAATCTTTATCGCGTGGAGTTGATTTGGGATACTGTTATCAGTCATTTCTTGGAGGTGAGGGTAAAACCCTGTCATCAGTGCATATTTCTCTACATTTTACAATGGGAACTTTTAGGGTACTAAGCAACCAAACCAAGTTGTTCGTCAGTACTGCTGTGCTGCTGTTGTCACGGTGACCAAGCTGGGTCTCAAACAGAACGAAGGTAAAGATGCCGGGAAGTGTAAAATGTTCCTCTCTCCATTGGCCAAACTGACAGAGTCTCACTACGAGGAGGTGAGGTCCTCCCAGCTGAACAGCGTGATGGACCTCCTGCAGTCCTGTGGGGAGAGCATCACCAGTGGGTGGCATGAGACACTGGAGATCATTGGGAGTGCTGCTGACACTATAAGGTAGGGCTGTGTGTGGGGGGGAGAGTATGTGGGGGAGTGTGTGTGTGTGTGTGTGTGTGTGTGTGTGTGTATGTGTGTGTGTGTGTGTGTGTGTGTGTGTGAACATGTGTTTCTATGAAATACCCAGTCTGTCTCTCTCTCTCTCTGCTTCCAGTGAGCAGCTAGTAAGAACTGGCTTCCAAGCTCTGCAGCTTCTTGTTACAGACTACCGACAAGCTCTGCCCGTTCATGATCTCCCCCTCTGTATTGTCGTGGCAACCAAGTTCGCCCTCCAACATCAAGACATCAACATCAGCCTGACAGCTATCGGTCTGCTGTGGAGTTTGGCTGATTTCATATTCCAAAACTCGTCGTCTTTACAAGAAACCCTCCCATCACGCCTTCCACCTTTAGCAATCAACATCATATCCAAGATACCCAATGTAGCCCCACCTAAACTGACCTCCCCTTTCATCACTTCGATATCCAATCCCTCCTTCTCCCCAATGGATCGGTTGTGGCTGCTGCTGTTCGCTAGCCTGGGTGATGTCTGTATGGACGACCGAGGGGCTGTCAGGAAGAGCGGATCGCAGACACTGTTCCCCACGGTCACAGCTCACGGGACCATGCTACAGGACAAATCCTGGAACGCAGTTCTCTGGATGGTGAGTGGATCGCCCTCACCTAGTGTGCCATTGTTATGATCTGGTGAACGTTTCCTCAGTCATAAACTACATATGTGCCTTTAGAATGATCTGTACAGTGTTTGTACTGTGTGTGTACAATGACCTGTACAGTGTTTGTACTGTGTGTGTACAATGACCTGTACAGTGTTTGTATCGTGTGTGTACAATGACCTGTACAGTGTCTACACTGTGTGTGTAGGTTCTGTATCCCTTACTGGATACTGTCAGTGAGAAAACCAATGCAGCTTCCACCAGTAACATCCCTGCCTCTTATCTGATGCACCATTCAAGAAACACAGCTCAGAAACAGTGGGTGGAGACACAGGTGTGTGTGGTGTGGTGTGGTGTGGTGTGTGTGTGTGTGTGTGTGTGTGTGTGTGTGTGTGTGTGTGTGTGTGTGTGTGTGGTGTGTGTGTGTGTGTGTGTGTGTGGTGCAATGTTTGGAGATGCAGGTTGGTAAATACGTATGATGCTGATGTATGAATCAGTTCTTGTGTTTAAAACAACATCTGACTCCCCCCTCTGTCCTCTCTCTCCACGCACACAGGCCTTAGCCCTGAGTGGTGTCAGTCGGCTGCTGCAGTCAAGATGGGGGCTGCTGAACTCATTGGATGGGTTTGGCAGAATTTGGTCCAAATATTGTGCAACTCTACTCCTGTATGGCCAGAGCGACTATGAGGAGGTGGGTAGTGAGTCTGGGGAACCCCCATTCTGTCAGGTACTTTACCTCATACATTAGGTGGTGAGCATCGTATTGAAGTGCATCAGGGACATTGTCACCTCAAAGCTTAATGACAGTACCTCCGGTGTAGCCCCGTGGATGAAGCTGTGGAGTGTTTGGCTGAACCTCTCCAGAGCCTTTGGGCTCCAGGAAGATGGGCGGAGTTGCACCACCTCTCAGACCATCTTGGTGGAGTACTTTATCGTGTGTTTGGCCTTGGTTGCTAAGTTACACGGCAAACTGAAAGAGGACCATGTTAGAGAGTTTGGTCAGATAGCTGCAATAGCTCTGAGCGTGCCTGTCAAGAAGGACTCATCGCCATTCCTGGTCCCTTCACTGTCTTCCGAGTCCCTCTCCTCCCTCCAGTTTGCCATCATCCTCTGCAGTGCTTCCTTGTACTCCACCTCCAAGTGCAGCCGGTCCCTGTCTTTGTCGGAGGGGATTGAGAAGACCCTCCACAAAGTGGAGAGGGTGGACGTGATCAAACAAAATTACCCAATATCTTCTGATCCCAGTGTCAGAGATGTTCATCCTGTTGTCATGGAAGCACTCTTGGGTTGTATCAAACAGGTGATAGCTCTCTTGTCCTCCCCATCAAAAGTGGAGGAGGGGTCACTGGTCCAGGTGGTCCACTTTGGACCCTTTGTTCACTCCGCCTTGTATCATTCGCTACATCTCTGCGAGTCATGTCAGGTGACCAGTATCCAATCAGTTTCTCTCTTTCTCAAGGTATGTGGGGATTGTGTTTGTATCTATAGCTTTATCATCTTCATTGCATTGTCCATCATGTTTTGAAGGTTTTGAATCCCATTTTATGTGAGCGATTATGGATCCATGAGATGGCTATTTGGAAAGACGCCCACTTTATTTTGCTCTGTGTTATAAAATGGGTGGGGCACACTGACCCGAAAGGCGTGGCTGGTCCTACGTGGCAACTGTTAATGGAGATATTAAGAGATTACTTCAATTCGATATCGATGAATGATGACCACAAGACACCCGCACACGAGATGGAACAGCTAGACATAGAAGTAAGCTAACAATATTCCTGTTGGTTACATGCATATGATCCCTCCCACCATTTGTCTTCTGTAGATTGTGGAAACAATACAAAATCACTTAATTCCTACTGTAGCCAAGGGTGGGGCAGGGGGTGTGACCAAGATATTATCTGGGATATTATCACAGGGATCATCCCGTGTATCCGATGACCATTTGAAGTGTAAGTTGCCGAGCATTGCTGTAGTGTGTTGTTTTGGACATTTCCCCTCTGCTTGACCCCACAGTTGAGAGGAGTGCCAATCAAAGAAGAGAAGTACGGGAAGATTTTTCAAGAGTCTGTTTCGAGGCTCTGTTGCAACTGACAGTTGAGGGGATGGAGGAATCAGGTTAGTAATGGAAACCAGCTACCCGTGGATAGGTAGGATGGTGTGTGTGTGTGTGTGTGTGTGTGTGTGTGTGTGTGTGTGTGTGTGTGTGTGTGTGTGTGTGTGTGTGTGTGTGTGTGTGTGTGTGTGTGTGTGTGTGTGTGTGTGTGTGTGTGTGTGTGTGTGTGTGTGTGTGTGTGTGTGTGTGTGTGTGTGTGTGTGTGTGTGTGTGTGTGTGTGTGTGTGTGTGTGTGTGTGTGTGTGTGTGTGTGTGTGTGTGTGTGTGTGTGTGTGTGTGTGTGTGTGTGTGTGTGTGTATGTATATACTATATATAGGTAGTGATCACCCCTTCTTGTATTATAGGTAAATCAACATCTGCAGAAGCTCTGAACCACTGGATAGGTCATTGTGAGGATTCAATAGTAAAATTTTCAAAGGAGGTGGAGCATTATCAGTCGGTGCCCCTCCCACTTTCTCGAGTGAATGACATGTTGGTCTCCCTACGTTCACTTACCGCCCTCATTGGTGCTCTCAAGACCAAGCACAAAGGTGATGGCACCCTATATCCTGGTGATCCTGTGACTGTTCTTGAAGTGTCTCTTGTTTGCAATTGTGTAGTCCCAAAAGAGGCGTGGCAAAGGGTGTGTCAACTTTATCCAGCCTTGATCAGATGTGTACCATGTGACTCCAAAGAGATTCGTGTTTGTCTACAAACTACTTTAATGTCCTACTCTTCAATAGTAACAGAGGCCTACAATACGTAAATAGCAAATTACTTTCATTTTTATCTACTCTTGAATGGCTATCATGACATTCAATGGAACATCTGACATAATATTTATATTGAAAATCATAATACGTCATCACCACTGGTACATGAAGTTTAACCTAATAAAATAGCTATGTATATGGTGAAACCTCTCTAATCTGACACTCAATGGGACCTGAGAATAATGTTGGATTAGGAGGTTGTTGGATTATGAAGTGCTTCTTATATACCATACTTATGTATGGTGACTGTACCTCATATAATGGTCAGATTAGAGAGAATGTTGGATTATAGAGGTGTCGGATTAGTGAGGTTTCACTGTACTTGTATTTTACAAATCAACATGCATTGTAACTTGTTTAGTGAGTACCTGGATTAGTACACACTCCTGGTTAGTGGGTACACCTCACTCAGTCCCTAGCTCACGTATACTATGCTAATCAGTACTGATAGTAAGTACCTCTGATAAGAAGTACAGATCTGGTGTGCCTTTCAAAGTACATACTCGCTAAATTAAAAATTATAGATGCACAATATCGATTGATGCTATAGTTTACATTTTATATTGTATGTACAGTTATGAAACATGAATTAAATTTTATTGTCGTTAAAATGGCCGCTCGATGGACCTCCTAAAGGCAGAACTTAAGCGAAAAAGAGAAGCTCTTCGCGACAAAGGAATAGGACAAGTACGTTGCATCGAATGAATACATACGGCTCAATTAAGGGACTTGCCGTAGACTTTATGATGTAAATTCTCTTACTGATTGATATTTTGAAAATAACGTTTGTGAACTACCATATTAAGGGAGGCAAAAGGTATGTTAAGAGGAGAGAACTGGAGATAGAACAGGCTGATGAAGATGGAGAAACTGATGGAAGCATGTTGAAGAGTAACATGGTGAGTGTGTGTATGTGTGTGTGTGTGTGTGTGTGTGTGTGTGTGTGTGTGTGTGTGTGTGTGTGTGTGTGTGTAAAGTGCTGGCCTAAGCAGTCCCAGACCTACTGTCAGTCTTTCATTTAAACCTCTCTTCAGGATTCTGATGCAGACGTGTCCCTATCAGAGAAACTGAGCAGCCGACTTGGATCAACAGAGGAGGAGAAGACTAAGCCAGATGAACAGCATGCCTTGTTCAGTATCCCTAGAACTGAGGTCATCCGCAGGTTGAGAGAAAGAGGAGAGCCCATTCGTTTATTTGGTGAATCAGACCGTGATGTTTGTTTACGGCTGAGGCAACTTGAGCTATTGGATACAGAAACAGTGAAGGTATGCCCAGGTGTGCATGTTTGTCACATGATGGTCATGTGATGTGTGGTCATTTGCTGTTAGGGTCTTAGGAATGACTTCCAAGATGCCATGGAGCAGATAGACCAGGAGTATCTTGATGAACTAGCCAAGCAGGTGGGTGTGACAAGTGGGTGTGGTCACGCATGGAACTCTTTGTAAGCCCTCATTGCCATCATTGTTCAGTGTGCTAGGTACCTGGGATGGGCTCTGCTGGTGAACTGAGCAGAGTAGTAGTTTGTACTGATAGTGAGATAGCTGATTTACACTCATTACAACCTCCTATTGTCTGGGGTGCTGTGGTATTACACTTGCTCCTTATCTACAACTTCACAAATTATTGGTCTTGAGCTCTTGTTAAATTTGATGCTGGAGGTGATATTTGGCAGTCTGGTATACTGTATAAGGATAGACTCTGTCTTGTGGGCTATGAGCACAGTTCTAATCAGGACAGTGACAACAGTGCACTTCCAGTTGTAGATTGTAGGGAGGATTGTTAAAGGTTAGATTGACATAATACCAAACACAAGCCAATGAAATGAGCTGTGAAGTGATTAAATGGCTTCTCCTAATGAGGACATTATCAAAGGTTTCTGTGTATTGCACCTGGTACAGGATAAGGAGGGGGCGGACATCAAGGTACAGGAGGATGGGACCACCTACCAGGAGCTGAAGGTGAGAGTACACACACTAAATACATGCACACCTGCACACCACACACACATACATGCACTTTCTCCTGCACACACACACATACTACATACTACACACACCTGCAATGCTTTTCGTTTGTTTCTCTTTTATCTGTTTCTGTTTCAGTTTCTGAAATAAATCAACTTAGGAGTGAGACCCTGATGTGTGTGGATCACCTGGTGGGAGCTGTGTGTGTGGATCACCTGGTGGGAGTTGTGTGTGTGGATCACCTGGTGGGAGCTGTGTGTGTGGATCACCTGGTGGGAGTTGTGTGTGTGGATCACCTGGTGGGAGTTGTGTGTGTGGATCACCTGGTGGGAGCTGTGTTTGTGGGTCACCTGGTGGGAGCTGTGTGTGTGGATCACCTGGTGGGAGTTGTGTGTGTGGATCACCTGGTGGGAGTTGTGTGTGTGGATCACCTGGTGGGAGTTGTGTGTGTGGATCACCTGGTGGGAGCTGTGTGTGTGGATCACCTGGTGGGAGCTGTGTGTGTGGATCACCTGGTGGGAGTTGTGTGTGTGGATCACCTGGTGGGAGCTGTGTGTGTGGATCACCTGGTGGGAGTTGTGTGTGTGGATCACCTGGTGGGAGCTGTGTGTGTGGATCACCTGGTGGGAGCTGTGTGTGTGGATCACCTGGTGGGAGCTGTGTGTGTGAATCACCTGGTGGAGTGACGTGTGTAGAGATTGCATGTTGTAGTGTTTTTATGTAGTGCTGCTTTTCATTTGTACGGTCTCAATTTCTGTCAACTAATTTCGAAGTGACTCACTATCAAAATGAAGGTGTATTGACCAGGAATACTGTGTGTTGCTTCCTGATCCCGGCTGTTCGTCATCTTCAAACATGAATTGATCTTCAATTGAGTATTTATATCATTGTAGGAGAAGGCGGATGGCTTGAATGAAGAGGACAATGAGAAGAAAACTGAACTCATTTTAAAGACAGTCCAGTTCTTTTTAAAGCAATGGGCCAAGGAGTTGAATGGTCGCTCAGAATCAGTGAAGAGGTCGTACCAGGGCAAGTTTGCCACAGCTACCCAGAACCAGACAGCTACTTACCTTAAGCCCTTGATCAAACAGCTCAAGAAGAAGGTATGATTATATAGGATGATGTGTCAAACACAGACTGTAGTGTTGTCATGGTGACAGATGGTACAAGATGACATGATGCCCCTGTGGTCCCCTACAGACCCTGCCCCCTGACATTCTCTTGAGATTGGCTCGTATATGTCAGCAGCTCATGAACAGAGAATATGTGAAGGTATGTTTCAGGCTTCCACAAAAGGCTTGTAGTAGTCATAATAATAATGTACATTAAACTGTGTGTATTGTGTGTACATTCCTAGATTACCAATCTCAACTGATCTGGCAGTTAATGAGTCATGTGTAGCCTTGTAAATTGACTTGTGTCCCCACTTCATTATTGATTTCTTATACTTTAAAAAAGCTCCACATCATACATTTTGATTTCATACAATTATCCACTTTATACTGTATGTACTGTGTGTACTGTGTGTACTGTATGTACTGTGTGTACTGTGTGTACTATGTGTACTGTGTGTATTGTGTGTACTGTATGTACTGTGTACTGTGTGTACTGTGTGTACTGTATGTATTGTGTGTACTGTATGTACTGTGTACTGTGTGTACTGTGTGTACTGTATGTATTGTGTGTATTGTGTGTATTGTGTGTACTGTGTGTACTGTGTGTATTGTGTGTACTGTATATACTGTGTGTTCTGTGTGTACTGTATATAAGATCGTGTGTACTGTATGTGCTGTGTGTACCCTTTGTGATGTCGGTATTATATACTTTTATAGGCTAATGACATGTACTTGGAGATGGCCATAGGTAATGCTCCCTGGCCCATTGGAGTGACCATGGTTGGTATCCATGCCAGAACCGGAAGAGAGAAGATATTTGCACAAAATGTTGCTCGTATCCTACCTACTGTCCTGTGTGTGTGCACGCACTCGTGTGTGTGTGTGTGTGTGTGTGTGTGTGTGTGTGTGTGTGTGTGTGTGTGTGTGTGTGTTTGCGTGTGTGTGCATGTGTGTGTGTGTGTGTGTTTGTTTGTCACAGCACTGGTGTCTCCATGTAATGGCTATTAAAATGGAGTCATTTTCTATTTCCTTGACAATAAATAGATGTATTGAACGATGAAACACAGAGGAAATACATCCAGGTGAGGACAACACTAGTAAGGTGGTTATCCCATTCAATTAACCCAGGATGTTCTGTGTGCCTTATTCAGGCTGTCAAGAGGCTGATGACCCTAGCCCAGAGGCTATACCCCACAGACCCCTCGCGGAGTGTGGAGTACGAAAGAACGCAGTAAGACGTTAGGCGTGACCGAAATGCATTCCCTGATAATCCTCCCACTGTTCGGGTTAATGACATTCATTGTTAACGTCACCGACTTCCGTATACCGTCAATAGAACCCGTAGGAACCGCCGGGTGGTGATGGCAGGGAAGGAGAAGTCGCTCGCTCTGGCTGTCGAGAGCCTGAAGGCGAGGAATGCCTACTTGGAGAAGGAAAGGATCGAGCTTCAACAAAAGGTGCAGAAGCTGGAAAAAGACGGGAACGCGAGGGAAATGATTATCAAAGCACTGGAAACGGAAAATGCTCGACTCCGAAAAGACGTCAAGGACCTACGAGACCATGTCGGGCAGCTCACCTATGAGCTGGGGCAAGTCAAGCGAAGAGAGTCTTTATCATATCGTCCAAAGGATTCTCCATTACCGCTAATCCCATCGGAGGACACAGGGCGAACCAGGTAGCTCCCTGACACACCCATTTTATTACACTCAGAGCTGTAGCGACAGCTTTGAGAAGCCGTCTCGTGACGTCCCAGATCGGGTATTGAGATACGGTAGGAATTTCCTTCTACATACACCGTGTACTGTGAAACTCGACATTCAGATTCAGTTGATGTAGCGGGGAGGGAGTTACTCTGTAAGACACTTTGTTTATCATTCCTTGGTACGTCTTTTGTTGAGACTATTGAAATGTACTGTTTTCTCTAACAGAGCAACTCACCTACCAGCCATGGATGAAGAAGACAGCGGCAGTGGATATGCTAGAATCGGCAACGTGGAAAGGACACAAGAAGCTTCGGATAGTGATGGGGAAACTGGACCCCCAACTGCCGCCCGTAAGAGGACGTTGACCATGGACGATGTTCATATCCAACTTGACCCGTCCAGGGACGCAGAAAACCTTACCAGTACTAGGAACAGAGCTGCTACTGTGGCCAATGGCCCCGACATATTCCAAAGCTGGAAGCGAGGTCGAGGGAACGTCAAGACAAGCTTGACCATAGATTCGTTACAGCCAATGATGGCGGGGACAAGGAAAACGTCAAAGAACGTTCGTCAACATGGCCTTCTCTACCCCATAGCGCCCGACATGGAGGAGAAGATACAACGCAAAATCAAAGAGGAGTTGGGGAGGAAATATGGCGGTCTAGAGCGTGCCACTGCTGCTGCTCTCGTCATTCAGCGATGGTACAAGGCCACTAATGTTAAGCGCCACTGGACCATGCTCAAAGGTATGGCAGTCCACGAGCCTAAGAAACTTCGTCAGAGAACAATGTCCATGCGTCAGAGCACCCGGTACAGGCGGACCACTATGGCTTCCAAAGTCACCAGTGAGTCAACCATGAAGAAGCAAACAAGCATTTTGCAGGAGTTCCCTGCTCTTCAGGACCGAGTTGAGAAGTGCTCCACCCCCCGCCAGGTCAGACGGCACAAGCACTCCACCACTGCCTTGAACGGGCATTCATCTCAAGTGGACCGCTCGCAGGACCAAGAGGAGCAGGTCTCAGTGGAGTTCCCTGAAGAACCTCGCCAGCAACACTGGAGGAAGCCCACAATGAAGAAAATGATCGTCCAAAGTAGTTTTAGTGAAGAACGCCTTCCAAGAGAGGGAGAGTCCCTTTCACCAGGTGGAGATTCCGGCATTTCCACCATCAGCCCCACCCCCGGAGAGGAGGGGCTGAGTGTCATCACACAGAGCAGACTGAGCAAGATATCCGAGTTCCGCGTAGTGGAAGGGCAGCAGTATCTGAAAGGAGAGAGGGAGAGTGCAACCACAATGAGACGGAAAATCAACATTGGAATAAATTACTTCAACAGGTGTGTGTGTGTGTGTGTGTGTGTGTGTGTGTGTGTGTTTTGTGTACTGCATCACAATATTTACATTTGAAGACAGACCCAAAATATCTTGTTCTGTTTCAGGAAACCTTGGAAGGGTCTGATCTACCTGGTGCAAAGGAGAGTGCTTCAGGACTCTCCAGCAAAGGTTGCCAGCTTCTTCATGAGTAGACTTGATTTGAGTAGAGAAAAAATTGGAGAGTTTCTTGGAGACATCCAGAGTGATTTCAGTAATTCTGTTTTGGAGTGAGTCACATGATTGTCACATGTATCATCCCCTTTCTACCTGTACACCCTACCGATTGACAGTGAGATGGTGGGCTTGATGAACTTTCAAAAGAAAACAGTTGACGAGGCTCTCAGAGTGTTCCAAGCTCACTTTCTAATGCCGGTAAGGAGCACTTGTTGGACCTTAGATCATGACTAGTGTGTGTACATTCCTCGGTGTGTTTTCACAGGGGGAAGCCCAAAAAATTGAAAAAATAGTTGAGGTATGGTCACCAGGTGACGTAGTCTGTGGGGATTGATTTATGTAGGACATGTTCCGTGTAGGTCTTTGCCCATGGATACTATGAAGCCAACAGGGGCAGTGATGATGACATTTTTGAGTCGTCTGATGCAATATTCATCTTGTCTTATGCAATCATGATGCTCAACACAGACCTGCACAATCCCAATGTTCGCAGACATTTGACCCGCGGTGAATGGCTTGGAATGAACCGAGGTATGCACACTCAGTCCCTACTGGTGTGTGTGTTTATCTTACTACAGGAAAAATATTATTGTGATTGATTTCATGTCCTGTTCATAATATAATTAGGGATCAATGGAGGAGGGGACTTCCCAGCAGAGTTTTTGATTGGGATATACGATCGAATTCTAAGGGTTAGTGTGTGTGTGTGTGTGTGTGTGTGTGTGTGTGTGTGTGTGTGTGTGTGTTTGTGTGTGTGTGTGTGTGTGTATGTGTGTGTGTGTGTGTGTGTTACGATTTGAGTACCTTTTTGTTTCATTTAGAGTCCATTCATGCCTGCCCGTGACCACACCCATGATGTTGATGCCATCGAGAAATCAGTGATCGGTTGTCCTGTGAGTTTGTATGTCAGCAACTGTGTGTGTGTAGGGAGTGGAGGGTGGGTGGGGGTGGGGATGTATGCATGTGTGTAAGGGTGTATGTGGAAGGTGGGTGAGCATGTACGTATGTGGGTGTCTTTAACCATGTCTTCCTCCACGATCCCCCCAGCCGATAGTACTCACACATCGACGAATTCTTTTCAAGTGTAAAGTGGCTGAATTAGAGAAAGATGGTCACAAGTCCCGTCCCAGGTTTCTGTTTGTCTTCAATGATGTACTACTGGTAGGTCCAGTCATTACTGGTGGATACTCCCAATTCCAAACATTGGTACCCACTCTCTCCTAGGTAACCAAGCCAAGAAACAGAGATTATCAGTTCAAATCTCTAATACCACTACTTGGAGCGAATATTATCAAATTTGAAACAATCAGTACAGGTGTGTGTGCACGTGCATGTGTGTGTGTGTGTGTGGTGGGGGTGTGCATGCAGGTGTGGATGTGGGTGTGTACGGCGTGGGTGTGTGTGTGTGTGTGTGTGTGTGTGTATGATTGTGACTGTGTGCATGTGTAGTTTGTGTACAGCAGTATCCATACTTTGCATACTCTTTCTCTTATATTTCAGCCAACAAGTATGGGGTGGATATCCGCTGTAACGTCAGTTCAAGCAACCACTTCATGTGCTCCTGTGAGAATGAGGTCAGCCGGGCTAAGCTGGTCAAGCACCTGGAGGACGCTGTTGCTGAAGTGAGGCCTTGTTACCATGGTGATGTACAAGATGTACGTACTTGTTGGTTGCCATGGTGATATGCCTGGGGTGTTTGTTGTTATTGTCTAGTTGACTGAGATGGAAAGAGAGCGGATATTGGCTGGAGAACAAAGTGCTTTGAACTCAGTTCGGCTCTCTCCTTCAAACCTCAGTGCAATGGAAGCACCAGAGTTCTCCACTTCAGAGAAGAGTGATTACGAACAAGGTACTTTCCCTCCACTGCCCCTGGTCTGCAAGTACCGACACAGACACAAACCTGTACATGCTCTAGCTCCCCCTCTACTTCCCCACAGAAATGTCTGGTATGGTGAGGTCCGGGAGTGTGCCTGATGGGATTTTTGTGCTGGTGAGTTTGGTGTTTGTACTACTGTGTGTCTGTATGTAGCTAGTAGATCAGTATGGTATATATGTGTGTGTGTGTGTGTGTGTGTGTGTGTGTGTGTGTGTGTGTGTGTGTTGGTGTAGGTGAGTGTGTTGATTACTGATAAGTGTGTTCCAATGTACAGAGTGACTCCAGTAGTCCACTCACTCCTCGTAAGGAACCCGGCAGCATGAAGACAATCTCCAGCATTGAGACCTCTGAGGTGGAGGACAGTACGAGTGAGGCTGAGGATAGGGATGAGGTGGGCAAACGTCCCCACTCGATTTCGGTGGGAGGTAGCCAATCCACCAGTGTGAGTGATGAGTCAAGACTGTCGGTGTCATTGACTGTGTCGTTGGAGCAACCTCATCAGGATAAAGCAAAGAGTTTGGACAGAAGACGCAAGCAAAAGGCTGTTCACAGCCCCTCACCAACCCCGAGTTCTCCAGGCAAATTTCATTTAAAATTTTGGAAGAAGAAAGGAGCAACTTCTCCCACTCGCATGGCTAATGGCCATAACTGACTGTGTATCTAGTGGACTCTTTGTACCGTTTGTGTGACTTCAACTGCATACACTACACCAATATTTTATATTATTATTATATAACAGTGTGTCTCCCTGTGTGTGTATTTTATATGCGATTATTTTGTACCACATGTACAACTGTTTTATTCTTTGCAGAATCAGATGATCTACTGAATATCAAATTATATATCGCTATCTATTGTCTTATATAGGGGAGTTACACTGTTGCTAGGTAACTACAGTGAATTCCTGTTAATCCACCACTACTTCATCCACCAAGATTTCCAATAACAATATAACACACAAGTAGTAATAAACATCCAGTCAATCTGCACCAACTCATTGATCCACCCATACTTCTGAAAACAAAATATGGTGGATAATGGGGATACACTGTGTGCATTATATCAATGTGATGATATTGACAGTACTTTGCTGTCGCGATATGTGCTGTGTACAACATAGTTGTTATACCCTCAATCAACATGCATGTATGCTTAGCACACTACCAACTGTACTGATTAAAATCAATCCCATCTCTGGCTTCAATTGGCTCAGATATTTAATACTTGGCATTCATCACATACTTGGTATTATTGTAAAGTCCACACATTCAAATGTTTGGAGTGTGCAAACACACAGGATGGCGCTGGCTAGCCATGTTTGCATCGTCTTAAACAAGCAAATCTAAATCTGGGAGATGGTATATGATAGTGAATATATTGTGTGTGTGTGTGTGTGTGTGTGTGTGTGTGTGTGTGTGTGTGTGTGTGTGTGTGTGTGTGTGTGTGTGTTGTGTGTGTGTGTGTGTGTGTGTTTGTACAAATATCCGTGTGTGTATTTTCACAGTAATTCAGAATATTCTATACCAATCACTGTTTGACCAGGTAAATGTGTTTACCAGTTCACTGTCACACCCACACACTCTCAACAACTTTCTATTTCAATACACCAAACATACACCATGCAATCACCAATGAAGCAACAAGCACATACGCACCTTCCTGTCAGGTCGCGGTGAGCCTTGGTGAAGTCAAGTTGCCAATGTCTGTTAATTTCACTGAGGGATTTTATAACCTTCCATTGTTCCAAACCAAGTTCCAACCAAAGGTATCTGAGTTTGGATCATACATAATTATAGGATGTGTACAAGTGTACATGTGTCATGAGTGGATATGTTCATGTATGCATGAATCTATGTGTATGTGCACGTGTATGTGTACATACATTTGAGAATCCAAAACTGTCCGTATTACTTACTCTCACCCATTTGGTTGGAGCAGATATCGTGTACAGCTCAAAATCTCCACTGTGACAGACAGACCATTCTTGCCACCATCTAATGCACAAGAGTCTTCATACAATCTGATTTCTGGTTCCAAAGTGTTTAATTCGGAAGTGGGAATGTACGGAGGATTGCTTACAACCAGCGAGTAGCTTCCTCTAGAGAATTGTGAAGAGAATTCTTGAAGTGTTGAACATATCACCTCCAGCCTCTCCACTACGCCATGTCTGTGGTGAAGTACAAACCATACCTACCAGTATGTACAAGATGTATGTACACATGCACATAATATCGATACACACAACACACATCTACCTACCCTCTCACACACCCACATATGCCCACCCACACACCCAGTGTTGTTTTAGTTAGCAAAATCTATTTTAGTAATAGTTATGGTTAATCGACTGATGACAGAAAATAGAATCTTAGTTTTAGTTATAGTATGTAGCCAATTCCTAGATTTTAGTTATAGTTACAGTTTTCACTTCAAAATGCAAATATTCTAGTTATAGTTATTGTTACAGTATTAGTATTAGTTACAGTAATGAGTGTTGTACACGTACACTCTACCATCATGATATGCTCATGCCTACATAGTTCCCAATACTCCTAGTCTTCAATAATCTGCATATAAACACACCATTTCCATTTACTGGGAACACTTTTTATAGCGCTAATATGGTCTCTTTGTACTCCAACATAGTCTTGTAGAGTAACTATAAGATTTGTGGCAGATATTTGATTATAGTTTTATTTAGGGACATTAATCATGTTTTTAGTTACAGTTATAGTTTTTTGAAGGCGATTCCTGTTCTTTTAGTTAGTTATAGTTATGATTAACTAAAAGGTCCAGAGCATTACTAAAACATATTTTAGTTATAGTTATGATTAATCAAAACAACACTAACACCCACACACACTTTATTGCGTTCTCTGTGGTCAGACGACATGCCTCTTTACTCTTATCAATAGCAGTTCCCCAAAGCAAGGGATTTTCTCTCAATAATTCCACCGAGATACACCCACTGCCACACCCAACATCGAGAAACTGGCCACTCCCCTTTCCCATGCTATCCAGCAGGGCATCCACAAGGTCTTCTGTCTCGGGTCTGGGGATCAGTACAGGGGGGCGGAGTTTGTAGGACACACCTCTAAAGTCCCATTCCCCCAATATGTACTGAACAGGCATCCTACATAGCACAGAGGGTGATATCGAATTTAAATAATAGCTTCAAATGTGATACAGATTTGCACAGCCACCTCCTCATCCGAAGAAGACACATATCCTCGAGCTTCTGTTTCTGCTTTTCACTCAATACAGACTCCATTTCAGCGATGGTCATTCCAACCTACAGTCGACATTATACATTGTATGCGGGTTGACTGGTAGTTCGAAGGCAAATGCCTATAAGTGCGTATAACCCTGATCATAGACCTTAGATACCCCGGATCAATAAATACCGTGCAGTGTACATCACGTGCATGTACGCACCCTCCGACTAGACAGCAGTGGAACTAGTACTTACTTAATGGCAAGCTTGTGAAGGATCTTACCAAAGCATTCCTGTCAACTTGATCCGTTAGCAGGTGCTGAAGAAAATACTTGACTGATAAACGAGCTTCTGGTACGCCATTCGCCTTCAACGTGGCCAGCCATTTTGACATGCTACTGCAGTTTTCGTTCCGAAAACGGTTAAAAACGCGTTTCCTTAGTCTAACTGGCTAGACCGTCCACATCAGTGCCTCTGGGGTGAAGAAAGGAGAGGGATCAAGGGCTTTCCGCCCAGTAGGCGCTTGTTGAATCCATCCACCCATAGATACCCGACTCGATTATAGTGTGCAGAAAACAAATACATTTGAAAAATGTATGTTCAATGTTGCTATACTTTGAGGCTGGACTCTGTTTATCCGCTTCTGAACCAACAGGGTTGATGAAGTTGGAGGATAGATACCATAACACATGAAATTGAAAAGCACACCATGTATTCGAAGGACGCCAGTCACATGCACACGACAAGCGGTTATGACTTCAGAGGTAACATACAAAATAATGAAAATTTCATGCAAAACTTCAGAAAACTGAAAATACAACAAATACTAATCTTCTGTCACTTCTTCTGGTTCAAACTCCAGTACAGGTTCCATTTCTCTTGATCTAAATGGGTTCTGGGGGTGGGAGAATGCTGAACTGAATATTATACACCAAAAGCCTTCAGTAGACTAGACTATAGCAGAGATGGCAACATTCTGAAGTATTAAATAGCTTTGCTAGACAGCAATAAAACTTGACACTAACCAAGGATAAAAATTCACATAGTTATAGATACACTAAGGTAATGCAGCATAATATGTACTCACATATCACATAGAAACACACACACATATATACACACACAGACACACACACAGCTCAAAAACGCACATTTAACATTTGTACGGTATCAGAGTCGTCCAAGAACATCTCATCATTATTAGCAGTATCTTCATCCTCAAAATCGGCATCAAAATTGTACAAGGGCATCAAATAGACTCTTCGCCTGCGTCTTCTCTTACGCCACCACTTTACACAGCAGGATATCTGAAAAGAAAAATTGAATAACATTAATTCCAAGTCTCTGACTGTGCGTTAAGATCCCACCATCATTGTAGACTGTACTGAGTGAACCTCTATAATCTATCCACATGTTGAGATCTCCCCATCATTGCAGACTGTACTGAGTGAACCTCTATAATCTACCCACATGTTGAGATCTCCCCATCATTGTAGACTGTACTGAGTGAGCCTCTATAATCTACCCACATGTTGAGATCTCCCCATCATTGTAGACTGTACTGAGTGAACCTCTATAATCTACCCACATGTTGAGATCTCCCCATCATTGTAGACTGTACTGAGTGAACCTCTATAATCTACCCACATGTTGAGATCTCCCCATCATTGTAGACTGTACTGAGTAAACCTCTATAATCCACCCACATGTTGAGATCTCCCCATCATTGATACAAGACCAACACAAAAACTCACAATCACAATAAATATTATGATCACAATGATAGCTGCTCCTCCCGTGCAAGATCCAATGACAATTATAGTTGATGTTGGTAGCAGTGGTGATGGCAATGGTGATGGAGATGGTGATGATGGTGGCAATGTTGATGATGATAGAGATGTTGATGATGATGGTGATGTTGATAGTGATGATGATGGCGATGGAGTTGATGATGAAGGAGATGTTGATGATGATGGTGATGATGGTGGTAGGGGAGTTGGTAATGGCAGTGATGGTGATGGTAATAGTGATGGAGATAGTGATGGTAGCAGTGGAAATGATGATAGTGATGGTGATGAAAGTGAGGGTGGTGATAGTGATATTGATAAAAGTGGTAATAATTGTGACACTGCTGATGGTGTTTGTGATGGTAATAATGACTGTGACAATGATGCTTTTGGCAATAATGTCAACACTGATGACGACAGATGAGGTGATGCCGGCAAAGTTGAAGTAGGATACACTGTCCAGTGATTACTTGTAGATGTCTGCTCAAACGACGATGGTACAGAGGTGAACAAGAACAACTGAGAAGAGCTTAGTGAAGGGGGGATAGCCTCATCGATTGATGACGAAAGATGAGGTGATGCCGGTAATGTTGAAATAGGATACACTGTCCAGTGATTACGTGTAGATGTCTGCTCAAACGACAATGGTGGTACAGAGGTGGACAAGAACAACTTAGAAGAGCTTGATGAAGGCGTGATATCCTCATCGATTGATGACACTCTAGAATAAGAATTACCAGTCAGCGAACCACTATCCTTTGTCAAAGAGAAGTTGGAAAACATCTCGGAGCTAATAATGCTAGAAGGTACGCCCGAATCCGCAACGTATAGGGTTGAAAGAGCAAATAAGATAAAAATGCTCAGTGAAACCACAGCCTGATCCCTAATTGGGGCAGCCATTTTTTCAAGAGATCTTTATGCCCACGTGATCTACGAATAGCTGATCACGTGGGCACAACATGTTTGATCCGTACTTGATACCTAGGTCCTTCTAACTCATTCCCACGCTTAGCGTAGGAATAGTGATCTCTGGTGATATGTAGTCTCGCGTAGTCAGCCCTTTTCTCCAAACCGATAGCTGGAAAATGATCAGGTGCAAACCGCCGCTATTGTGTTACTGGTATCCAGCAGGCGTTGGAACATTCGTTGGCTGATAAATTTTGCTTTGAAGTGATGCTGCTGCACAACTACGTGAGACTAGGTGATGCTCAACTAGGCATGCACTTGTGGTTATTATTGTCCGTGCATATGTAATAGTATACACAATGACTTGAGGTCAATTTGGCTCTAAACAGCTGCCCTTAATTGACAGGTCTTCCTGTACTTGGAGAGTTTCTATGTGGTTTCTAATTGCAAACTAACAGTTTCAAGAAAAGCTACTTGATTGGCCTCCCTCTGCACCTGTGACAGCAGGATGCCTAGCATGCCCAAGTGCATGCCTAGTCACACACCACCTAGTTTATGGTTGAAGGTTAAGACAAATACAATGTTTGAAGGAGGGATTTTGAGGGCAGCAGCATTGGCAGCAGCCATGAGTGGTGGAGGATGGACGAAGGATCTGAAAAAAATGCATAGAGTGCTTTGGTTGGTGTGAAATTAGTGTTGAGGAGGTAAAAGGACTGTCATGTGGGAATATCACAACAATGTTACAGGCTTGTGTGAGAAGGAAGGTGGAAGATGAATGGGACAATGAACTAGCCACAAAACCCAAGTTGGCCTTGTTGAGGCTATTGGAAGAGAGAGGTGGTGAGTAGATGAGAGATGTTTAGATGTTGCTGACAGGGGCAAGAGAAGACTCATGATGATGATTAGAGGTGGGACAGCCCCACTCAGGATTGAGTGTGGAAGATGGAGGGGGCTTGGGAGGGAGGAGAGAACATGTGGGAAATGTGATTTAGGGAAGGTGGAAGATGTGCATCATTGGCTGCTGGAGTGCGAGAGATGGAAAGACAAATGAGCAGACCTTTCTCAGTCATTGTCAAGTGTATCACTGGATTTTGATTTGATGCAAATGCACGTTAAAATAATGATTGATTGATTGATCGCCTTACAGAACACACTTTATATATCCCATTCATCTTCCACCATGAGAGAACAAGAGAAGAGAATCGAAATACATGATCGCCAATTACGTAGTAAAAATATAGTCATTTACGGTCTGGATGAGGAGGATAGTCATGGCCCAGTCAGACAATGTAGAAGCATGCTTAGTGACAAACTTGGAATGGAGTCAGAGCAGGTCAGCATCATAGAAGCATTCAGGTTGGGGAAGAAGGGGGATAGCAATATCCGTCCTGTAGTAGTGAAGTTGAGAGAGGCGCAGTGTAAGGTAGACATCATGAACAAGTGCCATCTATTAAAAGGGTCTGGAATCTTTATCAACAATGACTACACAACTCTCCAGAGGCGAAATATGAGAGCATTGGTGGCAAGGATGAAAGAAGCAAAGAATGACGGATATAGTAATGTGTATATTACTCGTCGTGGTGTTTTAATGGTAGACGGTATCGATATGGGCTCTGTTGATGCCATGGAGCTAAAACTTGATGTTGAAAATGAGATATAGGTATCCATCGATGATTCATTCAACCATTGCAACTCTATCTCAATATTTACCACTACCTTATTGATCAAAGTTGTTTTCATTTTGAGTTGAATTTATAGCTTTTCTTTTCTGATGTGTGTCGTGCTTCATAGGGTGGCTGATACCCTAGTGCAATTTTGCATGTAGCACGTTAATATCAAATAATAATAATAATAATAATAATAATAATAATAATACATAAATGACAAATAATGGAGTGATTTTGCGAGGCAAAAGCTCAGACACAGGAGTACAAATCAATAGATTTACCTGGCAACCAGTAAAGATGTTTTATAAGAGTAAAGGAACCTATAATGAGTAGTAAAGATACTGAAGTGAAACAAACAAACAGAAAAAATAGCGATGTTATTACATCACCCGCAGACGATGAAAGCTTGTAAAATGTGATTAAATACGGTAGTTACGTCAGAAACGGTTTAGAATACTTATGTTCCGCGCGAGTACAATAGCTGCAGACTATACACGCCGTACGTAGACTAATAGGTTAGTTAAGTAGGTAGAAGTGTACAAGTTAATCTCGGAAGAATGAACGCTGCTCTAGGATACCTTGCGCCCTTGCTACTCTGTGTCACTTGGACCAGCCTCTCCTCGTGTGAGTTAACTGGGGAAAATTTTGAGTGATTTCAATCAAAATTATAATCGCTAGCAATTCATTGCTGGGAGAATCAATCCAGGTCTCTCGCTATCGAGTCGATCCTCGGTAGTAATTAGTGATCGCTACGCCCTCCTCGAATTTTTATAGACTCTATAAACTGTACAGTTTACAGTTGCAGTGTGATATTCCGTCTCTGTTACTCTTAGCTGTTTGTTTATCAAGGTAGCGTGTGTATATTAAACCAATAATTATTATTATCAACATGCCACATGCATGGCACTAGGACAAACGATACATGCATAGTCTACTAAGTATAATATCACTGTAAATTGACCACATAAACTGGCATATTCGTGTTCTCTGACAGTGGTCCTGGCTGGAGAGTGTGACAACTACCTGGCATCCCCAGATCTCATAAGATTCACAGAACATCCTAAGAATGTTTCAGGAAGTGGTCCTCTGCAATGTAAGGCTCAAGTAACCCCTATTGGTGGATTTCATATTACCTGGAGGAAAGTTGGCGGAATAGCATACGGAAACAAGGAGGAGTGGATATCCTATCAAATATGCTGGGAATTTAGGTCCTTGGATAACAGTAAAGTGGAGACATTGTGTCCCAGTGAGGACCGAGTGTCACAGAATGAGGAAAGAAGTTCTACAATCATAAAATTGACCTCAACTCTGAATACTTCAGTGACCACACATAACAGAGGTTCCTACAGATGTTATGTGGAAGACTGGGGGGGAAGATTGCGGTATTACAGTCATTCTCTGCAGGATGGGATATCAGGTAAACTCCTCTGTATGTGTGTGTGGACATGTGTGTGTGTGTGTCTTTGCGTGTATGTGTGTGTGTGTGTGTGTGTGTGTGTGTGTGTGTGTATGTGTGTCAGTCATGCATCAGCACTAGCTGAATATGCAGTCATCCGTATTGACCTCATGGTGGTACCCTAACACAAACATAAAGAGTAAATGAATTTGTAGGATGATTGACCTTGATGGGAAGAGAGTGGGAACAGTAGGGGATGTGTTCTTCATCCTGTGGTGAACTTCCTGATCTGATATGTTGCTTGTTATTGGTTCCCGGTTCAAGAACTAATTTAATAGCACTTAAATGCTCTAGTTTCATGAGGATTCATTTCTATATTAACATTCCAGGTGTAGTGTGTATGTCTATGTGACTGCATGCGTGTATGTACATGTGTGTGCGTGTGTGTGTGCGTGTGTGTGCGTGTGTGTGTGTGTGTGTGTGTGTGTGTGTGTGTGTGTGTGTGTGTGTGTGTGTGTGCATGTGTGTGTGTGTTTGTGTGTGTGGGGGGCATGACTTGTGATACATGAAATTAATAGTATCAATACAGTATTAATTATCATTGACCACATAAACCTACATATTCATGTTCTCTGTCAGTGGTACAGACTGGGTTGTGGCAACTTCCTGTATAGTTGGTATATACTAACACACCCACATACATACTGTACACAGGTGTGTGTTTGTACATACTGTATGTACATGAGTATGTGCTTTTAATATTTTATTCCAGATCTACATACTATCAATAATGGAAATAATATATTGGTTTTATGATGTTGTGTTTGTTCTTACAGCCAACATAAGCCCCCGGGCTCCTAATATTAGCAGTACACAGTACATCAATAAGGAAGGTGATGATGACAGCCCTACTCTGTACTGCCACCCTGATAACTCGTCAGGAGATTTTAAGTGGTTCTTGAATGGGTGGCCTCTCTCTGGTCGTCATCAGGAGATGCTAAAAGCCAACAATTCAGGAGTATATACATGCCATACTAGTAGAGGGAACACTAAGTTTTCTACAATGTACAGAGTACTACCCTTTGGTAAGTGTGTGTGTGTGTGTGTGTGTGTGTGTGTGTGTGTGTGTGTGTGTGTGTGTGTGTGTGTGTGTGTGTGTGTGTGTGTGTGTGTGTACGTGTACGTGTGCACATGTTGGTGTGTGTGTGTGTTCAAACCCAACTATATTGACAATTCTCCATGTTTCGGTTGCCACCCTCACCAGGTTGTCTGAATCCAGTGGTAGATTTGGAGTATCCCAGGTTAACTATTCCAGAAGTACAGAATGAAAGTGACGCGGTTGCTCACCTGAACTTTTGTTGGAAACCTCCCAGCCATTGCGGAGGCCTTGATGAGAACCGTGTTGACTATAAGGTTATACTGGAGCCTGTGAATGTGGAACATGATGGGAAAACGCAACCAACAACAAACTACGCCAAGAGTGATGATGGGAGGATCTGCTACGCTGGTACTTTTAGCAACTTGGTTGATGAGCTGAGGAGCTATGAGTCCTTTTGTAGTGGTGCATTAAAGAACAATCTTATGTTTATGGTTATTAACATTAAGGTTATAGCTGTGGTTAACCTCACCAATGGTCAGAGCCGGGCCAGTCTGGCTACACAATTTCCTGAAACATCTGTTGTATCATGTGAGTGCTAACACATGCACACACACGCACACACACACACACACGCACATGTGTATGTGTGAAAAAGAATTTAGTAACAGATCTTATAACTGATAGCTGATATGGCTTTAAATCAGCTCTTAAACCCTCTTCATCTTTTAGTGCACATTATTACTATGTTGATGGTGTGAATTGTGTGATGTCACTTGTTAGCTACCTCCTCTTCCCTGTCATAAAGGGCTGAAGCTCAAAGTGAAGAAGACCTGTAATGGAAGAAGCATGACATTGGATATCAAACCATTTGGTTTAGGACTCCTTAAAAATAACACTAAATCAAATGGAATATTATTTCCAAACCAGTACAGTGCAGCTCAATTGTACGGGCCAAATACTGAATACTTCAAAATGCCAACAGACTACGATAACAAACATGATTATCAAAACATGACTAATGCAAGATCAGAATTGCTTTATAATTATGTATGTGGTGTGTGTGTGTGTGTGTGTGTGTGTGTGTGTGTGTGTGTGTGTGTGTGTGTGTGTGTGTGTGTGTGTGTGTGGTGTGCTTGTGTAAACATGCACATGTGGCTATGTGTGTGATTGTGAAGAGATTTGGTTCGATCTAATTAAATTCATATTTGTGCTGTGCTTTACTGTAGCAATCGTCTTGGACTGTGTTAAATTCTGGCTTCTCAACATATACGTTTACTAGTGATGGTACCATTTTGCTGGCATATTCGATAGGACAATGGCAACCACTTTATTGCTTACGTTGGCCACAACGTGTGGGCCCAACAGATTACTATAGATGTGGTATGTATGTATGTACGTGATATGCCTCATATAACAGTGGTATGTGTGTATATGTGGTACATATGTATATATGTGGCATACAAAATATTACAGTGGTATGTGTGTACAGTGTGTGTACCACGAACAGCCACCACCATCACTAATGATAGTACTACCTGGATGGTCTGTGTCAATTTAATATAGGGCAGTTAGTTATATATCTTCCTGTCTACCTATCAGATGTCCCCGCCTCTCCTGAGAACCTCACTGCATACAACGTCTCAGCTACATCTGCTACTCTGAAGTGGGATGGAGCCAAAGTTATTAATCCAACGTACTCACCTATAGAGTATTATATCACAGAAATAAGAGAAGCGTTAATGTCCAACAATGCCAGCAGGAAGGAGAACAGCAGTATTGAGGAGATTGTGATAGGTGGACTCAGGCCCTACACAATGTACACGTTCAGAGTATATGCTCAAAGCAGTGATGGATGGGGAGACTATAGTGAAGAGCTGAATGTGACAACAAATGAATCAAGTAAGCACAATTCCTGTGCGTGTTTGTGTGTGTGTGTGTGTGTGTGTGTGTGTGTGTGTGTGTGTGTGTGTGTGTGTGTGTGTGAGGGAAGAGAATAATGTCATTTCTTTTGTTCACAGTACCTACAGCTCCAGAGAACTTGACCATCAGTAGTGTCACCTTCACCTCTATTACTGTCACTTGGGACCCTCCAGCAATACCCAACGGCATCATCTCCATTTACCAGGTACAAGTTGCTATCATCAACGCTAACGATGCAACACTCAATTCGACAAAGGTCAACAAGATCACCAAGGAGAAAAATGTAACAGCGACAATGTTGACAACACATGAACTAATGCCGTCCACAAGATATGCAGTGGTAGTCAAGGCATTCACTAGTGCAGGGAGTGGCCCAGGGGCTAATGAGAGTGTCACAACAAAAGGTATGGACAATACAGTGAGAGTAGATTAGTTTATCTATAGCATGTACTGTGTGTGTGAGAGAGAGAGTGAGAATTGTGTTTCGTTTCTTCACAGAACTTATGGAACCAGAAAACCTCACCATTGTCAACACCACCTTCACCTCCATCACTGTCACATGGAAGCCTCCAGCCATATCCAATGGTGAAGTGTTGAATTATCGAATACAGGTTGTTAATATCAATGCCAATTCTCTGGTAACATTGGAGAACACCACAGAGACTACACACACAGTATCTGGACTGACGCCGTCTACAAGATATAAGGTGATAGTCACAGCGGTGTATGCTGGGGCAGGGAGTGGCCCAGGTGCTCACAAATATGTCACAACAGACGAAATAGATGCTAAACCACTTTGGAGTAAGCCTTTTTGTCCAAGAGTGTGTATGTGTGGTTGCATGTGTTGTGAGTGTACAATAGGTTTGCATGTGTTGCGAGTGTACAGTAGGTTTGCATGTGTTGCGAGTGTACAGTAGGTTTGCATGTGTTGTGAGTGTACAGTAGGTTTGTATGTGTTGTGTGTACAGTAGGTTTGCATGTGTTGTGTGTGTACAGTAGGGTGCATGTGTTGTGTGTGTACAGTAGGGTGCATGTGTACATGTTGTGTGTTTTGCATGTGCGGTGTGTTTGCTCTACTCGCTAATACATTGCATTTACTCCACCTCATTCTACCCATTCTTTCAGTTGCTGGAGGTGCTGCTATCTCCATCACAATAGCATTAGTATTGGTGTGCTTCTGTGCAGTTCATACCCCTAAGTGTGCCAAGGAGAGGAAGATGGAGTGGACATTGAGGAAAGACCTCACTCTCAAGGTTAGACAGGACCTAAGCTGTGATGTTCCATGGCATGCACTGCATGTAGTCACCAATCAGGCTTCACTGTACACACCCACCTGACACAGGTACACACCCACCTGACACAGGTACACACCCACCTGACATGTGCTGTACACACCCACCTGACATGTGCAGTACACACCCACCTGACATGTACTGTACACACCTACCTAACATGTGTTGCACACACCCACCTGACACAGATACACACCCACCTAACATGTGCTGTACACACCCACCTGACTGATAATTGCTGACAATCAGTAATATTGTCAACAACCCTCCTCTACAGTGTTTGAACTATTGGGGATTCACTCCAGAGATTGATCCAGATCAAGTCACTCTATTTGAAGTCAATGTAACAACAACATACTTTGAAGCTGATGAATCTATCTCTAACGCACCATACACCTCAGAACAAATAAATGATGAAAAATACCTTCAATCTCCCGGTCATGGAGGCAATGGATATGTCCCAGCTCCCATTTCAAGTCCCAAAGTGACAAGTCATTCAACCAAGGGGCCTACTACAACTGAGGGGCCTACTACAACCGAGGGGTCTACTACAACCGAGGGGCTTGCTACAACCGAGGGAAATACCCTGGACATGGACCTTGAAGTGTTCTTCCCGATTCCTTCAACCCCAGTCAGTTCAGCTGGCTACGTCCCTCATCCTCCCCCCACCCTAGCAGGTGAAACCAACCACACTAATGTCTATGTACTGGATCCATTCTCCACTGCAACCCACAACAACTGACTACTATACCACCTTCAGCTGCAGCAAACGTAGTTATCAATAGCCTGCTCTCGTGTACTGTATGTCCAAGTATGTAAACCTTAATATCTTAATTATCATAAATATATATATATCAACCTCAATCATTGTGTCATTTTATATGCTTATGTAAATTTATAAATTCATATGCATGTTTAATATACTCAATTAATAAAGTTATTCAACTGTGCACTTTACTGCCTGGATTTGCGGCACCCTCCACTAGTCTGTCAAAGACGCTTTGCTCTATTGAATTCTCGCATATTTAGCAATACTACATACTGCATGCAGTCAACCATGATTTGGGATGAACAGTTAACCCTGCCACCTTCAGCTGCCCACCTAGCAAACAATTACTCATGCACTATTGCTACACTGAGTCAACGTCCTACTGTTGATAGGGGTTACTACTACGACTGGATCTCTTCTCCTGCCAGGCGATGAAGGCTGGACAGTCCTTGAGGATCCACCAAATGTTGCAGAACCACACTAACACGTTCAAGAAACCAAAGACCTGATTGACAAGGGGGAGAAAGTGCATGGAATGAACCATGTGGTCTAATACATACGTACATGTGCATACATAGATATGTTTGTGGACATATTATATGTACATATATAATAATGTTAACAAAGGATCAACTCTGCATACATGGCAGTGAAGTATTGTACATATGTACCAACGTGGAAGGTATGCTGCATACACACAAACATGTACGTACATATGAACAAGGAGAATGTTGAATACATATGAACGAGGAGAATGTTGGATGCATATGAACGAGGAGAATATTGGATACATAAGAACGAGGAGAATGTTGGATACGTATGAACAAGGAGAATGTTGGATACGCATGAACAAGGAGAATGTTGGATACATACATGTGTTACAGTGCACATACGTAGCAGCCCATCAAACCACTCACCACGGCAATGGCTGACTGGAGCACTATGAGTGAGTAGGGTGTGACTACACGGACAGGATTAAGGCAATCGTTGAAATCGGTAGCTTCAGCAATGAGTTGCAACTCTCCTCCCAGTTTGTTCTGCCCCGCTGCCCACTCAGCAGAGGCCACGAACCACATGAAACACCAGAATATTGTGAAGCCCAATTGCTGAAGTGTATGGAAGGAATAGTCAACACACACTGCATGCATGCACACACATAAACACAAAATTACACATGTACATGTATATATCTATACATGTACATTCACACACACGCATGTGCGTGCACACACACACACACACTCGCACACATGCACACACACACACACTTACTGTATAGCACAGCACATGGTACACTTTTCCCAACCTTTCTGCCTCTGCCATAGTGGTGATGTAGACCACAACAGCTATGATACAGTAGAAGAGTGTCAGCACTCCCCAGGCAACGAAAAATGAAGCCTGTCTACCGGCCGATATCATTGTCGGAGTCCCAGGAATCGTTATGTCTCCTAAACGTTGATTGGATGTCAAGTTGGTTCTCTGGACTGTCAGTAGATCAAAAGGGTAGTGGGTGGAGAATTGAGTGGTGACATTGCCCGAGCTCAAGGTACAGGTCGAAATCTCAACAGATAGACCGTATCCAGCCAAAATGGAGAGTGTTATCAAAGCCAGTATCTGCATGAATGCAAAAAATTCAAAGTGTCATCAACCTGATACCTGATCATAATTAACATGGATTAATTAAAAGACAATTTGAGAATTGAAGGATAATAGAGACTGCTGAAAATAATGCGCTTCTTGTGGTGAAATTTGCATCTTTACACATCAAAAAACCTATAAATCCACCGCGGCACATTCGGCTTGTAGCCAGCGGCGTTTTTTGCCGTGAAGAAACGTGTGCTGCATCTCAACCACTCATCAACTGGTCAAAAGCCAATTAAAAGCAATTTTTTGCGCTAAAACTCACAAATTCGACAATCTTCAAGAATCCTTTCGCCTGAATGATAACTTTCCAGTGGAATTCCATTTCTCTTCACGATCTCCAGACAACTTCCTGGTTTAGAACACCTTCAACTGCACGAAACGCAAATAAACGCGTTCTCTATATTAACCTTCGCTGATTCCATAGTTCATGGGTGTCATGTGATCATCGACTGAAAATGTCGACAGAACTTTCCTTCAAAGTGATAGTCATCGGTGATAGCACCGTAGGTAAGACCAGCCTGCTCAACCGATATATCAACAATAAGTTTATCGAGAACATGAAGACTACAGTTGGAGGTACTGAGGAATTGGCTTGCAGTGCCCACCACTCCGGTCGCTACCGTGATTATTTTACCTTGTCCGTCTGTATCCGTCATTTTAGTTGACTATGCCGTCAAGAAGGTACAGTGGACGGATAATCTCAAAGTGAGACTATCGGTACGTTCCTTGCAGGTAATTGTCAATGGTCTTTCCGAACGTGTCATATCAATATAACGCTCGATTGTGCCAATGCTGTAATTTACTCGCATAATAAGGCCTCCCCATCACTATAGACTGTACTGAGTGAACCTCTATAATCTATCCACATGTTGAGATCTCCCCATCATTGTAGACTGTACTGAGTGGACCTCTATAATCTACCCACATGTTGAGATCTCCCCATCACTGTAGACTGTACTGAGTGAACCTCTATAATCTACCCACATGTTGAGATCTCCCCATCATTGTAGACTGTACTATTGTATCACGGATAAGGAATTCAATGCTAAATACTGCACTGTATTTTGTTCTGTCCATCAGTTTTTTGACATAGTTGGACAAGAGAGAAGCAGAATACTAAGCAGGACCTACTACAAGGGAGCAGCTGGGTGCTTTGTCATGTTTGATGTCACCAATAGAGGAACGTTGGAAGGAGCTCAGACATGGAAAAAGGATTTAGATGAAAAAGTAATTCTACCCTCTGGTTCTCCCGTTCCATCAGTTCTGTTGGCCAATAAAGTGAGGCTTGTGGGTGGTCGATGTGGTTGTTAGGGATGGGTTCAGTGTGATTGTCTACTTGATGTAGTGTAGTTATTGTTTACTGAATGTTATGTTTCTTTACTGCATGTAGTGTCAGTGTTTACTGTGTGTAGTGTCGTTTACTACATCTAATGTGACTGTTTACTGCATGTAGTGTCAGTGTTTACTGTGTGTAGTGTCGTTTACTACATCTAATGTGACTGTTTACTGCATGTAGTGTGACTTGTTGCACCAAAGAGCAATATCCGAAGAAGAAATTGCAACTTTTGCGCAAAACAATAACTTTATTGGATGGAAAGAAATATCAGTAAAAGAGAACCGCAATATACCAGAAGCTATGAAGTGAGACTAGCTCTTTGAGATATACCATCTCCCTGAATTCAAGTGTTTGATCTACCCGTATGTTTAGGATTTTAATAGACAAGATGCTTCAACTCGATGAACAGAGGGACGTACTCCAGCAAGCAGTAGACAAAAAGTACCACGAATTACAAGTCAAAAACCAACCTTCGGCAAACTCTGGGTGTTCTTGTTGAGTTGTGTTGTGTCTTTGTCACAAGTTTATACATTAATTTTATACCTGTTATTCCAACAGTTCTGACACTGTGAGCTAGAGGCTTACCTCATGTTTCAATGCATGCATCCCATATCTACTGTCATACGATTAATCCAATTACAATCTGTATGAAGCACTACTGTAAGTGTATATAATATGTCCACGTCAGTCAATGGTCGTGCATATTTGGTGTAGGTCTGCTAACATTTCAACAGCGACAGTTGGGAGGTGATATGCGATGATCAGAGTATTCAATAGTGTTGGAAGGATCAATCAATGTCAACATCAAACCTGAAAATCCTTAGTAGTGCTGAAAATTAATTAATAACAGGCAACCACCTCCACATTATTACCCGAACTTCCTTTGGGATAACTCGTATTTTGAGAGGTCCCGGAAGTGGCTAGCCAGTCTCAAGACTCCATATCAAGTCTATTGGGTAACTCCCTAACCCAATATGGTAGGAGTGGCTTCCAGTTCCACCAACATGATATCATCCAGTGATTACTTGATTAATCAATTGATTACCATGCATCGATGATCAATTGGAAAATTACAGCTGATCCCATGCTCAGCACCAATATCCGATATCCAATGAACACATCTATTAAAAGCTGCACATTTTACAGTGGAGTGTTGTGTCAAGAATCATCCATAACATTGTCACTCTCGTCAGTAGGAAGGTCAGTACATGGGTCTTGATTTGCCTCCTCGTCTTCAAGGAGTCGTTGCAGTTCATGAATTGAGTGGACCAGTAGATGGAACTGCCTCTTCCTGAGTTCCAACTGTGCAACAGACAAAGAAGACAACGAGAGTTTGAGGACGAGGAAGGATGCTGTAGAACACCACTCAAGACTACCATCCCATGGTGGACCCCTGTCCTCTCCCGGGAGTTGTCCCTACAGTATCACTCTATGCACAGTTGACTTGAGAATTATGACCACTACAAATGCCCCACATGTATGTAGCCCTAATCCAAATACAGAATTCTCAACAATAAAACACACACTAGTTATATCCCCCGTACGATACCCACCCACACATCCACCTCCCACTAACAAGACTAACCTTGCTAATAAGGCCTTCTCGGGTGGTTTTCAAGTGGTGTAATTCACGCTGCAGTCCTCTGATCTCATCTTGTGTTCTGATTCTGTCTGGATGCTGTTGGATGACCTTGGCAAGGGCATCATACTGCTGTCTGTTCTTGCGTATCTCCCTTGCAGTCTTGAGGTTGCCACGTGCAGTAACAATGTTGTCCTGACACTCCCTTATACTTTGCTCTAGTGCATTAAATCATAGACACTCTAAACTAGGTTACGTAGTTTAGAGTGTCTATGATTAAATCACATGTATGTATGATAAGGACACACATCACACATACACAAAATACACACACAAACACACACACACACACACACAAACACACGCACACAAACACACGCACACATACACACACAAACACACACACACACACACACACACACACACACACCACAAAACCTACTTCATACCTATTTCCCCACTGAGTACACTATACCGGTCCATTTCTCCTTTATTCATTTCTAAAATCAAGTGTGTCTTCTGAAAGGAGAAGTCACATTGTTCCAAGGTGAACAACATCTTCTGGTAGCTTGGACAAGAAAGTGCACAAACGAATGTGAAACTGAATAACCGAGCATATTCCACCATAGAGACTCTAACAGCTAAAGGTTTAATTAATAGCACACACCCTTACCTCTCTTCATCAGAAGCAACATCTGCCTTTTCACTGCACCACTTCACGGCTGTTCTGATAAGACCGTTCAGTCTTCGATCATCATTGGACACACCATCTCCATCTACAAGTAACCTTTTCCTTATAATGTCTTCTATGGAATTGTAATACGAACAAGTACATAACACGGTAAACATTGCGACGTAAGACTGCATTATTGCTGCACTTCATGAACAAGCCGGTTACCTTCCGACGCCATTTTTCCTCAGCACTAAACGTTACGCAATGATTTATTGGCAACTTGGAGTGGGCCTCTTTAGCTGAGGACAGATATCTGCGAGAATTGAATCACCTCCCTGTGGAGATAATACGGACATGAAATTGTATCAATAGTACTGTTCTTCAGTGCTCGAGGCCAGTGTTCCAAGTGACCCATTCCACCCAGCCTCCCTAGGCCTCGCACTGCAACAACACGGCGCAATCAGGGTCTTGTATGAAAGCTGGTTGTTTGCTTTGTGGTTGTCATGGAAATATACATTAAGTCCAAAGTCTACATATTAATTCTTGTGAAACGTCTGTAGCACCTCCACATTTGTACAAACACGAATATTGGGGATTCTTACGTGACACCTGGACACTGGGTGGGAGGCTATGGTAACCAATAAAAATCAAAACACCTCCAAATGTAGCTAGGGTTATGGGCAACAGACGGAAATGGTAATTTTTGCATAGGGGTCGTATCAACATGATAATTAAACCAGATTTAGCTGTGGATGTAAACTAACTTATGAAACAATTCCCGTCTCTGTATGTGCCCCTCACCCTAGCTACATCCTGAGGTGCATAATGTTTTTACCAATGTATGGTAGAGCATGGGAGAAGGCTAGGACTGGGAGTGTCAACTTTATATTTTAGACAGACCTAGCTGGGGACGTGAACTAACTTCTGAAACAATTCCCATTTCAATGGGTGACCCGTAACCCCAGCTACATTGGAAGGAGGTGCTTAATATTCTTTCAATGTATGGGGGAATAAAGGAGAGAAAACACTAAGCAACTTTTTGCATAGCTCATGGGGGAGGGGGCGTGTCAACTTGATAATATAGACTGATCTAGTCAGGGATGTGAACTAACTTCTGAAACAATTCCCATCTCAATGGGTGTCCCGTAACCCCAACTACATCGGAAGGTGCTTAATATTTTTTCAATGTATGGGAGAGTATAGGAGAGAAAACGCTAAGCACCTTTTTGCATAGCTCATGGGGGAGGGGGCGTGTTAACTTGATAATATAGACTGATCTAGTCAGGGACGTGAACTAACTTCTGAAACAATTCCCATCTCAATGGGTGTCCCATAACCCCAGCTACATTGGAAGGTGCTTAATATTTTTTCAATGTATGGGAGAGTATAGGAGAGAAAACGCTAAGCACCTTTTTGCATAGCTCATGGGGGAGGGGGCGTGTTAACTTGATAATATAGACAGACCTAGCTGGGGATGTGAGCTAACTTCTGAAACAATTCCCATTTCAATGGGTGACCCGTAACCCCAGCTACATTGGAAGGTGCTTAATATTCTTTCAATGTATGGGGGAATAAAGGAGAGAAAACACTAAGCAACTTTTTGCATAGCTCATGGGGGAGGGGGCGTGTTAACTTGATAATATAGACTGATCTAGTCAGGGACGTGAACTAACTTCTGAAACAATTCCCATCTCAATGGGTGTCCCGTAACCCCAGCTACATCGGAAGGTGCTTAATATTTTTTCAATGTATGGGAGAGTATAGGAGAGAAAACGCTAAGCACCTTTTTGCATAGCTCATGGGGGAGGGGGCGTGTCAACTTGATATTTTAGACAGACCTAGCTGGGGATGTGAGCTAACTTCTGAAACAATTCCCATCTCAATAGGTGACCCTTAACCCCAGCTACATTGGAAGGTGCTTAATTTTTTTCAATGTATGGGAGAGTATGGGAGAGAAAACGCTAAGCACCTTTTTGCATAGCTCATGGGGGAGGGGGCGTGTCAACTTGATATTTTGGACAGACCTAGCTGAGGACGTGAGCTAACTTCTGAAACAATTCCCATCTCAATGGGTGACCCGTAACCCCAGCTACATTGGAAGGTGCTTAATATTTTTTCAATGTATGGGAGAGTATAGGAGAGAAAACGCTAAGCACCTTTTTGCATAGCTCATGTGGGAGGGGGCGTGTCAACTTGATATTTTAGACAGACCTAGCTGGGGACGTGAGCTAACGTCTGAAACAATTCCCATCTAAATAGGTGACCCGTAACCCCAGCTACATTGGAAGGTGCTTAATTTTTTTCAATGTATGGGAGAGTATAGGAGAGAAAACGCTAAGCACCTTTTTGCATAGCTCATGGGGGAGGGGGCGTGTTAACTTGATATTTTGGACAGACCTAGCTGGGGACGTGAGCTAACTTCTGAAACAATTCCCATTTCAATGGGTGACCCGTAACCCCAGCTACATTGGAAGGTGCTTAATATTTTTTCAATGTATGGGAGAGTATAGGAGAGAAAACGCTAAGCACCTTTTTGCATAGCTCATGGGGGAGGGGGCGTGTCAACTTAATATTTGAGGCAGACCTAGCTGGGGATGTGAGCTAACGTCTGAAACAATTCCCATCTCAATGGGTGACCCGTAACCCCAGCTACATTGGAAGGTGCTTAATATTTTTTCAATGTATGGGAGAGTATAGGAGAGAAAACGCTAAGCACCTTTTTGCATAGCTCATGTGGGAGGGGGCGTGTCAACTTGATATTTTAGACAGACCTAGCTGAGGACGTGAGCTAACTTCTGAAACAATTCCCATTTCAATGGGTGACCCGTAACCCCAGCTACATTGGAAGGTGCTTAATTTTTTTCAATGTATGGGAGAGTATAGGAGAGAAAACGCTAAGCACCTTTTTGCATAGCACATGGGGGAGGGGGCGTGTCAACTTGATATTTTAGACAGACCTAGCTGGGAACGTGAGCTAACGTCTGAAACAATTCCCATCTCAATAGGTGACCCGTAACCCCAGCTACATTGGAAGGTGCTTAATATTTTTTCAATGTATGGGAGAGTATAGGAGAGAAAACGCTAAGCACCTTTTTGCATAGCTCATGTGGGAGGGGGCGTGTCAACTTGATATTTTGGACAGACCTAGCTGGGGACGTGAGCTAACGTCTGAAACAATTCCCATCTAAATAGGTGACCCGTAACCCCAGCTACATTGGAAGGTGCTTAATTTTTTTCAATGTATGGGAGAGTATAGGAGAGAAAACGCTAAGCACCTTTTGCATAGCTCATGGGGGAGGGGGCGTGTCAACTTGATATTTTAGACAGACCTAGCTGGGGACGTGAGCTAACGTCTGAAACAATTCCCATCTAAATAGGTGACCCGTAACCCCAGCTACATTGGAAGGTGCTTAATTTTTTTCAATGTATGGGAGAGTATAGGAGAGAAAACGCTAAGCACCTTTTGCATAGCTCATGGGGGAGGGGGCGTGTCAACTTGATATTTTGGACAGACCTAGCTGAGGACGTGAGCTAACTTCTGAAACAATTCCCATTTCAATGGGTGACCCGTAACCCCAGCTACATTGGAAGGTGCTTAATTTTTTTCAATGTATGGGAGAGTATAGGAGAGAAAACGCTAAGCACCTTTTTGCATAGCTCATGGGGGAGGGGGCGTGTCAACTTGATATTTTGGACAGACCTAGCTGGGGACGTGAACTAACTTCTGAAACAATTCCCATTTCAATGGGTGACCCGTAACCCCAGCTACATTGGAAGGTGCTTAATATTTTTTCAATGTATGGGAGAGTATAGGAGAGAAAACGCTAAGCACCTTTTTGCATAGCTCATGGGGGAGGGGGCGTGTCAACTTAATATTTGAGGCAGACCTAGCTGGGGACGTGAGCTAACTTCTGAAACAATTCCCATTTCAATGGGTGACCCGTAACCCCAGCTACATTGGAAGGTGCTTAATTTTTTTCAATGTATGGGAGAGTATAGGAGAGAAAACGCTAAGCACCTTTTTGCATAGCTCATGGGGGAGGGGGCGTGTCAACTTAATATTTGAGGCAGACCTAGCTGGGGATGTGAGCTAACGTCTGAAACAATTCCCATTTCAATGGGTGACCCGTAACCCCAGCTACATTGGAAGGTGCTTAATATTTTTTCAATGTATGGGAGAGTATAGGAGAGAAAACGCTAAGCACCTTTTTGCATAGCTCATGGGGGAGGGGGCGTGTCAACTTAATATTTGAGGCAGACCTAGCTGGGGATGTGAGCTAACGTCTGAAACAATTCCCATCTCAATGGGTGACCCGTAACCCCAGCTACATTGGAAGGTGCTTAATATTTTTTCAATGTATGGGAGAGTATAGGAGAGAAAACGCTAAGCACCTTTTTGCATAGCTCATGTGGGAGGGGGCGTGTCAACTTGATATTTTAGACAGACCTAGCTGAGGACGTGAGCTAACTTCTGAAACAATTCCCATTTCAATGGGTGACCCGTAACCCCAGCTACATTGGAAGGTGCTTAATTTTTTTCAATGTATGGGAGAGTATAGGAGAGAAAACGCTAAGCACCTTTTTGCATAGCACATGGGGGAGGGGGCGTGTCAACTTGATATTTTAGACAGACCTAGCTGGGAACGTGAGCTAACGTCTGAAACAATTCCCATCTCAATAGGTGACCCGTAACCCCAGCTACATTGGAAGGTGCTTAATATTTTTTCAATGTATGGGAGAGTATAGGAGAGAAAACGCTAAGCACCTTTTTGCATAGCTCATGTGGGAGGGGGCGTGTCAACTTGATATTTTGGACAGACCTAGCTGGGGACGTGAGCTAACGTCTGAAACAATTCCCATCTAAATAGGTGACCCGTAACCCCAGCTACATTGGAAGGTGCTTAATTTTTTTCAATGTATGGGAGAGTATAGGAGAGAAAACGCTAAGCACCTTTTGCATAGCTCATGGGGGAGGGGGCGTGTCAACTTGATATTTTGGACAGACCTAGCTGAGGACGTGAGCTAACTTCTGAAACAATTCCCATTTCAATGGGTGACCCGTAACCCCAGCTACATTGGAAGGTGCTTAATTTTTTTCAATGTATGGGAGAGTATAGGAGAGAAAACGCTAAGCACCTTTTGCATAGCTCATGGGGGAGGGGGCGTGTCAACTTGATATTTTGGACAGACCTAGCTGAGGACGTGAGCTAACTTCTGAAACAATTCCCATTTCAATGGGTGACCCGTAACCCCAGCTACATTGGAAGGTGCTTAATTTTTTTCAATGTATGGGAGAGTATAGGAGAGAAAACGCTAAGCACCTTTTTGCATAGCTCATGGGGGAGGGGGCGTGTCAACTTGATATTTTGGACAGACCTAGCTGAGGACGTGAGCTAACTTCTGAAACAATTCCCATTTCAATGGGTGACCCGTAACCCCAGCTACATTGGAAGGTGCTTAATTTTTTTCAATGTATGGGAGAGTATAGGAGAGAAAACGCTAAGCACCTTTTTGCATAGCTCATGGGGGAGGGGGCGTGTCAACTTGATATTTTGGACAGACCTAGCTGGGGACGTGAACTAACTTCTGAAACAATTCCCATTTCAATGGGTGACCCGTAACCCCAGCTACATTGGAAGGTGCTTAATATTTTTTCAATGTATGGGAGAGTATAGGAGAGAAAACGCTAAGCACCTTTTTGCATAGCTCATGGGGGAGGGGGCGTGTCAACTTAATATTTGAGGCAGACCTAGCTGGGGACGTGAGCTAACTTCTGAAACAATTCCCATCTCAATAGGTGACCCTTAACCCCAGCTACATTGGAAGGTGCTTAATTTTTTTCAATGTATGGGAGAGTATGGGAGAGAAAACGCTAAGCACCTTTTTGCATAGCTCATGGGGGAGGGGGCGTGTCAACTTGATATTTTGGACAGACCTAGCTGAGGACGTGAGCTAACTTCTGAAACAATTCCCATCTCAATGGGTGACCCGTAACCCCAGCTACATTGGAAGGTGCTTAATATTTTTTCAATGTATGGGAGAGTATAGGAGAGAAAACGCTAAGCACCTTTTTGCATAGCTCATGTGGGAGGGGGCGTGTCAACTTGATATTTTAGACAGACCTAGCTGGGGATGTGAGCTAACTTCTGAAACATGTCCCATTTCAATGGGTGACCCGTAACCCCAGCTACATTGGAAGGAGGTGCTTAATATTTTTTCAATGTATGGGAGAGTATAGGAGAGAAAACGCTAAGCACCTTTTGCATAGCTCATGGGGGAGGGGGCGTGTCAACTTGATATTTTGGACAGACCTAGCTGGGGACGTGAGCTAACTTCTGAAACAATTCCCATCTCAATGGGTGACCCGTAACCCCAGCTACATTGGAAGGTGCTTAATTTTTTTCAATGTATGGGAGAGTATGGGAGAGAAAACGCTAAGCACCTTTTTGCATAGCTCATGGGGGAGGGGGTGTTTGAACTTGATATTTTAGGCAGGCCTAGCTGGGTACACGACCTAACTTCTGAAACAATTCCCATCTCAATGGGTGACCCGTAACCCCAGCTACATTGGAAGGTGCTTAATATTTTTTCAATGTATGGGAGAGTATAGGAGAGAAAACGCTAAGCACCTTTTTGCATAGCTCATGTGGGAGGGGGCGTGTCAACTTGATATTTTAGGCAGACCTAGCTGGGGATGTGAGCTAACTTCTGAAACAATTCCCATCTCAATAGGTGACCCTTAACCCCAGCTACATTGGAAGGTGCTTAATATTTTTTCACTGGAGAGTATAGGAGAGAAAACGCTAAGCACCTTTTTGCATAGCTCATGGGGGAGGGGGCGTGTCAACTTGATATTTTAGACAGACCTAGCTGGGGATGTGAGCTAACTTCTGAAACATGTCCCATTTCAATGGGTGACCCGTAACCCCAGCTACATTGGAAGGTGCTTAATTTTTCAATGTATGGGAGAGTATAGGAGAGAAAATGCTAAGCACCTTTTTGCATAGCTCATGGGGGAGGGGGTGTTTGAACTTGATATTTTAGGCAGACCTAGCTGGGGATGTGAGCTAACTTTTGAAACAATTCCCATCTCAATAGGTGACCCGTAACCCCAGCTACATTGGAAGGTGCTTAATATTTTTTCAATGTATGGGAGAGTATAGGAGAGAAAACGCTAAGCACCTTTTTGCATAGCTCATGGGGGAGGGGGCGTGTCACCTTGATATTTGAGGCAGACCTAGCTGGGGACGTGAGCTAACTTTTGAAACAATTCCCATCTCAATAGGTGACCCGTAACCCCAGCTACATTGGAAGGTGCTTAATATTTTTTCAATGTATGGGAGAGTATAGGAGAGAAAACGCTAAGCACCTTTTTGCATAGCTCATGGGGGAGGGGGCGTGTCAACTTGATATTTGAGGCAGACCTAGCTGGGGACGTGAGCTAACTTCTGAAACAATTCCCATCTCAATGGGTGACCCGTAACCCCAGCTACATTGGAAGGTGCTTAATATTTTTTCAATGTATGGGAGAGTATAGGAGAGAAAACGCTAAGCACCTTTTTGCATAGCTCATGTGGGAGGGGGCGTGTCAACTTGATATTTTAGACAGACCTAGCTGGGGATGTGAGCTAACTTCTGAAACATGTCCCATTTCAATGGGTGACCCGTAACCCCAGCTACATTGGAAGGTGCTTAATTTTTCAATGTATGGGAGAGTATAGGAGAGAAAACGCTAAGCACCTTTTTGCATAGCTCATGGGGGAGGGGGCGTGTCAACTTGATATTTTAGACAGACCTAGCTGGGGATGTGAACTAACTTCTTAAACAATTCCCATCTCAATGGGTGACCCGTAACCCCAGCTAATATTTTTTCAATGTATGGGAGAGTATAGGAGAGAAAACGCTAAGCACCTTTTTGCATAGCTCATGGGGGAGGGGGCATGTCAACTTGATATTTTAGACTGATCTAGTCAGGGCATATGAGAGAGACCGTGTCAACTTGATATTTTTGATATGTATGGTACAGTATAGGAGAAATAACACTAAGCACCTTATTGTATAGCTCATGGGAGAGTGGGCGCGTCAACATGATATTTTAACCAGACTTATCTGTGGATGTAAACTAACTTATGAAACAATTCCCATCTCCGTCTGTTGCCTATAATCTGAGATACTTCTGGAGGTGCTTAATATTTTTTCAATGTATGTTAGAGTATAAGAGAAATAACGCTAAGCACCTTTTTGCATAGCTCATGGGAAGGGGGGGGTGGTGCTTAGCATTTTTAACCTTATTCTCTCTCATACGTTGCAAATAGTAAGCACCTCCTAATGTAGCTAGGTTACAGGCCACATACAGAGATGGGGAGTGTTCCATAATTCGGTTTCCATCCCAAGCTAGGTCTGGACAGAATATCAGCTTGACTGGCCTCCTCTACCAGACCTACACCAAAAGGTGCTTAGTGTCATCCACCCTATTAAATTCTCTGAATTTGATTAGAGCACCTACATACGTACATGTGCATTGCACATGTAGAGTATGTCCACTTTCCTCTCTATTATCACTGTTATATATTATATTATCATATGCAATTAAATTATGTACAGCATACAATATCTTTGTACTAGAGTGTTGTGACCAGGCAGCAGTCTCCCTGGTCACCACACTGTCTGTGACACCTCCACTTGGAGATGTGCATGTTTGGCATTGGTGCTATTATGTGCGACGATAAGCAAATATTAATATATACTACACTCACCAAGCAATGTATTATATATATTGACTGTACACAAATTAATAATTATATAAATCCATACAAAACACAATAATACACTAAATTTAATATGATTTAATTGGCATTTGTATGACAGACATCAATGGCGCTTCATAATTCCTTTATGAGATTTTGGCCCTCTCTTCTGTATAGCCTCGTCAATGTTCACCTCCAAGGAGAGCGATGTGTCTTCCATCGCTTTGTCAATGTTGACTTCCTTGTAGCCCCTGTTTGTAGGGAGCTGGTCTTTTTTGTTGATGGCAGCATCGATGTCAATTTCTATAGCCGAATTGCTACGCTTATTCAGAAGAGCTGCCTTGGCTACTTGGTCAGCAAAGGTGACCGATTTACTGTTATCTTTAGAGTCTCTTCGCTGAGTGGAATGAGGGCCGGACACCACTTTCTGCTGCTGCTTCAATTGAGAAAAGAGTAAACAGAAAATAGTACAGTCTGGTGTAGCAGGATTGACAGTGTACAGATGAATGCACACATGTACGTACATGACGGTGTACAGATGAACACACATGTACAAGACAGTGTATGTACGTACAGATGGATATAGATATGTACAGGATAGTGTACTGATGAACACACAACATGTATAGTATAGTGTACAGATGAGTACACACGTACAGTATAGTTTATAGACGAACACACATGTACATGACAGTAGTACGTATGTTACCCCATGTGAGATATGGGGGGCGTCCCTACCTCTCTCCTCAACATTGGAGACAAAGGGGACATTGCTCTCATCACAGCCAGAACATCTTCCGGACCTCGTTGCTCTGAGCTTTCTTGCAGCTTTTTCCTAAGTCTCATTCTCCTCATTCTAGAGGAGACGGGATTGAGTGAAATATGACAGGGGGCACACATATGTGGAAGTGTGCAAAGCAGACAGACAGACAAACCAACAGATGTACAGATGAAGACAGACAGAAGACAGGCTGACGGAAAGACAGACAGAAGACAGGCTGACGGAAAGACAGACAGAAGACAGGCTGACGGAAAGACAGACAGAAGACAGGCAGAAGACAGGCTGACGGAAAGACAGACAGAAGACAGGCTGACGGAAAGACAGACAGAAGACAGGCTGACGGAAAGACAGACAGAAGACAGGCT